>VYXH01008245.1:0-66911 GCA_013397275.1 Burhinus bistriatus | reverse complement strand
GTTTCGAGATTTGGCTGTTCTGGAAGCTGCTTGAACTTGAATGACTAAGGCGGAGGGGGCTGAGCTCTTTCTTCGGCTCCAGCTCTACCCCACCCCAAACTGGCCACAAACTAATTACAATTTTCCTATATTGCAAGGGAAGCGGACAAATTCTTTTTTCAGCTATCCTTACCTTTTAAAGAAACTAACTTGAAAGACTCCTGCGTGTGACTTTAGTGAAGGGAAAAAAAAAAAAAGAAATTACGAAATTGCCTCGTTTGCTCCTGCCAAATGTCCGCTGCTGCTCCCAGCCCCCCAGCCCGCTCCTGCCTCGGGGTGGCGAGGGGCTGCTCCTGTGGGTTGACCACCCCCATCCCCACTTATTTTTTTTTCCCTGAATAGCTCCCTTTAAGGTTGCTTTTTTACGAATAAATAATCGCAGTTTGGAAAGGGGAAAAAAAAAAATATATGCTAGGAACTTCATGCGTCCCATACGTCTTCCCACTACAGTAGCCAGACCCACTGTGTTAAAAATAAGGCGACAGACTTGTTCTTAGTATTTTAAATTTGCTTTATGCTTGAGTTCACAGGTTTGCTTTTCTTGTTAAAAGCATTTCCTTTCTTACCACCTTAAACGTAGGCTTTCTGGAGAGTTAGACCTGTTTGTTTAATCGTATTTGGTAGCCTTGTAGAATATAATAAAACCATTAATTATTTATACAGTTTCAACTTGTTGAGATTCTTAGCATGAAATACTGAATTTGGAGATTTTGAGCTAGGATTCTTGTTTGTAGACATATTCCTCCTCGCTAAAAGAAGTTTGGGAAGTTGTTGACCTCGGAAGATGAAAGAGCTGGTTGTATTTGGTAGAACAACTCCCCGCCCTCTCCCAAGACTGTAAAAATGAGATAGTGACTGTAGTACAACAAAAAATAGCATATCGAGAAAATGCTACCTTCTGAAATAAATGATAGAGGAGTAAAAAAAAAAAAACCCAGTGAAGAATACTGAAAGATGCACTGTGGGAAGCGATATAATGGGAGATTCTATTTTTATTTTCAAGACTTTTGGTGAAGTCTGAATTTATATTGGAGTGAATACGGATGTGAAAAGTAAAATTATTTAAAACTTTTGTTCTTGGTCACCACAGCAAACCACCTCTTCAGAGTAGTTAGATTTACGATAAACATCAAGAAGAAACTTGACTGAGAAGACTCCCTTTTAGCACAAATGAGCCTTCCTGAGGCTTGATGTCGGATTTTAAATTCCTGAATCTCTTCAACTTAATGTATTTGGCCAGAGGAGGCCTGAAACTTTTTCTTTTGGTCAGAGAACAAAAGAGAAAAATAACATTTCCCCATACAAAAAGGGCACTGAATAAGGGATATCTGAAATCCTTACATCTTTTGATATATTTTTAAATATTGAAAGCTCTGGAAATCTGTTTTGTGAAGTACTGGAGTTCCAAAATGAGGGCTGTGGAGACTCTTGCTGAAAAAGTTTAAGGATTGTGTTGCAGCTATTCACACTCTTCTTTAAAAGAAAAATAAATAAAATGCAATCTGTGTTTCTGAATAGTCTCAGGAAGAAGTCTGCTATCCCTTTAAGCTTTTCTGCTTTTCCTGTTTACGTTGGCAATTGAGTGGAAGTATTGTGGAGGCAGAAAACTTTTTGGAATGTTGAAAAAAATGTTTCATGCAAATCTAGTAAATTGCTTCAAGACTTCAAAATTTGAACACTAAGGGGCGCCAGTTATTTTTTTTCTGAGGCTTGAGACTGGCCTCTGAACACCATTACTGACTTGAGTAGTGAAATTAACAAATCTATTAAAAGATACCAAAGAATGACAAAATACTTGTGGATCTATATTTGTGTGGACTTATATTGTATGCTTACACACAGTATTACATAGGTGGAATAGTCAATAGCAATGAACAGTTGAGAAGTTGGAACTGTTGTTCTGTAAAGCACCTATCCTGGTTACCAAAGGGGCACCATGTTAAATATCTTGAACTATGTGCTACACTGACATCCTTCAGAAGGGTTTAGCAATAGCAAAGTATAGGTTTGCTAGAAAAGCCTGCAAGGTTTAGAATGCTTACTTAAAATTATAATATTTAATAGTTTCATTGGTTGTTTCATGGCATCGTTGAGAACACCAAATATTAGGGGCAGGTGTGTGTATGTATAGATTTAAATATATAATCCAAAAATAAAGTTACAGTGTTCGCGTTCCTTCTTTACCTCCTCCCCCCATGCAATTTCATTTGCTGCTTCTATTTTATTTTTTTGTGCTTTAGGTAGGTGGTTTGGTTTTTTTTTTTAGTTACTGTACAACTTTTTTCCTGAAGCTTTTGTTTATGCTTGAGAAGAATAATATTACGACCAGCTTTTGTCTTTTATTTTGTGCTGATCAAATTCAAGAAATAAAGTCACAACCTTAAGAATTCAAACAAATAAAACATGGGATTGCTTTCTGTACTGGAATAATAGGTGTTTTACTTAGTTATTTATTTTTACATGCCAGTATTTAAAAACAAAACTCAAATGGGCTTGTGTTGTGATTACTTCTTGTAATTGTACTCCACAAGAGACAGAAATGGACCTGTCGGTTTAGATGAACAGCACATCTAATCTGGTTAGGTTTCAGAATGTACGTCTACTTTTTTGGCCCATTTCTGTGCTGTGTGTATTATCCAAAACACATTTTCCTTTCTGAACTCTATCCTAGTGTTTGATCTTTGCAAATTTTAGTGCTTAACTTAATAGATGGTCTCTGCCTTATGGCATTTGAAGATCAGCTTAAATATGAGAGGTATGGAGAGGAAACTTTTTTTTTCTTTTAAAAGACCTACTTCATAATAAAATATGAAAGTCACAGTTTTGTTTAGGTTACAGATATTTTTGCATATGTGTGCTTTCAACTTCTTATGTGTAAATAAGACTTTTGTGGATTAACAAGGATGTTTAAAGTGCACATCATAATAACTAGGAAGCTGGATTGTTTTTATCAGACTAGTGCAAACCTGTGGGAAGAGAGTGCTCTTCCTGAATGTGGAATAGGCTGTATTTCCTGTAATTGTTTGCACCATCAAATGTGACCCGATTTTTTTTTTTTTTGCGCTTCAGCTTCTCAGATACTAACTTTTATGATTCGAACCTAGATTATTCATTTTCCACAAAAGGGACCATTAAAATATACGAGTTGTCAGAAAAAACAAAGTTGTACCTTTCTCCTTGCACTGGTGGTTTTTTTTCTTTTCTCTTTTAAAATAAATTGGGCATTTCAAACTCTGCAATTGCACTCTGACCTATTGAAATGAATGAGGTACTTTATTCTTTCAGCAGATTGTGAACAAGTATGCCTAAACTATTAACTGAGATCTGAGTAGCGTAATTTTTATATTTTTGTTTTGTTTTCTTGAACTTGTAAGTGGTCAGAACGTTGTACCTGATGGGAATATACACAGATCAAACCTGTGCTTTGAACTTTTTTTAAAAAGGTATTGATGCAAACTTTATCAGGAATTCATTTTTCCTCTGTAAACTATACCTCAAAAACTTATGCCTTCCTGTCAGACTTGTGTTGAAGGTGACTTGAAAGTGTGTCTACCTTTAAATGTAAATTAAGCCATGCATCTAGCTTTTGGAGATAAATCTAATTTTGTGTCAAATAGGCTGTCTCTTTCTGACTAGCAGTTATAATAAAGCTAGCTGTAAAAACATCCAGGTAGAGATTAAGGAGGATAATTTTTTCTTAGATGTTGCTCACCGTTTACTGTGCTTACTGAGAAGAGTGCGTGCGACCTTGCAGAGCTCAGTGCCCAAAACTGCAGTTCTTGTGTCAGTCTCATTGTCTTGACCAAAATGTCTGCATGAGCTAGGACTGAAGAACTGTGTTCTGGTGGTGTAAATAAGTTCTCCCTGGGAAGTTATCTGGTTACTTTTGTACATGACCTTATTTGTTTGTTATGATGTAAATGTAGCCTGTCCTTAGCTAGGGTTTTGCTGGCTTGTCAGATTTGATGAAGGGGCATTGACCACATTAGCATGTCTGTTTTTCAGTTGTATCAGATCTTGCAATAAAACCCCATTATTTCATTACAAACCATGCCTCTTAATGCAAAGTTAAGAGATTAATATTCTTTATGATAAAGGCCCAGACTAATTTTTAAGTCTCAGACTAATTTTTAAACTTTGAGTTGTAATGCTAAAATTGTGCAAAAAAGCATGCGACAAGCATTGAGTGTTGTTTGTGTACTGTTTATCAGTAGTGCTCTTTTGCATCTGATTCTTTAGTCATCTCTGAATCTGAAGATAATGGTCTGAGGTGTTTTTCTGATTTATGATTGTCTCGTAATAATGAGGTGGTAAAGCTTCTAGAACTTGTGTGTTCAAAAAACGTCATGAGTTGTTCTGAGGTGTGGTTTGGTGTGTTGGGTTTTTTTCTGTTTGTTTTTTTTTTTTTTGTAATTCCTTAGCAGTGTCTTATAACATCAAAACAAAAGCTCCATTGCACTTTGAGAAAGTTTTTTGTTTTTTGTTTTTTTTTAGCTTGGGGAGAAAACTAAAAAATTCCACGCTTCCCCCCCAACAGTTCAGATCTTTTTAAAACAAGTTATTTTTGGAGCTGTATCTACAGCATTTATAGGATTGCAGTCACCTGGCGTGTAACTTAAAAAGATGGGTGTTGTTTTAACTGATAAAAGTTTTAAGTTAGTAAAGCAGTTATTTTAATCTCATGTTGAGAAAGCAGTTTCTTCACTGTTGCTTACCAATAATTCACTATTAAAATGTCTGTCATCAGAGGGTTTTTTTAAGTAAGAGTAACCATAGTAGACTTAGTTCTGTATAAGAGCTGCAGACTTACTTGCCTTCAAATTGGGAGAGACTGTTTGAATTTTTTATCATTTTTGTTTAGTGTTACTTGTTCCTTAAGGTTGGAATTGAGTTGCATTTTCCTCATCAGAAATTGTTCGCAATAGTTTCCAAAGTAACTAGTGTCATATAAAAAAAAAATCTCTTGCTACGGTTAGAAACAACTGACCATGTGCCGATTAGATTAGGGAGTGGCACATGATCCTTTCATAATGCACAAAGGAAAAATTGAAGGTGTGTTGGTTAATATTATAGTAAAGTAGGGAAGAAAAAAAACAACCACCACCACCAACTGAGAAACACTTACTAGATGTTAAGAGAGCACTTAGAATGTCTTAATTACATAAATGAAGTTTACATGCATCAAGAGAGAAAAGGTCAAGTCAGAAAAAGTTGCTGGTGTTTGATGAGCGCTGTGCATGTGAAGAGAAGGCTGGACATGAAATGAACAGTTACTTTTGTAGTTCAGTAACTTTTTTGACCCGGTTATCCGTTTCAGTCCTTCTTAAATTAAAATTTTCTTCCTCTGAGTACACTAAACAATGCCAAATCAGGAATGGGATACTTAAAATGAACTGAATTGTGTAAACTTTTGTGGAAAAGCAAGTACATTTGAATTATCTTAAATTACTGTTTCTAACCTTAAAATGCTCTCCTTTTTGGAGAATGCATACTGATTCAGATATCCTATTAATTAGCTATATTATTAGATGCTGATCTGGTATATATTCCATAACTGACAGGATAGACCTGCGTTAATGTTAATTACCAGACCATCCTGACGGCTCAGGATGATTGAAGTACAGCAGGAGTCTGCCATGGAGACCGATGGTTTATATTTGACTGCTTATATGGAATGTCGGAGGGCGGGAGAGGGGGGGAGGCCAGTGAAATGCCTTGCCAGGAAAGCTGTGAGGTAATGAAATGCCCTCACTCACTGACCCTTGTCTTTATTGAAATATAACTCACAACTTCTCATTTGGGCTGTGCGAATTTTTATGTACCGATTTTAATCAAAATGGATATTACAAAAATCTGTTGATTTTGACATTTGATTGAAATTTAATAAGCCAGTGCTAAGAAGACCAGTAGGAACAGTAAAACTGCCGGTGTTTTTAATCTCATTATGCTTAATGCAATTGGTTAGGTCAGTAGAAGTACCATATAAGATACGTGTGTGGCTTTATAGCAGGGAGGATCTCTCTCTGCGAAGCACATTGGAGCTGTTGTTTGAATCCTGAAACAGATGATAGGTGTAATGTTTGTAATCTGAATTGAATTCCTTTTGCTCTGGTGAGACAGAGTTGTGTTGCTGAAAGTTAAGCGACGTTACGTTTCTACTTTTGACTTGAGAAAATACCCCATGTTACTTTGCGCAGTGCAATTAAAGTAATTTCCAGGCTTGGGTTTCTTTTGGTTGTTTTTCTTGGAAATGTTTAATAGAAGTGGAGTTAGTTTTTTAATAGCAGAGCTTAGATTTTTGAGGCAATTCATGCTTGAATGAGCAAAGCAACCATGACAACTTTAAAGAGAAATAATACTCAGCTTCATTAGCGGAGCTGCCCCTCCGCAGTGTTATGCTTGTTTCCAGTAGAAGGGTGTCTGTTGCAGGCTAGTTGGATGTCTGAGAACAACAACAAGATGCTGCAACTTAAAATGCTTCTACTTGGGCAGTTGTGTTACTAAACCTCAGTTGTCTGGGTCTGGTACTAGAAGTTGCAGATTTTTTGGTACTCTGCAGTTATTTTAGGACGTGTTAGTGCTCACAATGAGTGTGGTAACTCTAACAGGTTTTTTATTTTACTCTCATGGTTTAAAATAATGAGTAAAAATTGGAAAAAATATTTGCAATTACTTTTCATTTGAGAATTGATTTTTATGCTTGATGTCAAAATAGTAAATTTTGCTTCTCAGATCATTACAAAAAAAATCACTCTCTTGAAGGGAAATGGCAATAGGTTTTCTATTAATGGGATTTCTTTTTATATTTTTGGTGGCGTATAGTTGATTGAATAGCACGCTGGAAGTCAATTTTTTGGATCAGTTTTTAAAATATTTTTGACCGTTTTGCAGCTGCACCTGAATACTTGTACTTTACTCCATACTGTAGTGGGTTAGGGAAGATTTTCTGCGTTTCCCGCCCAGGGTGTACCAGAGCAATGTTTCGACACTTTGTAACTTCATTGCAGTGCTCCAGGAAGTGCCCCGGACCCAGGACGGTCATCAGGATACCCCTGCGGTGTCAATTTGTGTGACAACTGCCTGACATCTGAGTATATTAATAGTGGGGCAGTTAACACTTTTAATCATATATAAGCTTAAAAATATTTATGCTTCTTTAAGATTTGATTTGAAAAGGGAAAAAAAAAAAAGTCCCAGCATGACAAACCATTAAAATCCTGTTGCTTCACAGGGAAGTTATGTTGACGTAGTTCTGGGTGGTAATGCATCAAAACGGCTGCTGATGTCAGAGCAGAGACAGGGGAAGATAATACAGTATTTTATACCCTTATCTGGTGGATCAGTTTCTGGCTTAAAAGGTCATCTGATATTCTGGATTGGTCAGGGTTTTTTTGAGTTTGTTTTTGTGTGGTGTTGGCTTTCTTTTCAGGCAGATCAGGGCTGTGATCGAACTTGCCATGTGTGATCTCAGAGTAGTTGTGTTGGCACAGTGGCTGAGGTGACTCGATACTGAAGATATAGAGCAGAGCCTTGGGGAGAGAAGTACGTTTACTTAAACATTTACTTTAAAGTATGAAACTCCTAATTGATGTCAACTGATTGTGCATCTGGTCCATTCAAAATTTTAAGGACATGACTGTTTTCAGACTAGCTGACACTAGAGGGAAGCCAGACTTTCCTTAATTCTTCAGCTGTTGAAATAATGAA
Source organism: Burhinus bistriatus (assembly GCA_013397275.1). NCBI lineage: Eukaryota > Metazoa > Chordata > Aves > Charadriiformes > Burhinidae > Burhinus > Burhinus bistriatus. Next base: position 59,165 of record VYXH01008245.1, on the reverse strand, counting down.
CCTTACTGTTTTGTCTAATTCAGATTAAAGAACTGTTTTAGAAATCTCTGTAACCATTGATTGGTCAAAGCATCCTATCCTACCTACAGTATATTTTCTTCATTAGTGTCTAAGAGATGGAATACGCCTGAAAACTTAAAAAGTGAGCAGCAGATCTGTCTAGCATAAGTGTTAATAAAAACTTAATGTTCTGGTTCATATATTTAAATGGCAACTCAACTAAAACATTCAGCTGATGTTGCATAGTGCTTCAATTTATTTATTGGACTTTGAAGCAGTAGCAAATTGGTTAATAGTCTTCTTAAAACAGCTTAATCGAATAACCTGCAAATAATTATATCAAAAATTAATGCATAATTTTCAATTTTTAGATGCAGAGCAAGCTGAATCCACTGCTCTTTGCTGTGGTGTATCTTTTGGTTTCTTTGCAGGAGTGGGGAGGAGCAGAACACAAGGAAGAAGTCTCTGACCTGGTGGTGTTTGCTTTTGAGCAGTGTTGCTCATCTGTGCGTGCTGCTTTTAGCGAGTTTCAGTTTGTCTCATTTTGAAGGGGGTGAACTGTGCCCTTACAGCAGAAATTAACAGGGACCTTTTTTCAAAAAGTTTTCAAACTGTCGTCATCTCCCCCCACCCCTTCAAAACTAACTTTGCCTAAATACTACATTTATAATCTATTGACAAGTGTGGTCTGTAACAGTTGGTTTGTGTGTTAAAGTTGAAAGTTAAATGCTGTAATAGGCTCAGCTCTCTTGTTTAAAGTATGATGTTTTTGCTGTGAAAGTTGTCTGTGCAGTGGGAAAATGGTGCGTGTTAGGTGATGGTAGAGGCAAATTGTTGGTAGTTCTTTAATTGCTTAAGTATCTTATCACCTGTAAAGGTAAGTATAGTCAGAGAGGCTCATATGCGGTCAGTTTACGAGGGAAGAGGGAATTGCTACTACTTTAAAACACTCAAGGCTTTTATGGAAATCTGATACTGCCTCTGAACCAACCTGAAGCAAGTCTCTGTATACAGATTCTTTTGTTCCCACTTTTCACGCAGTTCTGTCAACTTTGTGGTCAACTAGTAAATAGACCTGAACAAAATCTGGGCATAGATGATCTGGTAGGGATCAGAAATGAATTCAAACCAAAATTCTGTCAGGAAGACTATATGTGTATTAAAACATTGTGAGAGGAAGGATGATACTTAAAAATCTCTCTTTTCAGTATAAAATTAGTGACTGCAATTGAAGGGAAGTGTATTTAGCTGTTGTAATATGTTCACAGAGATTTGAGCCTCATATTTTTAAATGTCTTGCAGTGTTTTTGTGTTCTTTCTCTGTGGATAAATTTTCCTTTTGTGACAAGACTAACATAATCCTTTGGGAAAAAGTCTGGAGCAAACATTATCTAAAGATCATATCCACCTTGGAAGAAACTGAAAAAAAGTACAACTGGCTTTCTTGAGAAAAGCTTATTAAGTTTACGGATTTCAAAGAACAGAACTTTTTTTTGTTTGTTTTTTAGAGACCCGTGGCATTTAAGGAATATATTGATGTTTTGAGGAGCAGGAGGGGGAAAACCTTCCCTTTATCAGTTTAATATAGGATTAATTGATGTTCAGTTCTATATGGATCAAAGTACTTCCAATTTCTAATAGTTCGGGTGTAGCTTCCAGGGAAGCAAGGAGTTGTGAGGAAGCTCTGTCTATAGGTAATGGGGTACATAAACCTAGTGCCTGTTGATTTAGTAACTGTATTTTATTCCTAACTATTCATGAGGAAGCTTGTTGGTTCCAAATGGGAGGTTTAATGCACATGGAGGGCGCTTGGTAGTGCCGAGTTTTAATACTGTTAAGTGTCTTCAGAAAGGTATTCTTGCGTCAGCCTCAGATTAACATAGGATGAATAACAGAGCAATTCATCAACTAGGCAGCTCTGAAGAGTGTCAGCAAGAAAGCTGACGATGATGAATTGGAGAGAAATGGATGCTGTGGTAGATAGGCACTACAGCTAACGCTGGAGTGTTGAGGGATGGCAGTTGGTATTTAGGTGTACGCTGGGTAATTAAGTGAGGAGGGACAGCATTCCTTTGCTTGGCTGAGTAGAAAAGAAACGTGTCCCTTCTGCAATTCAAGAAGGTTACTGAATTCAACAGCTTAAAATGACAGATGGACAACTGGTTTGTACTTTATTGAAAAAGATTTGCATCAATCTTTAGGACTGATAAATCTGAGTTATGTTTTGAAGACAGACTCCTGAACTTCCCTTGATGTTTGCAATTTCAGCAACCTTACTTGGCAGTAAAAATTCAGATAAATTAACTCTGAAGCAGATTTAGTTTATTCTGGCCTTAATTTTGCTTCAAGTTTAGTGTTAATCTGTCTTAGATCTCAAAGCTTTCAGCTACTTCCAGTTACTTCAGTTACTGGTTACTTTCAGTTTTAAATGTCCTTTTTTTTTTTTGGTTAAGATGAAGAAAATAGTTGTGAATTTGAGGGGGTTAAACCAGAAATAAAATTGCTTTTATTATCAACGTAATAACATAAATAAATGGTTTTTGTCATGTGTACAGGTCTTTTTCTAATCCTATTTAATATGATCTGTGCTAGAATTGTTTTTGATGATTCGTTACTATGTCAAATTGTGGAACACTTGATACATGGAGAACGGTTTAAAGTAATAACATTCAAGTTCTTTACTTCGTGGGTGCTGTTTGTATGGATTTTTTCTGACTGCTTAGTTACTGTAGGTAACTAAACCTACATGTGCAGACGAAGGAGTATATGTACAGGGTTTCTCAGCCCTTAGCAGAACTCAATACTGAAATCTGTTTTGAAGAGAAGCATTTCGGTATGTTATGTAGTAGTCATAACTAATATAGTATAGTAATATGTTATAGTATAAATTCCTACACAGATCAAACTACATTTTTAGTACATTTTTCTCTTCTGGATTAAGCAACTTGGCTGCTGAAAGTTTTGAGTGATTGTTCAGGCAGACATTTTAGTTATTAACAATCAGAAGGATATCGTGTTCTCTCTTTCTTCAGACTTTTATTGTGTGCTCTTAGTGTGAAATACCAGATACAAAGGTAAGATACTAATAAAAGGCTAATATTTAAGGAGCTTTTTTCCTAGTCTAGTTATGGATTAATAGTTTTTTGTAGTATGTAATATATATAGTTGAAACATAGCTTATACTGCTATAGACAGGTTTTTTTCTTTTTTTTTTTTCTTTTTGCTTAGAAGGTGAAGGAAGGAATATTGTTAGTAATGAAACCTGAAAAATTTCCAGACTGTTAAGCTAATTAATGAAACTTAATGCTACAAATATGGATGCAAATTCTATGCACCTATCAATATTGGTATAATGAAAAAATTAACACAAAGGACATAGGGCATTTTAGGAGCATACTACTGTGTAAGTAATTACAAAAACTGTATTATATGTTGATGCTGAAACTGTTAAATTAATCATCGTTATGGGAAAGGAGCAGAAAAATCAGAATACATTTTCTTGAAGTACTTGCATTTTGAACTGAAATGCCTTTCTGCTCAGAAAATGTTTCCAATTTACAAAAATAGTATAGTAGTTTAAGTTAACCTTCAAACATTATGAGATTATACACTACACTTGATTTAGAAAAGGAGAATAATGCTGAGATACAAAGGTGTCAGTAACTGTTGTAGTGTGAGATCTGAAGTAGCTTGTCATCTGGTTTGGATCATCTGGCAGAACGTTTTCTTAGGATAAGAGAGGTGGAGATGCTTTATATTGAAGTTAGTGTTTGTACAATCTGATCAGGATTTCCTCTGCATGTACTATCTTTTTCCAACTTAATCTGTACTATTTTTCCTCGTGCTTTTACACTGAGCTACTCTAGCCACTCCTTGTCCTAACATTTTCTGACATAGCAAAGAATTACAAAGTAGGCGTATTTCATTTTGCAGCACCATCAGTGAAACAGTGCAGTTACGTGCATAAAAAGTAACATCAAAGAGATTTTTCTTTCCCTAAACCTAACTCTTAAGGGTTTATATTTTGCTATTGCGTGAGAACAAAATAATGTTTGATATGAGACCTGAGACCACGTTCTCTCTGAAGAAGACAGCATCTTTTTTATTTGCGAAGTTAATGGAGCTAAGTGAAAAGCAGTATGAGTTACTAGAATGGTGTTTTTCAATCTATGATTTGCAGATCCACTACATATGAAGAGTTGCTGAAGATAACAAAGAAAAAGGAAGTCTGCTGTTGGGAGATTTAAATAGGCTACACTGAGCCTTCACCTCTTTTGGGAACTTTTTTGTTAGTCTGTAAGTGGAAAAGGTTGAAGACTGCTGATTTAAAGGCATTTTCATTATAGCAATTGTCCTTGTCCGTGGGCTGAAGTAAAATTTTGAAAGAAGAAACTTTAAGGAGATCACGAAAAAAAAATTGCGTTCACCATTATGTAAACTGAAACTTGTTTCACCTGTCTGTATTTATCTTTTTTATTAGGACTTCCTGCTATTACATCTTTACTGAACTAGAGCGTATGGTGACGTTTTCCCCAGATGAGATGTAGAGAATCTAATAATATTTATCAATAGAGTTCAGTTTGCAGCACTGGAACTCTAAAATATTAAGATATTAATTGTCAAGAGTAGGTATAAGAGATGTAACCTATCGAATTCTGTTTCGTATGCTATTATTGTAGAATAATTTCGGTAGTCTTTAAGGGCAATTTTAATTCCAGTAAAATAGCCACAGTATTGTCATTCATGAACAAGGATATTAAAGCAAGTTCCGGATGCTTGAGTACCTTTGGCTGTACATATTTCAGGAAATGTTTTTATTCCAAAATTTTCCCCCCAATGGACAGCTCTGTGAGTTGACAGGACCTGTTGTTTGGAGTTAGTGATAAATTAACTTGGGAAAAAAAAAAAGTAACATATAACATTCTTTAATACATAGTAGTCCAGGTGCAGATCCTGCTTATGTTATAAATTCACTCTTTAAATCAATCCTGAATATAAAGCCTTAATTTATAAGGTCCTTTCTGGTAGATTTAGCAGATAGATGGAATCAGTGTAATTCAAATCTCTGTTTTTATAGAAGGTTATAAAATTGTGTTAAAAAAATTTACATGTGATTTATAATTAACATTCAGTTCAAATATTAGATGTTTAATTTGTATGGTGGATTACACTTTTTTGACTTGTAAGTTTGTTCCTAAAAGAGGCTGTTCTTAAACTCACTGGAATTTGTCAGCTAAAGAGGCTATTGATGAGTCTGTAGCTACTCCATAAAAACTTACATTGTCTTCAACACTTTGATTCTGTAGGTAGCAGAGGTCTTGGCTAGCAGACTGGTAAAATAAATATTAGTTTTGTTTTAGTGTTCTCTGTCTGTTTTTACTATGTGTGTATATAGACAGGGGTGTACTCTTTCTCCCCTCCAAAGGGGGGGGGAAGGGGAGAGTTTGCTGTTTTAGACTTCACGTATATTTCAGTTTTTGACGTACTTTGATTAACTGAAATGTTCTCTTTATGAATGAAGAATATTTTCATGTAACTTAAGAAATCAGAATTATAAATTTTTACTTTTAAGTATTTTCATTAAAAATAAAACTTTCTGGTTTTAATAATAAATATATTTTGAGTTTTGACAGCAAAAATGAAATTAATTTTGTTTTTAAAAAATGTGTTATTCTGAAAATATAATTTTGAAATTTACTTATGGAACATGGTGGATATCATCACACAAACTCGTATAAGGATTTTTTTTTGAATGGTGATTGTTGCCTGTCTTTTGATATCTATTGGTGTCATGCAGAGCACTTTCCTTTATAATAAACCACATTTTGGTTAATTCTACAGGTTTTGACAAAACAGTAATCCTTCTCTCATCGTGTTTTCAGTTAGAAAAGCTCCAATCTCGGCTTTTGCTGTAATGACAAGAGGTAAACACTGATGCTGCATTATCTTATCTAGTTGATAATTTCATCTAATAGTCCCGGAACTTGATGTGCTAGTTGTTAAGTGCACTGGGCTGTGAAATAATCGGAACTTCAGCTTGCAAATACCAAGCTATTGTTTTCAATAAGGTTGAGTTGAAATCGGCTTTCTATGCTGCATTGCAGTGGAAACCAATTAATTACAGTGTGACAAGATGCCATTTTTTATTGCCAAAAGAAAGTTTCTAGTATTATTCTGCAATATGAACAAACGTTTGGCAGTTTTGGTTGAAAATTAAGTTAATTTTATGGACAAATAGGCTAAAGAGCCTTTGATTTTTTTTAACTTTAATGTTTAGAGTTCATGTTTATGAAATGGCTTCTCAGGTGATTTCTCTTATTTACACTGCTGCTAATGCCATGCAATATGTCCTTTTTATTAGTCATTGAGGTCTAGATGGCACTTCCATTTTATTTCACGTGGCCCACCTGATACGGTGCAAAACATCTCAGTTGTGCAAGATTGAACAATTTCTGACATGTGCCCATGATTTCCTTAATTTTTTACCTTCTACCAGTTAAATATTGGAGATTTATGGTTTAACAGGTTTTTCTTATGTTTTAAAAAGGTACGTAAGAATTGACCAGAACAACATTACTATTATTTCCAATAGCCACATAAAATGAAATGAGTTAAGATGATACCACAGGATAGTTTGACTGTTGAGATACATCAGCTTTGTCTGAGATACTGTTTGCTTATCTGATAACAAAGTATTTTTGAAAAACAGTGTGAGAGGAACGCACCTTTTGAAATGCAGCATTAGTTAATACAACTGAATAATAGTTAAAAAAACTAATGTGAAATTAAGTCATACTGTGCCTATAGATTGATTACCTATAATACAATTTGATTACCTTTCAGTGTGACTAATACAGCTATTTCACATGCTAAAATGACATTTTTGTGCTTTTTTTACTAGAATACTAAGGGCTTAGTATTTTTAATTGCTGACTGCATATTATCTTTCATTGTTTTACTGTAGTTTAAAGTCTTTTATTCGATGAAGCACAAACCAATATGAATTTAACTCCCATGCTTCGTAAAGGTTTGGTATGAGGCTTTTAGTTAGCTCTTCTTCCTGTTGGTAACACTTTGCTGCTCTGTGTTTCCAGCAGTATATTTGTTTTTAAGTACAAATTTTATATTATACCCTTCTTAGGTGGCACTTACAAAAAGAAGCAAAATGAATTTAGGGCATTTCTTTTGATTCTTAGCAGAGGAAGAAGTTAAAACATGTAGCATAGTTTGCTTTAATAATGTTCGCTTCTATGACTTCTGTATCAAGAGATAACGAATATTTGGGTTTTTTTTTCCTGAGTACTTTTCAGGCCTGCCCAAAAACTTTCAAAGAAAAGAAGGTCATGTTGAGGTGGGAAAAATCAGTGGAAATTTGAGAACAATTTTGCGGGAAAGAAAAGAACACTTAATATGAAGAGAAAATATATGTAAAAACAAAATTCTGTAGAGTGCTTACTAAAAAATACAAATATTTCAAGACTATTTCGTATATTTTAGTAAGGAGTGCAAGGTGTATGTGAAGACGTAATCAATATGAGGACTGATTTTATTCTCAGAAATGTTTTGATTAATGCAAGTAGACAAGTTTAATGTCAATATATTTGTTTTTAAACCGTTGAGTTCTAGAAAGACAATATAGGAGGTAATGGTGGCTTTTACTGAAAAAGTTGAACTAAAGTTACCACCTGTGAAGAACTTCCTCTGAGGTATACTGACTGTTAGGGCTTTTCATGTGAGTGATAGGTCCTTGCATTACTTTGGAGACGCTAATGTCTGAATGGATGTGATGGCTGCCTCGGAATGATGCTGCTGTTAGCAGTGAAAAATGTCTTCCTTACGATTCTTGTGCAGCAGGCTGTGGAGTGCAGCACATTTTTATAATAAAGGTGATGAATTTAATCGCAAACTGGCAGCCAAATGGAAATTGCAGACCTTGATACTGGGAGAAAATTGCCTATAAAGCAACTCCTGAGAGAGCAGGCCTTAAATTTATCCACCCATTTCGACATTGAGGAGAACATAGGAATTGCAGGGTATTTTGCTTGGCCTGTTTAGTTCAGATGGATGACACTTCAGTCTACCTTTATTTAAGAACTAGATACAGTGTTGTGTTGGTTGGTGGTGTTTTTTTTTTTTTTTTAAATAAAAAAAAATTTGACCTTGCTGCTTAAACTTTACATGGTAAGGCTTTTGGAAAAATATTCCTTTATTAGCTTGAAATTTGCTCCAGTTATAAAGTAGGACCTAATATGCATAATTAATTGAAACTTACCAACTGCTTCACAGATTTCCCCCTTATGTCAGATTTAACCCTACTGTGATTTGAGGTTTTAAAAAGCATATTCATGTATTTGAAGACTGTTTGCATCATTACACTGATGTGAGAAGCAACGCCATAACTGATTTAACTGGTCTTGAAGTCCCACTGAAAGTAGGATACTTTATCTAATAGTATGTAACGTAATTTCTGATAGAGGCACAGCATTTTTCAAAATTGTTGGTACTGATACATTTCAGCAAACTGTCCTCTTGATCTCTTATTTTTAGTAGTGCCAAATGCTGATGTTCCTCCTATATCATAACTAGGAACAGAATTTGCAAATATGATTCCCATATATGGTAAGCACTATATTAAAAAAAGAAGACAAAACATTCTGACTGTAAGCATTCAGAGGCGCCCGTTGTTAGGAAAGACCAAGTACAGGTCTTGGGTAGAGCTGAAATTGGAATGTGCATGCTGAGTTAACAGGAAAAAAGATTATGTCCAACCTGTTTACTGCAAAATAACTGTAGGATGTGGTTGGTTGGTTGTTTTTTGTTGTTTTTTTAAATTACTGGAAAAGCTTGGAGACAAATTATGGAAGATTGTTTTGAACTAATTTACTAGCTTGACGATGCAAAAAGGAGATACTTGTTTGGGAAGGTGTCCCTGTTACTTCCTTTCTGCTCATTCTGGCATTCAGTGGATTCTTCAGTTATCTGTTTCAGCTCAGTAACCTGGAAGAAAGCTAATCAAGCAAAAAAGAGAAAACGTATGAATAGTCTTTTGCTTGACTAGTGAGTTGAATTGGCTTACTAAGGGAGAGCTGGTGTGAGAGATGTTAAGGAACTATGCAGCTGGGAGTGGGAAGACAGACAGTGATGACTTCATTTTTCAGTGGCAGTGTGTTGTTAAGATTAGTAACTCTCCTTACCCTTCAAAGGAAGGAGAAGTGGTGTAGCAGTCCTGACTTTGGAGTAATGCTCTTCTGATGGTCCTGATTTCCTCTGTACTTTTGTGTATAATTTGGGATATGCAGTCTCCTTCCTTTAGAGTAATGAACTTTCTTGTTAGTGTCATCGTTTTTTCTCTTATTTTTTTTTACAGCTTTCTTAAGATCTGTGATTCTTTTCTGGGACGAGTGGTGTGCTGCTTCTTTACGCAACTTCTTGCTTCTGTAAAGAAGAGCAGGAATAATTTCATACAGCTCACTGTGATAGTTCTTTGGATCTTTCATTTGGTGTTAGGATTAGCCTTATGTTCACTTTCTTTCTTCCTGTTGATTAAATGTCTGTGTAGACTTAAGCTTCTGTGTTGCCATTCATCATTCCTAAGTTTCAAATTAAAAACAAACATAAAACCTAAAAACAAAAGAATGTAATTGCCTCTTAAAAATGAGTTGCAAGTCAGGTTACAACTAGTGGTAAAATGTAACAAAACTGCCAGTAGTAACGTTTTACTCTCAGTGCAATGTATGATTAATGCTCTGTTTTCTTCAAACAGTGGTGTAGATCGATTTTCAAGTTAATATTTTCCTACTGGCTTTTGTTTGTATTGCATGTATCAATACAGAGCAAATGCCCATCAAGGTAAGAGGGGAGGGTATTCTAACTTCTTGTCACTATTTCTGTGTGTGTGGGGTGCACTTAAGAGCTTGTATGGTCTATTTCTAATGACAGTGATTACACTGATGTTTATCCTGTGTAGTTGCATAAAGTCATGTTTGCAGTTCGGCAGCGTCGTCTGTATTGTATCAAAAATGGGTCTTCTTTTGCTACCTTTGTCTCACTCACTGTGGTCTTCACCTTGCATTTCAACTAGGGAAATTGGCTTGGTTTACTTTCTTTATGTCATTCATCCTATCTCATCTTCTTTGTCTTTTGTCTAAACTGTTTTTTCTTTTAGGTCTCTCCTTGTAACCAGATACATTGAGCTGACTACTTTCACCTCATTTTTCTACTTCTCCACACTGATACCTACATTAAAAGCTTTCAGAAAGAACTTTTTCTTGAGATAGAGAGATTCTCTATACAGTGCCCAGTACAAAAGGTCTTGATGCTGTTATAATATAAACTACGATGAAGACACTCTGTGTCTTTTGAATTTCTTATTTAGTTAAACTTTCATATGTGTTCTGTGCTGCTCGCTTACTCTGTAATGGTAACCATCGTTTTATTTTCAGCATGGTCTGTTTGTTATTTTCCATTATGTTTCTTTGAGTCCTAAAATTCATTATTTTTGAAATGTCTTTGTTACGCTACTCAGAATGGTGTGGACTTTTTCTGAATTGTTACTATTGAACATTAGTATAAGGTATAAGATAGCATATAGGGTTTTTTCATGCAATTTACTTTGCATGTAGCATTGGATTTAATCTGCTACATTTTATATTCCAGTCTGCTGGAAGAGTCTCAATCTATTCTAATATTTGATAGCTTTCATAAATATGTTTATTGCAGCCTTACCATTCATAGTTTAGCTTCTGTTTTGCTTTGTTGACTGAATTTGTAAAGCTCAGTTTTCAGTTTGTCTCTAGTAAGTACGTACCTTGGCATTTGTCATTAAGGAAGACTTTTAAATAGGACATCTAATCATTCCGGAGTTTAGGAATTGATCTGTGCATCTGACTGGGCCAAAATCTGTTAAATTGAGAATTAATGTCTTTTGAGAAATCTTTATGAAAAACTTGGAAGTCCAATTTCTGTTGTTTTTCTTAGTATTTCATTGAGGTGTTTTTAAAAACAAAACCATCTCCCCCCCTCCCCTTTAAACTTTTTGTCTTTCATGTTCTTCACCAGATGTGAAAGTTGTGTTAGTTGTGAGCAGATTATTTCAGAAAGAGGAGATCACTTATTTAGTGCCGTTTGCATAAGTATGGGAAAGAACTAAAACATTGAGGTGGGGGGTGTGAATCTATAAAATTAGACTTGCTGTTTGGTTACTTTTCTTGCAAGAATGGAAAATTAAGGGATAGAGATAGGAAACTGAATTTACTTCCCAGTTTTACTGATTGCCCACTTAGAGAAGCAGTGGCAAGACTCAGTTTACTGAAATCCAGAAACAAAGTAAATTTTAATAAGTTTCTCCAATGCAAGCTATGTGATTCACAATCTTAAAATAATTTGGCAGTCTTAGTAAATATGAAAAGCAGATTCCTTAGGTACACTGGTCTCTTAATCTTGCTGCAGAGTGTGCTTCTCTATTGCTACCAACTGAAAACTTTAATTCAGGATCTCTTCCCAGTATTGGAAGTTCTGAAGAGGTGTCCAAATATCTAAATAATTTGCTTTTCCTCCTTCGTCATGCAATCAGCAATATCTCAATGCTTCACTTTAATTTCATTACTGACCTAAAGGGGATATGTTGCAGGTGATAGAGATTATTCCAAAAAATATTATGTTTTTTTTTTAAATTATTTTTTAATTTGCTCCCTGAGGAGTTTTGAGATCATGGCAGCCACTTACCTAAATGGAGTGCAAAGCCCCCAATATTTATGACCCCATTTGAAGTGCACAGCTACAATTTGCGCTTCACTGTTAATTTATTTTGGTTTTTAATTTTTGAGAGGAAGCATGACAGTTGATACCAGTAACGCTGCTGCCTTTCAAAGCTGAAAAAATGTACCAACCAAGATCTTTTCATTCAGTACTCATTGCATTAATGAGGGAAACTAATAGAATTTACTCATGTAAGCTTTTCCTGGCAAGGTGAAATGTATTCAGCATGCATCCAGGTTGTTTTGAATAGTAGTTACAACTAGTGTTACTGGTTGTATTTCTAGTTCCTTGCTATACTGTATGGAGCTTGATAAACTTTACCTAGAGCACTTGTTGGTACTTTCAAGAATACTTCATGATGTGATAATCTGGTCTATTTTCTAGAAGAAAATCATGTTGAAATGAGTTTTTAAAGTGTCAATAATGGACAGAGGACCCAAAAAAGCTCTTCTGTGCTTTTCTGTTCTGTGGGGGTTTTCTGTTTGTTTGGTGTTTGCTTGTTGCTTTGGGTTTTTGTTTTTTTTTTTTTTTTTTTTCCACAGCACAATGTAATTGAAAGTAGTCAAGCTCTTATCGGATTCTCTACGTGTCTAGTGGCAGGAGAGGGTTGACTATTTGCCTATGCTTTTTTCTTTATCCTTCAAAGATGATTTCAAAATAATTGTTTCCCCCTGCAGCCAGTATGTGGGAACAGGTGGGTGAAAGAGAAGAGTTAGAAGGAAAGAGACAAAGGCTGGCAGAAAATATAAGGCTGAAAGGCTGTTTCAGGGTTTGGCTGCTTTTGTACTCAAAGCTTATAAAAACAAGTCTTGAATGTTAAATGGAGGGAGAAAATGAAACTTAGTCCCATTCGACATAGTAGGTGTTAAAATTTATTTCCCTTCCGGTAATGTAACTTCAGCTATATGCCATTAGTAGTTGTGCATGGCTGTGATTTAATGAGCAGTGGTTCATCTGCTTGGGCAGAATATAGTTCTGGGCAATTAATGTTGGAAGCAGTAGTGTAATTGGGTGCATAGTTGAGGCCTCATCTTGGTTCCATTTGGATGCCCTGTATTTAAAGTTGAAATACTTCTTAGCATGGTGGGGTGGTGGGTTTTTTGAGGGGAGGGTGCGGAAGGTGGTTTGTGGGTGTGGTGTGGTGTTTTTTTGGGGGGCGGGTGGGTGGTCGGTGTTTCTCCTTAAGATGCATAAGATAACCATGAAACAGAATTCAGATAGTGACTTTATGGGCAGGCTAGCAAATGTGATGTTATCTTTCGCTGTAGTATCTGGTACTGAACACTCTCACAATGAAAAGAAACAGACTGTTAATATGATATCGGTAATCCTAGTATTTTTAGTGCATAGATTGAAATCCTATTTCAGTCATCCAGAATATGGGTGGGTTTCTGAAGAAGTACATGAATTATGTAATGTAGACCTGCAGATACAACCTCTGGAATGTGCCATAGTGTCCTATATCTCTTAAGTAGCTCTCATACAACTTAATGGTAAGGTTTCATTATGTATTCCACTAAATGACCTTTTGTGTTGTATGTAACTTTGCAGAATTACCTAAAACTTCTCATGCCAAGTGTGTGGTTTAGGCTGAACTATACTGAAAGCTTCAATTAAAACAGTGAAAAAGTTTTCAAGAATGAAAATAGGGGGAAAAGTCTTAGTGTTTTAAAACAAAAAATACACTTTAAAAAAGTGTTCTGAGAGGTTGCTAAAGTGAGTGATTTTATCATTTTGTCTAGCAGTCTGCCTAGATTGAAATGAGATGGATCGCATGTTTGCATTTGAGCACTTGAACCTCCAAAAAGGCTATACTGCTGAGTATGTGCTGCACCTCCATCCTGTTTCTCGTATTGACCTGTCTTACCGTGGGTAGGCATGCTTTACTCCAGCATGAGAATGCCGTGTCATTGCAGCTGTCAGTTTCTGTGGATCTGGGGAATGGACTTGAGAGAACAGGCTCATTTTCCTGTGTTGTGAGCAACTGTTTTGCTTTCTTCTGAAATTTCAACTTTTAAGAACGATTTTTTTTTTTTTTAAATTTTTTAACAAAGTCAGAAAGATGCTGCATTTGGACAAAAAAGTCTGATGTAGCCGTCATTCATGGTTTGCAGACTGTTTGGAGGTATAAGGGAATGTTAGGTAGGAACTAGAACTGACTGAAGAACTGACGGAATGAAGAATCATACCTTTCATAGGTAAAAAATGGGACTTGAGTATGGAGAAAAAGACACTTTGGGAGTAGGACAGGGTTTGGGACAAGGAAAACAGACAAAAGCAAGTGTCTACTAGAGGAAACTTATTTCCAGAGCCTGGAGTAAACCCAAAGTTTTGGAGTCTTGCCACAACTTTTCTGTCAGGAAATATCTGTGAAACCCAGAGGCAAATTGTCTTATTCCTCCTCTGCTGCTGGACAGTATCTTCTTCTGCTTCCAGTTAATACCTTATTTCATGTGGCAGGGGTCTTTGAATGTAAAAATGCAAGCTTAGCTGACTGGGTTGAATTTAGCAAGTTACCAGATCAGAGTACAGTTTTGTGACAGTAAAACTGATCCATAAGATATACACAGATGAGGACTTTGAGGCACGCTTTATTTCTCACAGAAGAGTGATGTTCCTGATACTGGAGGATCTCAGGCAGCAGTTCTCTGAACCTTTTTTTTTTTTCTTTTTTTTGGCAAATGAGCAAGGACCAGACTTGTCTCTGTGAAAGGTGCAGTATCCTACCATCTTGCTACTGGATTTGAGTGACTATGACAGGTGACTGGTAAAATAATGATGAGCTTATTTAGGAAACAAGGGATAAGTAAGGAAGAGGAAAAAATGATCAAACTTTTGCTTCATGAATAATACTCACAATTAACTGAAAACTTGTCCATTATCTTAAATGCATTGCTTAACATATATGTGCTTTTGTTATGCTGTATATGTATATTGTGCTGGATTTTGCTGTCTCAAAGCAACCTTCTTGTAAAAACAAAGAAAAATCCACCAAACAAACAAAAAAATCATCTATATAGAGGAGTTTTATTTCATAAAGCGTCTGAATGCTTATTAAACACACTGTTTTGCCCTCAAGTGCATCGTAAAGTCATGTTTTCTTTTTTGGTAAAGTACACCAAAGCATGCTATAAGTATATTCAGTTTTCAACTTAAAGGTTAAACATATGCACTGAGTGTTTTAACAAATACTCAAGTTTGGGATATGGATTCTAGAATCAATTGTCTTGATTATCTTGGGCAGGGAAATCACATTTGCAAATGCTCTCTTTGATTTCTTCATGGTGTTTCATGAGATTGTTCTTAAAGGTCTACTTCCCAGAAAAGTGTGATTCCTTCAGATTTTTTTAAAAAAATACCTCTTGGTGTTGAACAAGAGAAAGTTAACTTAAAGATGTAATAAGGTATAGATCAAGATAGTATATATTTACATGGAAAGAAGCATTGTGCTTATTCTTGAAGGTGACATCTTATTGATGCATTGTCTCAAGGCAGGGCCTAAATATCTGGTATTAGTAATAGTTATTGTTACTGATTAGTAAAAACATGGATTAGAAATCTGAAGAATTATTTCAATTAATAGTGGCATTTTTGCTATGTATTTTGGAATCAAGGGTGTATGAGAATATTGTCATAGTTCTCAGGTTAGTTACATTGTGCAACTTTAAAAGAGTTAGTAGTGATTTATCAAGAAATTGCTAACCTCTTCACGTTCCTGAAGGTAGTGCAATTGATGTCTTTTGAGGAAAGGCTGTGGTTTTGTTTCATTAAGTTTTAGTTGATTGCTGTTGTAACAGCCTACATAACCACGCCACTTGGATCTTGTGGCAAAGTCTGTAAGTTATCTTTGATGTACCTGTAAAGTGATGTACCTCGATGAAGAGATCAAGGTAATTTTGACTCATACTGACCAAAATACTCTGAGTGCAGTTTTGACTATGGCTACCTCACCTGGCAATTTGTTCTCTGAACCTTTTGTCCTGATGCTATGTGCAAATCAAGTATCGTGTGTAAAATGGAAAACAAGGATGATTGGAAGGCCCAGTCTATGCTATTTTATTCTGATTACTTATAGAAGTAAGAGTAGTATCGCTAGCTAAATACTCACTACTGTTTACAGGGTAGGCAGGCCATCTACAGTGTCATTATTCTCAGTGAAAGCTCCGTTGTTATTGAAAGGAGTGAGTGTGGTTCTGTGTTTATTGAAATAAGAATCAACCTAATAGAGCAGATACTCACTTTCCAAAAACTACAGTGTTACCTGTTTATCATGTAAAAGAGCAAAAAGATTGTGAATCTAGCTGTGCTTCTGATAGTCAGTGGGGTTTTGTCATAGTATAAAAATACTCTTAATAGAGGTTTTATGTAGTTGAAGGGCTTTGCTTTTTCTTGAAGGAAATGAGACTTTGAAAGGTGAGCTAAGTATGTTTTAACATGCTCAACTGCAAATTAGATTGAACTTTCCGTTCACTGTGTGGAATAACAATAAATAAAATAGGGCAAATAACAGCTAGTACCTTTCATTGCAGTAAAAGAAACCTAAGTAGCAGTGTTCTTGTTTCTTGCTTTATCAGAGGTTGATGCTTTAGTGATGGTTGATTCTCTTCATGAAAGTTTCGCTGGCTCTGCATGTTTAGAAAAAGTTAGTTGCCTTGCTGATTTCCTGCCTGCTGGTAATGTGTCGAGTCAGATGGCTGAACTAATGCGCAGTACAAAGGGATAGATAACAGCAAGATTAGTATACAAATATGTCTCTTCAGATTAATTTATGTTCAAGTCTGGAAAAATACTCAGGTTTAGTAAAAATGACAATTACAAACAGCATATTTTTTTTAACCTTGAAGTTAGGCCTCAAATCGTGTAGGATTTAGTTTGATTGTTACCAGGTTTCTGTTCCCTAGTGAACCATGTTTACATAGGTATATTTATCTTTTAGAAGATTATTCAGGTGTATGTATTTGCAGTGAATTCAAGCACACTGCTTTTCTACCTCTAGGTTGATGAAAAATGAGCAGCTTTTCAAAGCTGACTGGTTATCTTAATCATTTCAATGTGAAATTGAAGTTGCTTAATAGTTGTAATAGAGGAACTCAGTGACAGTTTTTAAGTAGTGCTATTTTATGTATGTACTACCTAGCATAAATACAAGCTTTTTTTTAATCCTTTCAACACCTTGGTTAAAGTATTTAATGATGTTACTAAAATTTTCTACTTCTTGTATTTCTCATTTATAAATTTCTGCCACTGATTGTGCTTCTATAATAAATTACAATTTGCAGTAAGGTAAAACTGTACATATTAGCGTATGTAGTGTTCTTAATCTATTCTTTTTAAGACTGGTGATTGAAATAAACTTAATCTTACTGTATATACGATAAGCGTGCATCATACAGCAGTTCAATAAAACATCTGCATACAGAATTTTCTTCTTGGCGTGTGACCTGTCTAATTTGTTGTAATTTGAAGGCTGCCTTGGTAAGGCATTCTTATGTGAAGCTATGTATCATATATGCTATCTGAAAACAGATCGTGTTTTGATTCGACAATTTTTTTTCCCACCAAAATCATAATTCACTATGGTGGGTTCTTTCAAAATCATGTCTGAAAATACAGGTTTTTACTGTTACACTTACTTGTGACCAGTTAAAACCTGTTTAATTTTGCAGCACATGTTGCCCTTCTAACTCTTATTTTAGTGGCAGTTGTCAGTGTATTGACAATGAGCATACCTCTCTTTTTTTCCTATTTATTTTTTCCTCAAGCCATCATCCTTATTTTTGCCTGTGAGTGGCTGTCTGTTTTTACATGATCCAAATATCCTTTCATATCTTCAGTATTTTTTCTGAAAGAGGATCACTAGAATTATATACGGCATTTTAACAGAGTTGTTCGTGGAATTTTTCCATTCTTTATTGAAAATACCATACAGAGCTGTATCAATTATGGCATTTGCTCTTCCACTGCTGTCACTGCTTGGTCCCTCCTGGTTATTGTGTGATTGATAATGGCTTTTGCATCCTTTCAGTGTCAAACAGAGCATTCTTCGGGGGGGGCGAGGGGAACCTCCTAGTTTTGCAGCTTTAATGATTCAGAGAGGTTCCATTTTCACGAATTCATTTTTGGAGATTATTCAGTTCACCCTTTATGAGGTTTTCCATCACCTTTGGTCAACCTTCTTTTAATTAGTTCTGCCTTTAGCACAGCTATTGTCACTTTGTTTTACCTGATACTTTGAAGAGCTTTTCTAGGAATCACCATTTCTTTAGTTAAAATCCATGCAGTGTGTTGCATGGGAAACTCAACTTAGCACTCTCATAGTTATCATGTTAGTCCAGCACAGTGTAACTTTGGTAAACTTGTATGCTTTACAGACTCTCATGCTGGTATTGTAAGTTTTTCAACATTTCTGAAATTTGACATAGTAATACAAATGGACTAATATGTCTGGCTAGGATATTAATTTTTGAATTAAATTTTGGAGCTTTTTCCTGCATGAGTACATGTTTGGTTATCGTATGTCCAACTCGGAGTTGCCAGTTTTTCCTCTTTCCAACATTCATCTTTGATTTCTTCTGTTCAGATGAATTTGCCAACAAGTTCCATTACTTCATCAAAGTGACCTGTTTTGAAATCTAAGCTTAAATAAAATTTGTTGTTCTTCTGTTTGTTCAAGGTTTATAACTTTATTTGATGGCCGTCTCCTTTGAAGTCTTCTCTGCTTACTAAAGCCAAATCTAAACCCACTTTGTATGTTGGTTCATCAACAGTGTAACGGATAAATCTATTAGTTTGTCACATGCAGGAATATTTGACTACTGCTGTATTAAGAATTGATGTCTGTGCTAATTATACTTCATAACTTAATAAATATAAGCTAAAAGAGATGTTGGACATGTATAATCTTTTAACACAGAGGAGTAATACTTAATTTAGGCCTGTAGTTTGGTCAGCTTTGTTACCAAATTTCTTAAGCTACAGTGTTGCTTAGGTATTTGGTTAAGTCGAGATTGTGATTAAGTAGAGATTTTATTTGTTCACTGCCTAACTCTGGGAAGTCTTCCAGTACTTAAAAGTTAGTTCGAAGTTGCACAGTGCATCTTGATAATGTCCGAGCAGTACAATAGTTAATGTATTTAATGTGGTAGATGACCAGCTTGTCAATATCAGTGTTGGTGCTTGTCAGCCAAAAATTGTTACTTTCTTACAATCTTGTGAACAAAAGGGCAGCTTTTAAAACAATATCGTGTGATAGGAAGCAGTGTCTTTAAAAGTGGGACTGTATTACTATCGTACATGATCGGTTAAAAAGTAAATTGGGAATTAGAGGAACTAGTCAGTCCTATTCAAATGGATTAGATTCTGGTTGAAGTGATGAAAGCTGTCAGGTCAGCCTCTTAAGAAATCGTACTTCATATATGTAGAGACAATGCTGGAATAGCTTTGTTTTGATATGCTACCAGTTTAGAATTAGAGATGTTCACTTATAACTCATTTGCTTATGATTAGATACGTTTGCTTTCTCATTTTTTGGGGTTTCATATCTTGCAGTAGTAAATAAATTCTTTGGTTGATAACCAGTGATCACAGCTTTTTTAGCTGTCTCGCGTACAAAAACTTAGTGCCAAAATCCAGGCTTTTATGACTTTAAAGTGTCTTCATCAGCATGTCAATAGCAGTATAGTCTATTTTTTTAATAAAGAATGCATAATGTTAATTCTTCATGACTAATCAGCTAATGCTGATGATTTTTATTCCTTCCCCCCCCTTACCTCACTGACTATGTATGGTCCAGATATCTAGCTTTTTTTATTGTATCAAGTGATCACTGTATGCATATACTGTGGAAGATTCAGCTTTATGACAAGGAAAAGACTGATACAAAGCTATGTGAAAAACTGACAGAGGAAATAGGATATGCGTCTTCACTGTCCTGCAATTCCTGAAATACTTTATATTAGCTACAACGTTTTGTGTTCCCTCAGATTGCCTTTGTATGTGGAAGATGTTGGAAATTTACTTTGGCCTTAATTAGTAACACAGGGAGAATACTCCCATGACATCACTGTGTTAGTGAACAGTTAATGATTTTTGGATGATCATGGAAGTCAAAAAAAGTGCCCTCACTCCTTTCATACGAAAGACAAAGAGTGCATTAACCAATGGAAGTTTTCTTGTAATTGCTCACTCTGTGGAGGATGGTTGTAGATGGTTTCCGAAAGACTGAGAAAATAACCTGCATGTGCTTTATGCTATTCTTTGTAAATGGTGGGTGTTAAGATGCACTCTTGGAAAGCAGGAAAAAATCTAATGGTGCTGCTATTTAGTTCTTTCAAGTAGGTTTTTTCTGGTAGTTTTTACTATTTGATTTCCTTTCAGTTACAAGAATAAACAAAACTGAAATTTAGATAACCCCATCAGAATTTTAATTCTGCTCTAAACTTCAAAACTGATTATTTTGGAGGGTCTTAACCAGGAATTTGTTTAAATTAGTTTGTTTTGCTTTAAAAGTTGTAAAATAGTATCCTGCCCTTTTAATCACTCCTTGCACATACTGGTGGGACAGCATAAGGTGTGTGACTTCTTTGCTGATACTGAGGGGATTCTGATGTGAATCAGGCTACTGTTTTCTGAAGTACTTGGTATACTTTTTGAGAGAATATCCTTCTGTCTTCAACTGGAGAGCTTCCCATTACATGACTTCATAGTTACGCAATGTAAATACAATTTATTTCACATGCTGAAGATACCTGTAGAAATTGGACAGCAATGGACTCTGTTGAGAATGGGTGGATTTAAATGTAGGGAGCGTGGAATAGTGTCTGGATAGAGAAGGTCCATTGCAGACCAGTCAATCTGCATTATTCACAAACAGAAATTTCAAAACCAGACAGTAAACTGAGGTAAAATATTTTTGTTAAAAAAATACACACCTGAGGAATTAAAACCATGGAATTTTCTCTGTTTGAGCTGATGTTTCTAAATAGCAACAAGTAATGGTGGTGTTTTTTAAATCTCATAGAAAGGATGGCTTCTTTCTTTCATCTTTCTGATCATGATTAGTAGTTTGTTCAGAATTGTATTACTGCTGAATCTGCTGCATCAAAGATACCCAAGTTGTTTATTATTATGGTTAGCTACCAATCATTTGATTCACGCTGTGGGGTATGGCACACTTTTTCAGTGGTGCCCAGTGATAGGACAAGAGGTAATGGGCACAAACTTGAACATAGGAAATTCCATCTGAACATGAGGAGGAACTTCTTTGCTTTGAGGGCGGCAGAGCACTGGAACAGGCTGCCCAGAGAGGTGGTGGAGTCTCCAACGCCATCCTGTGCAACCTGCTCTAGGTGACCCTGCTCTGACAGGGGGGTTGGACTAGATGATCTCCAGAGGTCCCTTCCAACTCCGGTGATTCTGTGAAAAAACAAGCAAATGAAAACCTCAAATAGATTTAGCAGCTTGATGTATGCATAACTGTGTTACTTGTAACTAAGTATTTGGGGGCAACTTACTGTTAAAGGGAGCTAGAGTAGAAGATTTTTCAAAGTGTAATAATTAAGCCTCATATGAATGTGAGCCACTGAATCTGCTTCAGTTGTGCTGTGCTGATGGACTTTACTAGTGGAAAATGTTTTGAAGAGTTTGACACTGTTAATCTAACTCATGTTGTAAGGAAATTCTATAACAAGCAGAACAGTGTACGTTCATTTACTTTAACTGAGTTACTATGTAAGCTTGATCTAATGCTGAGACTTAACAAACAGATAAATATTCTGGATTCATTTTCCTGATTTTTAATGTTGACTTTTAAAACACCTAATTGTCCTTGACTCTTAAGTTTAGTTTAGTTGTACTGTTTTCTGTCTATCAGCTCATTACCTCAGGAAGCTTTCAGTTTTACAAAGATACTGATTTGGATCTGGATGGATAGTGTATGTCAGTTGCTAGATAATGTTAGTTGAAGGTACCAAGTAGACTGCTGAAAGACTTGTTCAACTATTGTTTTGGGAACTTCTAAACTGATTTTTGTGTTAAAGATTTTTAGGTTTTTTAGAGTGTAGTACTGGCATATGAGGAGACACAGGACTTCATCTAAAATGTACAGCTTTTTGAGTTTACCAAGAAAATGAGGAGACTGTATTTAGTATTGTTTACATTATTTTCTTAAGTGAATACAGATTGCCACTGTCAGATATAATGCAGGGTTGATGGACTTTTGATCAGACCCGTCCTGGCCGTTCTGACATACTATTGTATCAAATAACGTAAATGCAAGTTTTAGTGAGTGGAAACAATGCATGACTGTTTTAAATTTGCCAGTTAATTATGTTATGTCATGCTCTAAACCAAAACTACTAATGTATGAAAATTTGTCAGAAGTGGACTGTCTTTTATCAGCTTTGATGCTTGATCATGTTTGTCTAAATTTTTATTTTTTGACTCTGTATTGGTTTCTGAAGGAAAGATGATAGGAATCTTGTTTGCCTGATGCTCAGGCATTTCACTGATTAATAGCAGGGGGTGGGTAGAGTAAGTGCTTGCCAATGTTTTAGTCTGTACACTGGTGATGCATGCAGGGTACAGGTCCATGTGGCACAATATTAAAAATGACTTGCTTTTTTGCTAGCGTTGCTATTTCTGCTGCATCAGCAATAGTAGCAAACAGCACTGGTGTTAACAGTGAAGACTGTTAAAATTGTGATGAATAAAAACAACTATTTCTTTGCCAAGTAAGCATACTAAAGCTGCTAGATTAGAAAACACATGAGTTGCAGTGTTCCACCAATAATAAAGCACTTAAAAGCTTTCTGTTGACATTTATACAAAGAGAACAGATGAGTGTGCTCTATTTGGTTTTGAAGTCAGTTTGATGCAAACCTTACAACTGCCCACAATAGAAGGAGTTTTGCAGGCTCCTCTTGCAAAAAGAAATGACTGAATTTTGATGCTGAGTGTGCTGACAAATTGCTGAAAGTGCTGCCCACTTATCATTGGACTGACAGTTTAATCATCGAAAGTGTACTGCTAGATTGGACTCAGAGGAGCAAAGAAGAAACTAGAGTTTTCCCAAGGCATTAAAAGATGAATTGAAATTTGAAATGCAAACACTTTTTTTTTTTTGGGGTGACAGTGGTCCATGACTTGTATGCCATTGTCTCAGTGGTGGTGTCCAGAACTTAGATTCTTTTTCATTTCTTCTGAGAGAGAAAGTGCTGATCAATTTAGTGCGTAAATGGGGTGATATCACATTGTTTTTGTTCTTGTTTTAGTTTTTTATAATAAAGGTTGTATTTAAATTTGGTACGTCCTATGTCAACAGGGTTCTTCTTGGGCAGGGGAGGAACATCAGCACACTGCTCATCTTGTAGTTTGAGCAGATGCTCTTTATTATCCTTCAGAACACTTTCAAGAGAGGTTATATTCCGCCTGTCTTTAAAGATTTTTCAGTAAGAGCAGAATATAATACTTAGATACTTTTCCTGCTTTTTTTCTCCCTATCTTTGTTACATTTTTCAGGTGCTTTGTTTACAATATTATTGGATGCTGTTTTAGAAAACACTGTGTATTATATAAAACTAACTGGTATCTAGTTGCAATTGTTTAATTGATGGGTAATGCTTTAATGAACATGGAATGGATTGTCTGCCTGGATAAACCCTGGATCCATATTCAGTGGATTTGGATCCTCCAAAGTGGTAATTGTATGTCTGTACCTTAGAATGTTTGTAACCTTCGTTTACTAGTTTGGGGACCTATCTGAGTACAAAAGAATTGAAAAAAATGTATTTTGTTGTTTAAAAGTACCTCTTAAATTCCTAAATTTACGATCCAGCAGTAGTTGTGTGCAGTAAAAATATTTTATAAATATATTAACTTTTTGCATGCATTTCATTGCATTTCACATTTAAAAAAAAAATTAAACTTAGTAGTAGTAAAGAATGAGGAGGGACTTGACTCAGTTCTCCCCGCCTGCACTCTCAGCTCAGTGCATCCTGATCTTGTGAATTTGAGTGGACTTGCTAAAGTCCACTGATAGTTATCAGAATTTTCCACTTTTCACAAAAAACTATTGTGGAAATATTGAAGGCATTATTTATGTTCGGCTTTAGTGCCATAGTCTGTAAGAACAAATTTATTGTAAGAATTAACTTTTTCTGTCAAAATACATAAAATAATTCTGTATTAAAAAAAAAAAATCTGGTGTCATTAGTATTTTAGACATAACTTGATTTCTGTGAGACAGTAGAAAACTGAAACTGAGTGTTCTATGCATCACTGAGATCCAAGTACCATGTAGATTTTTAGCTGTATGAACATAGCTGTTTCTCTCACTATACCTCTTAAATTTTTAACTTCAAAAAATTTGCTCATAGGTAATTTTTTCCATATGGTGATTGAGAATCTTTGAGTGTGGTGCTTTGCTTCCTTAAGGAAGCATGCTGACTAGTGTTGTAAGATGGTTAGTGTTTTGATACATTGAGTCTCTTGCTCATTGTTGCTGTTGGTTTGTTCCACCCCAATTTGCTGTGTATTGTAAAAATCAAGAATGATAGATAAGTGGCTCTTCTGTGACAGATAAACACTTCTTATTTTCTTAATTAAAGAATTAAATCCTGCATGCATTGATGTCTTAATGTTGTATTAGACTTAAGAAAGGAACATAGGCTGAGTGTGGCATCAGTTTAGCTCTGTTTAAATGGCTGGAGCTAAATTGGAACAAATTGTTAACATCAGGAGATTTGTTTTAGTTCTTCAAATTCTTTGTTCTAGTTTAAACTGCAATGAAGAATGCATTGGTTTTAAAACGATGTCTAAGTCTGCTCTTTTTTCAAAAGAAATTATAAATAATTTAGAAGAAGCCTTCATGATGAGAAATTCTAAAGCTGTGGATGCTGGGGATGAGGGTGGTTTGCAACTCTAAACGTGATGGAAGAGGAAGAATTTGAACCTTTTCAGTGATTTCCTACTTTGGCTATGCTTGCTGAGTGGTTTATGTAAACCCATTTTACGTTGCAGTCCAACAGTCTGAAACACACGTGCAGAATCTTACTTCCTCTAAGGGAATGATAATTGACATCTGAAAAGCAGTAACTTCTTACTGTTTTTTAATGTGATGACAAACATTCATCTGAACACAATCCTTCATGTGCTCAGAGGGAAGACTACTTTATCGTTAAGTGTCATGAAGAAGTCAAAGTACACCTCTGTAGGCAAATGTAGTCAGTATAAACAGTGTATCCTACTTCAGATCATATCTTAGAAATGTGTTGGAAAGATTGAAAAATACTATCTGTAGATGAAGGAAACAAAAGTTTACATTATTTGCATAGTTTTCAGGTACAGAGGAAGAAAAATGTTCTCCTGGACCAGAATGCATGTCATTGCCACCATAGGTGACTATGTCATGCCATATTAAAGAGGAACAAGACAATTATATTGATATCAGTTTGACTTTTTTTGAGTCTATTCCTCCACTGCCCTGCTGTGATCAAGACAAATCTGTCATTTACTGCTAAACTTATTACTTAAAATGTACAGACCAGAGTATTGTTGAAGGTGAATAATGGGGGTTTTGAGGAGGAGTTTCTGCTTCTACCTACAGTAGAGATGGGTACTTAGATCGTTTCAAAGAGAGGCCTATTACTGCATTTACAGAGCTCACAGGTTTTAGAAGTATGGTGAAGCTGCTGTATGCTTTTTCTTAGCTATATCTACTATTATAATTAAGTATCTCTCCTTACTTAACTATCTTTTAAATCCCTAGAGTATTATAGAACACAGTTACCACTGCCGTGTTAAGACAGACGTAAAGTTGTTAGAACTGTACTTAGATGTTCACTTTGAAAGTAAAGCTTTCCTTATTTTTAAATCAATTGTCTTCCTCTGAGATATCATGGTGGAAGAATTTGTAAGGAATTGTAAATATGGAGGTGCTAAAGCCTTGCAAATGAACTTGAAAAGTGTGATTTCATGACAGACATGCCAAGGAAGCTTTTGGGAAGGGAAGACGAGACATCTGCTTGGTAGTGTGTAAGAAATGATGTGAAATAAATCTAAATAAAAGGCTGTTTGCTTGGGTTCCGCTTACTTTTAATGATATGTGGATTCAATGGTAAAAAAATAAAAAGGTGCGCTTTAAGGATGCGACCTTCCTGCTTTTGTACTACTGCTATCCTCAGATTTTTAAGTATTTCAGGATAGAATAAAATGGATACTTGCTAGAGGTGAAAGGAGAGTAGAATTTTTAGCTTTTCTAACATGCTGCTGGTGAGGCTTTCTGGAATCTTACTGCACTACTCTTGAAGGAGGTGCTGGAAATACAGTAGCAGATAGTTCTATAGATACGTGTAACTGCTTGAAGTGAGTGCAAAGTTGCAAGATACTCAAGAGACTAGAAACTTGATTTTGGTTTAGTGGAGACAGTACAAGGAAGGATGTTAACAAAATTTGTACTTTTATATGGACTCTCGCTGAGACATGAGGTGTGATTAAACAAGAGGCAGGTATCTGACAAAACTGTTCTTAGTCATAAAAGAAAAGATCTTGAAGATGTGTAAAAAGATTCAGCAGAATCTGGAAAAAAAACAGGATGCATATTAAGCAGGTACATAGCTCTTGAAGTTACTTATTTGGGAGAATGCTTGTGGTCGGCTGGGCTGACAAGTTGGGAAGGAAGATAGGTTGTGTTCTATCCAGAGTTAGAAGTGAGAGAGAATTGGTGAACTGGAGATTTGATCTAGTTATTTTATAATTTAAGCAGTAGTCCTTCAGTTTTGCCAAATACAACACAAGTGAAAAGACAGGCTCCTAGACAGTGTATTGTACAGAAAGTGAGTTTGGAGACCTGATCAGCAGTTAAAGAAAAACTGGGAATACACGCTTGTTATTTCACCTATTGCTTCTGAATGCTGCTTCTGAGATTTTAGGGAAAGTATCTAAGGCAAGAGAGAAGATAACCTGCCAAGAAGCAGAAGAAACAGTAGCACTTGAGAAGCCGATGATAACGCTGAGTTGACATAGCTGACTATCCCTTCCACTGTTACCGATGGCTTGAATGTAGAGAGTAAATAAAAACCTACATATGCAAAGAAGACTAAATTTTGGGTGTTTGGTCCTGTAGGGGAGTAGAAAATCCTGAGCTGATAGATGTCTTTCACTCGCCATAATGTTTGGGGCGTGATAGGTGTCTTAGGTTTCACACAAGCCGGAATTCAGTGGTAGTCCTCAAGTCAGCTTATCATACTATCTATGTATTCTGAATGTTTGGCTCTAGTGTCATAGATGTGATGTATGAGTATTTGCAAGGGAAAGATTAAAATAAGTGTTCTTTCTCTCCTGTGAAAACTAGGATATCTAATGTTAGTGATTATATTCTACATGAAAGATACAATTTAAAATGAAATTTTCAGTGCAGCTACTCTGTAGCTGCCAAATATAAATAAAAATGACCGTGTTGCTACTTATGCTTCAGTACTTCGGCAGACTGCCTAGTTTGTTTCAGTGTAGTGTAAGGTAATGGAAAATCTGAAGAGAATGAAAAGGAAACAACGTCTGCCAAAAGATAATAATATTTGTTCAAAGAGATGTGCTAAAGAATTTCTTTATATACTGAAGCCAGTATAAATACTGCTTGTAGTTCTGAGGATTTTGTGCCTGTTGCCAAAATTGTCAGTGTAGCAGCAGCTGTGGATTTTTTCCTTGAGCTATGATTATATGATGACGAGATTTGTGTTCTCCATTCTGAACGGGTGTTAACCACCCAATCATTATATAGTATACACGATTGAGTATGTCAGTTTCCAGTGGAGAGACAACTTGTTCTTGAATATGCAGAGTAAGTTTGTTAGAATTAATTCAGACTAACTCAGTTGAAAATTAGGCCTGCTGCGTTTCAGAGATTTCATAGTTTCTGATGCTCTCCATCTCCTCCCTAGCTCTTAAAGTGGTGAAATCTCAGCTATAAATCATTTACCAGAGAAAAAATTGATTGTGAAACAGAGGTTATATTAATCTCTTGTCTGTTGCTAGAGTTTCAAGTGACTTCTCATTTCTGTGGCTTCCTGTGGTCAGATGAAAACATAAAATTTCTGTTTTCAGTTTCATTTTAATTCTGAAGATTTTGAAAGCAGTTGTAACAATTCTAAGTAAAAGACTGGAATTACTGAAATCTGATTTTGCTTTACAGCCCACGCTGTCATAAATCTTAATATTTTGGGAACAATGCCTGTTTAAATGTTAGTTTTCAGTTTGGAACTTGGTTAATACATTCATTTTAAGTATTTCTTTAGTGATATCAGAATAAACTCCTTGACAAAATTTTATACTAGTTGGGATTCTGTAAGTTATGAAATGTGGGGGGTTTTATTCTTGTAGCAGCAATTCAAATACCAGTTTAACAGTTCTGAAAATGAAATATAAACTCTTTTTAAATATGTTTTTTGGTTAAATAAGAGAAAGTTATGTGTCTATTCTCAGATTATTACAGTTTAGTAAAACTAACCTGGATTTGAATCAGAGTATCCATTTTTAACTACCTTGTTTATAAGTACTCAATTACATCTTGCAAGTAAATACCTCAAGGTGTGGGTAATACAGGTTTAATTGGTAGAAAAAGTACTTACAAGTCCACTTGTGACATTCCCTGGTGCTGTCGAGGAGTTTTTCATTACTTTGGAATGAAGTAGTAGGACTTTTGCGGGCATACAGAGGTTGCCCAGGTCTCTGATACCATATTTGTCTTCATTTTTTCATTATCTCACTGAGGGTAGTCAGTAGAACAATATTTACTAGTTCGTTGTCACACCATGTGCTCAGTAACTGCACCCTTGGGTTGTCAGGTTTTTTTTACTGCTGAAAGATATAGCATTTCATTTCCAAGTGTTATAGTTAATTTCATAACTAGCAAATAGTACTGTATAGATACACTTTTGTATTTTTTTGTTAGGTACAGATTTCTAATTTTCTTGCTTTCTAGATGCTTTATTATTAAAAATA
Organism: Burhinus bistriatus; assembly: GCA_013397275.1. Classification (NCBI taxonomy): domain Eukaryota; kingdom Metazoa; phylum Chordata; class Aves; order Charadriiformes; family Burhinidae; genus Burhinus; species Burhinus bistriatus. Next base: position 30,413 of record VYXH01008245.1, on the reverse strand, counting down.
CGTAAGAGAACTGTATTTATAGACCTTTTAAATGATGTGAACAATCTTGTAAGTGTACTAAGGAGCTGTACATAATTTCTACATCAATAGCTGAATTCCATAAACAGGATGAGTAGGCAGCAGATTTACAGACATGAAGAAAACATTGAAGATGGGTGCTGCAATTAAAAAAGAAAAATAAGAAAAAACCCAAACAAAAACCAAACACAAAAACCTAAACAAAACCAGAGTAGATTTTCCTTTCAAGTTACCATAATGTTCATGAAGGGAGGAAGAAAATGGTATTAAGATTTGGGAAAGATTAGAAAGAGAAGACTGTCATACTAGATTATAACCTGTTACTGTATTTAATACCTAATATACGTTTTTCCCCCCACAGAAATTAGCAGAGTACGGAAAGACATGTATAACGACACATTAAATGGTAGTACGGAGAAGAGAAGTGCAGAATTACCAGATGCTGTGGGACCTATTGTACAGTTACAAGAGAAACTATATGTGCCTGTAAAAGAATATCCAGATGTAAGTATATCTTTTTAGTCCCTAAATTATTTTTTGATCCTTGTGGTTGTCTTTAAATGTAAATTTCATGTGATGCTACCCTTGGATCACACTGAATTGCTTTTCACAAGATACTTCTTAGGGAAGTAGTGTATGTTCCACTTGGTGACTTGATTTGTAGTGAGTGTGAGTGGAAGAAGGTTGTGTTAAATACCAAAATAGTATGGATTATAAAGCTGTAGATCTAAAATCTGAATTATATCGTTCATTCAGTAGTGTTGGTCCTGAGACATTGTGTAGTGAGTTTTATGAGGGAAGTAGTTCTTGGGACAGTGCTTTTTCCTCTTAGTATGTCTCTAAAAGTCAGTTGGAGAACCCTTAGAGACCCTTTTAGAAACCTTTTGGAGAGTGTACTTAATCTTAGTTATTGTTTGTCCCATACTTGTGTAACGAGTTCTGTTGCATATAGAAATGTCTTTATCTTGGAGTTGTTGTGTTTTTTTTTTCTTTTCTTCTTCTTCCCTTAAGCAAAGCTCCTTGCTTGCATGCTAATGTTATGTTCTCCATTGGGTGTTCTGTTCTGTTGTACACCTACCTTTTTGAGGGACAATGGTTTCATTTCACTAGAAGAACTATTTAGAACTCCTGTGGTCTGAATGGTTTCTTAAAACAACTTGGGGAAAAATAGTCCTCTCAAAGTCTACCCCAACCATTTTTGTTGGTCACTGACAAAATAAGAAATTGTGTTACTCCTCCCTAGTAGAATTTAGAGGTCCTGTTGCAGTGGAGGATTGGAGGGTCCAAGTGAGGCATTTGCACGTTGAATTGGTATAAAGTGGAAGAATGTCCAGAACAGCAGAAAATGGAAGTAACGCTTGTGTTTTTCTGTGATTTTTCTTTGTATCATTAGTTAGATTAAGCTCTCCAAATCGAGCTTTATTATTCTAATGCTGCCTAGAACATACAGGCCTCTAAACAAAACCTTACCATGCCAGACTCCATTAAGAAAATTAAGTGCAAGTCATTATTCAGAACAGAATATTTAGACAAATTTCTCTTCTCCCTTTTCAGTTTTCACAAAGTTATTTTGTTGCTTTTGGGTTAAAATACCTGTACTGGTAAAAGTGTTCAAAGAATTTGCATTGGCAGTAAGGACATCTCTCACCCCTTGCCTTCTGTTTTTCTTCCAAAAACCATACATATATACATATGCATATCTATATACATATATGTACACATACGTACATGCATACATGTCCCCACACCAAAAATGGTTATTCTTTTGAAACTACTTGGAATTACAGATTTTTGAGAGGAACTGTGCTGTTATGCAATTGTTCTGCAAAGTGATGCAAGTAGTTCTTCACTTAAGTATCTGTATATGTCTTAGATTTATATTGCTTATTGGCTTTTTAAAATATAGTTTAGTTGTTGAAATCTTGCTTTTATAACACGACAATGTATCCTTTGCAAAGTGTTTCCTTAATTATTGGTTGTACGTTTTACAGAACTTGATGCTTGCTGTACCAGGACCACGAGATAGGAGGAAGAAAAAGGGGTTGGACTTCCTATAATTATTATTAAGGTTTTCTTATGGTAGCTTAACCTCTTCACTGCCAGTTAATTATCAAATGTAGTGTAAATAAGCAGGAAAGAGTTTGTCTCTAGTTACTGTGAAAGCACTTGTGTTACTCTGGGTGTACAATTTCTCTAGCTACTGCTAGCCCTTTGGGTGCCTTCAGAAGAATGCTCTTGAAGTGGTCACTACTTTATTTTAATAAGCTGTTAAAAATTCAGAAGTTGGAGAGACTTATGATTTGTATACATGTGACCTGGAATCAAAAGGTATTTGGCTCTTTTGAGATGTGTGATGTTTGCTAGAAAATCTACAGCTTCTACCACTGTGGCAGTACATGGCAGTTCAGGCCTCATTGGGGACCCAAGCACTGCGTTCTCTATGTCCTCCTGCCTGTCTGCGTGTTCCTAACTACTCAGAATGGGATCTGCACAGCCTCAATAATTGGTTAAGCAACTAGAACATACCACTATGTATTTCTGCAAGTTAGAAATTAAATAATGTGCTTTGCATTCAGGCTAGTACAGCCAGAAGGTCTGGAGTACAGTGATTCCAACTTATCCCAAAAAAACCCTGTAAAATTCATTTGTAAAGATTAATTTCACCTGTAAAGATCACTTCATTGTAATCACACAGTGTTATGTGAAACTTCTTACTCATATCTAGCGATTGATTTAATTGTTATCAGATACAGGGAAGACATGCTGTGCAGACTATCAGAGTGAACTTGTCAGGTAAATCCAGTTAATTCTTTCTGTTGCCATCATTCTCTTACAGCTGACAATCTTGTATACCTTACAAAGACATGAAGATGGATAAACTTAAAGATTATTCAGAGAAGAGTGACCAGTGACTGTTTTGTGATGTAGTTTTAGTAATATTTTTAATAACAGAAAAAAAATCAACAAAATCTTATGATGTTCTAATAAACTTTTATTCTGGTAAATATTTTTGACATGTAATTTTAAGCATATAGATTAGTTGACTGTAGTGAATACTGAGTAGTACTATAGTGCTATTTTGTGCACAGAATCTGAAATTAATTGTGAGGCATAAACAATAATGATCTGCCGTAAGTTTAAATAAACTTGTTTTATATCTGTGTATATAAACATACATATAGACATATATGTATAAAAGATTAAACAGTAAATTTTCATAACATATATCACTTCGATACTATTTGACTGTAATTTGACTACCTACACAGAGGAAATAATATATAAAATTAAATTACAAGGCTAAAATAAATATAATAAATCCCCTATAGTCTCTTGATAATTTAGGTTTTTATGAGTGCATATTGAGTATTTTAATTCTAATTTTTATTCTAAAACCATAGTTGATGCAAGGTTCAACTTTCTAAAAAATGATTGTCAGAAACGGTCTGTAGTCTTTTAAATGGTGACTGTGTAGAGTCTGCATTTCTACTTCTGTACTAGTAAGTGGAAGATCTTGCAAAAATCTTGCTAAAGAGTAACTAACTTTCTCGTGTATGTCGTATTAATAAGGAGCATTCTTCCATGATGTAACCACAATGTGATAAACTGTGTAACTGTTGGGGTGGTCTGCTTTCTGCCTCATTGTTTTTTCCACTGCAAGCAACAGTAATGCAGTTGTGTATATTTGTATATATTATTTTCTTCTAGCACCCTTGGAAGGTGTTAGATTTTCATAGACATTTTAGTCTTTAAACTTGAGCTACTTACCTTTTCTGAACCACGTGTGTGCTCCTGAAACTTGAGAAATTGTGCAGAAGACACTCAGAAGATGAAATGCCATTTAGTTGTCCCTAATTTGCCCTTCAGTTAAAAGTATCTTCTCTATACAGTTAAATCTTTGTATGCTTATTTAAGTTTTTGGTGTTACAGTTTGAAGGCTTTTCCAATTCATGGAGAAGTATCTTCCATCAGAGTTTAAAAAAGTAAGAAGAAAAGATGTCAGGAAAATTATTGAGCTCGTAGGAAGCAGAAGAATGGAGGATATGCTATTGTTTGTGGATGAATAGTTAATAGTCTGTAGCATTTCTTATGCTTCAGATAAATGATTAATTTTCTTGAATTTCCCTAAAGAGCTAAGACTAAACTCTGTCTGATATCAATTTAAACAGTTTTTGGAATTAGTACCTACAAATGGTGGACTGAATAAATGTTTTTCTATTATAATCATGGCTTTATTATTAATAAGTACCCTGTTAGCTCTGATTAATGTGAAATTCTCTGTTGGAACTCTTCTGTGCCTCTTCAGTAAAAATGTAAGAACTCAGTAATTATCGCATCTAAAGTAGCATGTCCTTTGAGTATACTGAAGCTCAAAGGCCAGCAGTGATAAACAGCTTGTGCGTACTTTCTGACCATTTTAGTTAAAATGTTTAATTAGTACAACAGAGTGATGAACACAGGGATTCATTTTACTATGGGGAACTTACTGACAAAATGTTTAAATCCTTTTTTCAATTTGGTAATATCAGAGTTTAATAGCATCCCTAATATGGATTAGGAAAATGATAACATCATCTTTATTTATTGTGCTGATTCTTTTACTTAAGCTCTTCATTCCCTAGTGGTAAACAGGGCACGAGACTAGAAGAGCTGGCCTTGTTTACCCTTGCAATAGGAAGGAAAGAGAACATAACAGGTCTCTGTGAATAAACTTGGGCTACAGACTACCAGCAGTGCTGAAGGAAGATTTGGCAAAAGGTTAACTACTGATACAAGTACAAATGTATATGAAAGAACAAAAAGTTTGATTACTGATTTCCAGTCTGAATGAGATATTTGGAAAAACATTATGGTAGAGGTAGTGGGAGCAAAACAGTTAATTTTGAGTTTGAACTTTATATATTTATGAGAGGAATTATGCACTCTGGTTGCAAATCCTAGGGGAATGGATTAATTGAGAAAGGTCCCCTTTGTTTAGATGCTAATAAAACGGAGATATGCCTTGATATTTATATGAAGCTTTTTTACCCTTTCTGTCTGGTGTTTTATTGGATAGCCTTCCTTACTGACCATCTGATTTGCCTTTTGAAAGATAGGTTTCTTTTTCTTTTGAGCCCTGGTTCACACTTGAGTAGCTTACTTTTTTTTTTTTTTTGTAGCACCTTGCTGAAAGATGACATACGTTGTCATAACTTTATTCAGAAATAAGTCTGTCAGATCTCCAGAGCATGTTTGTCCTTAGAGGCAAAAGTATCGAAGACAGTCTAGAGTATACTGGAGATAAAACCCCTGTCCTTTACTTTCTGATGGTAATCTTGCAGGTTCAGCATCAGTTCAGCAGTACCGGTGAACTTGGTCCATATCTCATCCTTGGGAGAGTTATTTCTTCCCCATTTAACCCTTTGAGCATTGAGTGCAGTTAAGTTAGACAGGTGATTACCTAGTCGTTTATCTGTTAATATCCTTATTCCCATTTCATTCTTACTTTCAAATTTTGCTCTTTAACTATTTGCAGATACTCTGTTTTGTGTGTGTGTGTGTAAATAAAAAAAAAAAAAGAAGGTAGGGTGGAGGTAAAAAAAGTAAAGACTAAGTAAATAGTACTTGCTTTGGCTAGGGACACTGTTTCCCTTACTATTTTTCAAAGTAAATTCGGAAATCTGGGAGCAGAAATGAGTTGCATCTGGTACTGATACACAAGTTGAACATACTTGTTAGGGTGCCAGTTTGTTATGGTGATGCTTGTATTAGTAACTTCTTCAAACTAACATCATAGGATTAAAATTTTAGTTATGTCTAGTATGTATATGATGCTTTTAGTAGAAAGTAGTGGATTATTTTTCTTGTTAAGTCACTATACAGGTCCAACCCTTAAGGGTAGGAGTCCTCTAATCTGACACTAACAGCTAGCACTAGACGTTTGGGCGCCTTCCGTACACCATGGATGAAGACGAGTGTGTGTGGGGGGAAGCCAAGTGCTGAAGGAGAGTGGTAGGCTAGAAAATGAGTTTAAACAGTTTGTAGATGCCTGTTGTTTTTCTGTGAATGAAATATTTAAAATTCTAGGTAGAATAAATTAATATTACTAAAAATGGTTAACTTGGGGAATTACAAAATTTGAGGTTGCAAAGGATGTGTCCAACTGAACTTCCTGAAAAGCAAGTTAACACCTAGTAGTCAAGATCTATCATGCTTGTTTTTGCTCGCATGATGCCTTTCATTATGGCCCATCTCTCAATAGTAGTTGTCTCTGCAGAGTTAGACTTTGGGCAATTTATTTGATCAGAGCTGTTTTCCTAATACCCTCTTTTGTTTTAGAATTCTGCACTTTATGTGCATAAATTTCTTTAGTTCACGGACTACAAAAATATTTGGGTGCATGGTTTCAGTTGATCATGTATTACAGCTCTGTTATGTCAGTTTGTCTATGCTTCCTTTTGCTGAACTGTTTTCCCTCAGAACTTCTACTTTGTGTAGTACCTGTTGGAAGACTAAGTACCAAAGAGTTATGTGCAAATACAAATAATGAAAGGTCAGGTGCGGGACAGAGAGATTTGTGGAATATTGGTTTTGTTTTTCATTGGGTTTTTGTTCAATCTGTTCTTTCAAGTGTTTATTGTACTAAAGAAGGGTTTTATACAGAGAGGAGGAAGTGCTTCAGCATGACATTTTTGCTTGCTGTTGTGAGTAGGTCAGGTACGCTTGGGTACACCTGCTGAATTTATTGGTAGTTTTTTGTGAATTAACATTCAGTGTACTTTAGATAGGATTGGGGACTGCAGAAAACATGGAAATACATCAATAAGGGCTAAAACCATACTTAATAGAGCAAGGTAGAGCTGCGTTTAAAATACATATGTGGATTTACAAATTACTGTTTAGTCATCAGAATCTCTAGTGGATACACCCAAGTCATCAGAATCTCTAGTGGATACACCCAGTTATTCAAAGTCAAGAACAGATCTTCCCTTTTCTTCAGAGAGCTGAAGTTGACTTTGAAGGATGGGGTCTGTAGTTGAGAAGTACAATGTTTTAAGGAGGTAGGAATTATATAGAGAAAAACCCTGTCTTGAGAATGAAGAGGTTTTAAAACTTTTTTCCTCTGGTTAGTTGACAAAGGAGACCTATAACTGAGCTGCTGTACTTTGGCCAGAAACTTAACTGGAAACTTACCATGCTATCTTCCCTTTTTTTTTTTTTTTTTTTTTACTTCTAATACTTAAAAACCNTTTTTTTTTTTTTTTTTGTCCCGTCCCCCCTCCCCCCCTTTACTTGCCCCAGTATCCTGTGGTCAGTAAGCTTTTAACAGGCATATTAGACATTTCTTCCTTTTTACTAGCGCTGTAGTTTATGTATTACTGTTTGTACACTCAGATTTTTATGGAGTTGTCCTTGCGAAAGTAATTCAAAACTTTCTGTCAGAGGACAGCATTAATTCTGTAACTTCATATAGGTAGATCAGTGAAATGCAAGTCTTCACTAATTACGCTTGCTCTGTGTTTCGCTAGGACAAGAAGGCACCGAGCCCCATCCTGAGTTGCTGTTAAAAGTAGTTTTGAGTACCAGTCAAAATATCAGACTGGTGTTTTCCTTGTATCTCTCCTAAATCATACACTCAGGTATGTCCCCAATACTAAAAGGTCTGTTGTTTATTGCTAGAATAAGTCTGTCCACAAGCCTTGGGGGTGCATATTAACTGGGGGGGGCAAGTTGCCTTTTAAGCAAGAACATGGACCAGTTTCTTAAAGAGGTGTAGTTTTTAGGCTCTGCTGTTTCTGAAGTTCTTAACTCATTAATACATTTAAAAGTGTATACCACTTGTTGAGGAAGTCTTCAGTGTAATGTTACTTAGAGCATTCATTTCTGGTTTGAATTTGATCCGTAATTGAAAAAAAAAAAAAGGTAGTTGTTGTCTGCATTCGCATCTCATTGATGTTAGTCACTTGGTCTTTTTCCATGATTCTTGTTGAGAGGAAGATTGTACATAAATACCAGCTTGTGGAGTAAACTTTCTGTTTAGATCTTTTCTTTCTTTTTCCGTGTTTTGTTTCATAACTTAGGAACTGTTGTTTACCTGCCTTAGTTTTGAATGTTGGATTTAGAATGAAGCACAAATGCTACCTCAGTAGATATCTCTGCATAGGAGATTCTGAGATTGTGTAGCTAATAGGTATTCATCCATTGTTGTATGGATCTACTCGATTTACTCAATTAGTGTCTGCTATTTTTTAAAGCCGAATAAGAACAGTAGTTGGACACGGTTGTTTCAGTTACTTTGGCGTAATACTAATTTGCAATTCTAAGCTTTTATATCTTATTAACAGCAGTATAAAATAGTTAAATTCTGTGAAGACACTGAGTCCTTTTGAAATTTGCTGTACTTCTTTGAAAGTGTGTGCATTGTTTTTCTTTCATATACACTCAGTATTTTTAGAAAAATAATACTGGTTGATGAGCAGCCAGTTCCTTTTTACACCTTAGTTGCACTCAGTTGTCTCTTATAGAATCATAGAATAGTTTGGGTTGGAAGGGGCCTTTAAAGGTCATCTAGTCCAACCTCCCTGCAATGAGCAGGGACATCTTCAACTAGATCAGGCTGCTCAGAGCCTCATCCAACCTGACCTTGAATGCTTCCAGGGATGGGGCATCTACCACTTCTCTGGGCAACCTATTCCAGTGCTTCTTCACCTTCATTGTAAAATCTTCTTCCTTAGATCTAGTCTAAATCTTCCCTCTTTTAGTTTAAAACCATTACTCCTTGTCATACTGCAACAGGCCCTGCTGAAAAGTTTGTCCCCATCTGTCCTATAGGCCCCCTTTAAGTACTCGAAGGCTGCGATAAGGTCTTCCCGGAGCCTTCTCTTCTCCAGGCTGAACAACCCCAACTCTCTCAGCCTGTCCTCACAGGAGAAGTGCTCTATCCCTCCGATCATTTTTGTGGCCCTCCTCTAGACCCACTCCAACAGTTCCACATCTTTCCTGTGCTGAGGCCTCCAAAACTGGATATGTTACTCCGGGCGGAGTCTCAAGAGAGCGATTAGAGGGGCAGAATCACCTTCCTCGACCTGCTGGCTATGCTTCTTTTGATGCAGCCCAGAACACAGTTGGCTTTCTGGGCTGTAAGCACACATTGTTGGCTCATGTCCAGCTTTTCATCCACCAACACCCCCAAGTCCTTTTCGGCAGGGCTGCTCTGAAACCCTTCATTCCCCAGCCTGTATTGATACCAGGGATTGCCCCAGCCTAGGTGCAGGACCCTGCACTTGACCTTGTTGAATCTCATGAGGTTCACGTGGGCCCACTTCTTGAGCGTGCCCAGATCCCTCTAGATGGCATACCTTCTCTCAGGTGTATCAACTGCACCACTCAGCTTGGTGTCATAGGCAAACTTGCTGAGGGTGCTCTTGGTCCCACTGTCTATGTCATTAATGAAGATGTTAAACAGTGCTGGTCCCAATACGGACCCCTGAGGGACACCACTTGAAACCAGTCTCCATCTGGACATTGAGCCATTGAACGCTACCCTCTGAATGCGACCACCCAACCAATTCCTCATCCACCGAACAGTCCACCGATCAAATCCATACCTCTCCAATTTAGAGAGAAGGATGTTATGGGGGACCATGTCAAAGGCCTTACAGAGGTCCAGATAGATGACTTCCATAGCTTTTCCCTCATCCGCTGATGTAGTCTCTCCATCATAGAAGGCCACTAGGTTGGTCAGGCAGGACTTGCCTTTGGTGAAGCCATGCTGGCTGTCTCCAATAACCTCCCTGTCCTCCACGTGCCTTAGCATAGCTTCTAGGAGGATCTGTTCCATGATCTTCCCAGCACAGAAGTGAGACTGACAGGTCAGTAGTTCCCAGGGTCCTTCTTTCTACCCTTTTTAAAAATGGGTGCAATGCTTCCCTTTTTCCAGTCACTGGGGACTTCACCTGACTTCTGTGACCTTTCAAATATTATGGAGAGTGGCTTGGCAACTACATCAGCCAATTCCCTCAAACAATCAGAACATACTGACCTAAAATTCAAGTTCATTCTGGTTACAAACATTATGATCTGTAGTGTCAAAGGACACTGAGGGCTTTGCCCTGTTGTCAGTGATACAGGGACTGCTTGGTCTGTGAAGATCGTCAACTGAATTATAATTTAAAGTCGTCTTAAATATGCAGTGGTTTCTCAGATTATTTTTTTCCCTACGAAGTACAGCTCGTCTACAAATGTGAATGCTGCATGAAATAAGTATCTCTGGATTGCTGTTCTCAGTTTATTACAATTAGTGGAAATGACCAATTACCTTGTTAATGTATCTTAAGCACTGATGATAATGGATGTAGTATTCAAATTAACATACTGAACTTCGGGTCATGCTGCTTAACCTAATTGTTTGAATTTTATAGTTTGAACTCATTTGACTGTTATTTGATTACTGTTGTTTTTAAAGTGAATGTCAGTTGCATTAAAAGTAAAGCAAAGTTGCTGTCACTCACCACAAATACTAAAATCGTATTTCTTGTGCTTTGATCTCTTTAGATTTTTTTCAAGTTAGTCTGGCCAAAGTAATATTTTGCATCTTTTTTTTTCTTCCACAAGTACAGATGTTGTCCTTGAGACCTGGAAAGTTGTAAACGAGGGCTTGTGAGTCTTTCTGAAGGATTTCAGTTTCTTTAGGGATGGGCAAGCTGAATGAAAGAGCAAGATCTGGAACTCTGTAGCATAAATAAGGCTGAAAGATAACGTAGGATGTAGATATATATGTTACTGCAGACAGGTAGATGGGCATGTGGACCTGAAGTGCATTTCAGAGCTTACCATGGTAACTCTTTCTTAGGCCTTTTTTCTTGTGGTTCAATGAGGTAGTTCCTCTTTCATTGCAATGACTGTGGTGGTGGTGGTGGTGATCACAGAACTGTTGAGTATGGTAATGTCTGTCTGTCCTCCTTACTTTAAAAGTCACTGGATAAAAGGCAAAAGCTATTTAGAAATGAAGCCTGAATGTAGGAATGGTGATATGCTGCTATTTTAGTAGTGTTGTAATTGTAAATGTTTAAGAGAATAGATTCAATATGATTTTATATGCAAAGGTGCTATTATTATTGTAATACTGCTGCTCTATACTGCTTCATGCTGGCTGAAGCACATAACTATCGTGCATATGTTGTGAGACTTGTGCCTTTAAATATTCCTGACCTGTTGGGCTTTTTAGAGTGTTTCAGGTGTTTTTCAGTTTTGCCTCATTTGTCCTTTTATGTATTACCTTCTTACAGATAGAGCAGAGAGTTAAGGTTTGGTAATGTAACAGCTTTTAGCAGAAGTCATTTAAAGCAAACAAGGTGGATTAGACCTTAAAGTACTAAAGGAAATATTCAGAGGGCTATAGTTTGTGATTCCTTCTGCATTTCTGACCTGTTCTGCAGTTCTAGGCTTGAATTTTGCAAACTTACTCGTTCTGGCAGCTTTAGATGTGTATTGAACACTTCTGTAACAGCCTTTTCAGAAGGTGAATGGAATTGTTTGATTTTTTTACTTTAAATATGGTCAACATTGAGAAACCTATTTATGGTTTTGTTTTGCCTTTTTTTTTTTTTTTACAAGAAATAGTTGGACAACAGCAAGTAGACATTAAAGGCTACTAGTCTTTTTTATTTTATGCTCAGTTGAAGTGTGTTGCCTGAAGTCTGTAGTAGAATGGCAAACTACCAATTACATAACCCTACTGGTTTTAGCTCTTAACTTCTGGGAGGGGGATTGCTTTTGTTTTGATGAAACAATTTAAAATTACTTTCTGTAATGTCTTTCAGTACTTTCATGGCATGAAATTCTAGACCTAGTTTGGTAAATTGACTCCTAATGAATCTAATGCAGAGCAAACTATGTACGTGGAAATTGATTGCAATGTACAAAGCTCCTCTGGCTAAGCATTTTCATTCTCTGTTTAAGTCCTGAGTTTTTGTAGTTCTGATTATTGAAATACTTGGAGGCTTTTCAATATATTTAAAGATCTAAGCAGGTATTCCAGAAGTTAATTTGTCTCAAACTAGGTAAGAATTCTGATTTCCGCCCCCCTCAACCCCCCCGTGAATTCATATAAATCAGACTTTGTTTCTACTGTAAAGCTTTAATTATATGAATCGGATTGCAGCTGTTACCAATATTTGAATGTGTGTAAAAGTAAAGGAGCAAAGCAAAAGTTATCTAATATTGGTTGTGATTATAAATTACAATTTAGTCAGCTAAGTTGGGTAATGAAAATCAGTCACATGAATGGACAGCATGTTTTTATTTAGGAAGGTTGAACACCTTAGTTTTTCACTCACTTCAGAAATGTCATAAAATGCATTTTTTCCACAAATATCTTGGCTGGCTATGGAAACTTTCATCACAGCTGTCATTGGTAATGCCTACCTTTATCCACAAAACAATACTGTGCATCTTTATCATGAGTTTAGTTGCTCTGTTGCTTGGTGTGTCGCTTTACCTTTTTTTTTCTTTTCCTTAAAATTTTTTTTTAAACTTTGGTTGTCAAAGAGAGTGCTATTGTGGAGGAAAAAATAGCAATTACTATTTATATAATACAGCTTTAAGATCTTCTGATTTGGGAGTATGTAATTTCTGTGTTTCCTCCCACCTTTCAAGGTGACTAATAAATTTATTTTTTGAACTTAGAATTATAGAACACTGAATAACTCACCATAAAATCTATTGCCTGAAAGGGATGCAGAGCTTTGTGTAAAGTTCCAGTAACTAATAAGATGGAATGAAGTGTTTACTGAGCACCTCTCCTTTGCATAAACTGAAGTATAGCCTCAAAGCCTGTTTCTGCTCGGTCAGCTCTTCCTTTTTGGGGGAGGAAAAGTGACCACATTTCTCTGATAATTTTAAAAAAGGGAATGGTGTCCTATAAGTATAAGAATTTCTATTACTGCAAAGTATTTGTAACAACAGTATCACTATCTGCAATGGTGCTCCAATTTAAACATATCTTTCTCACTTCTGATTACTGAGAATTGGAAGTAGTCTACAGCAAAATTGCCAACTTTAAGTGCCTTGGGTAATGTCACATGTAGTCACATTTAATTAAAAGGTATTATTATGGAAATTAGTTGTTGGACTGTATATCCTGAGAATCCTTTGTTATTGGAATATGAGTTTAATGATGTAAACTGTGAGGCTTAGAGGGCACTGCTGGAACCTACAATTAGATTTTGGAGACCGATTTACACACAGCACAACTTGTTAATTCTCTAGATAAATGTGTCACGATTCCCAAGTAGAGCATGGAATTGAACAATTTTTACTCATCTCCTGGTGTTATTGAAACTGATGTCTTGTCACTGTTCTGAAAACCTCATCTTGGTGAATAGGATGAAACAGATTATTCACTATCTCACTTAAGCATGCCTACTATTAGATTGTTCACGGGATCTGATTTCCTGAAAGAGTTTCTGTTAACAATCTTTCAATTACTGTTTAAAGGTTTTTATGACCACTTACAGGAGGGAACTACCAAACTGTATTGTGGGCCTTTAAATCATTGCAAATGGGCCTGTAACGATAACAGAGAATCCTATTTTAAAACCATGAAATTGTTAATTTGTCTATCTTTACAGCTTTCTCACTTATGTTGATAATTCTAAGCAATTTAAAATCCAATTATTTCCAAAATATGTCAGTAATTAGATTAGTGTTTTTACATGAACAGAACACGTAGCATAAAATTCATTTGGAGGGCTATTATTTTATAGTTACTTGAAATGGAATTGAAACTACCCTATTAAAAATTCCTTTCAACTTGTGGCATGAGGAAAAGGGTTAATGTCTAAAACAATCTTGAATGGAAAACAAATGTGACTTTAATGCACGGCTTGTATTAGTATGTATGAAAAGTACTAAGAAAGCAGAGGTGAAGCAAACAGTGCAAATTAATATAGTACAAACAGGAGGATTTCTGTCCTTTTAGGTGAAGATAGAATAATGCTAATTAAACATGCTAAAAGAGCAAATTGCTGTTTCACTAAGTATCTAAAGTTAATATTTATATAAACAACCACACAACTTATAAACCGTGAAAATGAGATCAGAAACCGGGGGGGGAGGGGAACAAAACCCAAAATATTTTTCACCTTGAGTATGTTTGACAGGGCATGGCTTTTGTCTCTGATAACTGATAAGGTCTCAGCTTTGTTGTTGTGTGTTCTTGTACCTCCTGGCTGCTGATGCAGCCTGCAGTGTTGTCAGCTCAGTGAGGAATGTCAGTAGAGTGGAGCAAAAGGGACATTAAATGGTTGACACTGAGGGACGGCAATAAATGAGATGGGAGCTAAATATATATGTTTGTGACATTCTAGCAGCTGGCTTAAGTCCTGCTGTTTGTTGCTTGGGTATACTAGCCTTAAAAAGGAAGAGAATGCATTGTAGCATGAGGAAGAAAAAAACAGCTGGTGGCTTATCAGTCAGCCCTAATGACAGAGAAGGTTAAAGAGTTTGGAAGGACAAACTTTGAAAGAGTGCTTTTATTAGTAACATAAAATTTTTAATTTTGTACAAATAGTTTTATAAAACTAGTCTAAAACTTTGCAGTTTTCCATGGCTCGTTCAGTGCAAAAAAACCATGAATACTTCATTTGCTGTCCAAAGAAAGTTATTTTAAAAATTAACTAACTTACTTTTGATTCAAGCAGTTTGTTAGGTGATTTTACAGTAATGTTCTTTTCATGTTTTCTCACTTCTTAATGGGACTCTTTGGAAACATTTTGGTACTTGATTAAGTGTCTAGCAGTTCAGTACTTAATTTAGAAGAAAAAATGTTTATTTTTGTAATAGATGAAAGCATGAATGCTCTTGAATGATATAAGCTATATATATCTTAATCCCCCCCCTTTATTAGAGATATAGAAAAGTATCATGTGCTTTAAATGTTATATTTGATACATTTTCAAAATGAAAGTTAATGTTTAAAAAAACCCCAGTGTTTAATTGCTGAAAAGCCTCATATTTGGTATGTAACTTAGAACTACGTCTAGTTCTTTTATGTGTAGTAAAGGCTGTTAGAATGTAAGCTATGAGTCCAGCACCATAGTTGGAAGATTAATCCTGCTTGATACTGTTTGCTGCTTCTTGTTGATTGAGGTTTCTACTGTACCTTCTCAAGAACTTGTTTAGTTCTTGAACGCGAACTTGGTTGGGTCAACTGACAGCTGTAAGCCAGGAGAAACAAAGAGAAGCGAAAAGCAAAACCTCATTTATGGTGCCTCAATAGGTAAACTAGTAATGAACAAGCCTTTTCATATCTGTAATAAGTGCCTGTGTTGGTGGGGTACCCTAGAAGCAGTCCTCTGCTGGGTTTAGCAGGTGCAAAAGAATGGACTCAGCCTTTCCCTGAAAGAAGCTGTGGGCTAAAGAGAGTGAAGCTGTACTCCATCCTAAAAGCCTTTAGTGGAGAGAACTTTGCCATTTTTTTGATCTTAAATGTGGACAGGCTCCTTGTGCAGCAGCGTAGTCTGACACGGTGGGAAGAAATCAAGAAATTCCAGATCTCCTCCTCTTAGGAGGAGCTGGTATGCCCCCTTCCTTAGAGTTTGTTGGAGTGTTTGTAGCAGGGAGGTATAGCCCAGGACCTTAGTGGCAGCTTTTAGAAGACTGCAGCAATGATAGATGAGTCTCATTTGTCTTAATGTTAAGAGCTGTTTTTTCCCCATGATAGGAACAGCTTTTCCTTGTTACGATAGTACTATCAGAGTGGTTTTCTACCAATTCGAGATGGTCTTGCATTCATTTATTGTTTTTGTATACACTTATCTTTTCTACAGGGAGTACTAAAATAGGTATGCAAAAGTTCACGTAGACTGTACGTAGCATGATGATGCGTTAGATATGGTTTTCAGGCCTCAGTACAAGAGATTAGAGAGATTTGAGCTTCTTTCCTCATGTGTTTAGCCAGATTTTTTTTTTCTTTTTTTTTTTAATACCTCTGTATAGAGAGATTTATGGCTGTTGAGCTATATAGTCATTTGAAAGTCTTCTCTTGCGTTTAGTACATGATACCATTTATGGAGTGCTGGTTACCTTTTGAATTGGCACAGCAGCCCTTTGTGGATTTCCATTTTGAATTCTGTAAGTTTTTTAGGTCAATGCGAGTATTACCTATGTGATATGTTATACAAAAATAGCAGAATAAATATCAGCAAAATTATAGCCAATTTAATAAATTTGCCTTTATTACTTCTACCTATCTAATGCACGTGCTGATTGTTTATAAAATTAGCTTTTTTCCAAATGACTTTAATTCTGTGCAGTAAAAAACAGAAGCACACAGCTTTTACAGTTTTGTGTTAGAGGTCAGTAATGTAAGAGTTATTCTTAAATTAATTCTCTCAAACTTTGTGGTCAATTTATCTGACTTCCGCTGCTTCTATTTAAAGCAACTTAAAACACTGCAGAAGTTGCGCTGCTTAAAGTTTCTTGCATCTTTGACAATACAATCTAAGGTCCTTATGGCTGCAGTACATCATTCATTTTCCCCAAAAAAATGAGATCTCCAATTTGGCTTGTTTGGACTGCTTTCTAGCTTCCATCTGAAGGTTGCATTATCTAATGCCAAAATTATATGATGGAGGTGTAATTTTGCTGCAGAAAAAAAGAAATTCCTTATACAGTCCTAATACAGTAAAACTCCTTAGTAATCACTTCATTTTAAACTAAATGGTAAATGTCTTGGCATAAATGTTTATGTCTTGAGTTAATTTTTAGAAAACTGAATCAAATAGCAGTTAGATGTGGTAATTTTTCAAATCTAGTGACTTAGGATATTTAATTTTTTTTGTATGCTGTTAGATAGAATGACCTTCAAATTAGCCAAAGAATTTGTGAACAAATGATGTTAGCTCTTTAGCAGCTAATCTGGCAAAACAGTGCCCTTGAGAATGAAGATACTATCTTTGTCTTAACATATAAAAATATTTTTTTCATCTTTTCTGCTTTTGATAACACATGTACGCATTGTGTTTAGGAAAGAAAAAAAGAAATTGTGTGGAATCTTCTGCCCAGAGGAGCTGAAAATAGATTTTCTGGGAAGACTGTTACATTTTGTGGTTGAATGTGTGGATGAAAATTATGTTGGTACACTAGATAAGAGAGATTTATTTTGAAGATTTTGATTTTTGGATGTACAGGAATTACTACATCCTGAATTCTTATAGGTGCATTTTGATAATGAGTTCTGACAGATACCTAGTTCAAACAGATAACAAAGGAAACTCTGTGTTGGCTTCTCTGTCTAGTTGTAACACATTCGGTTAACTAGAGTTAGCTACTGCTGAGGTTCTTCTGTCACATGCATTAGATTTTCTGTGCTAAAAATTAAGTGTTATTTAGATAAATTTCTAGCTATCATGGCAACACTTTTTAAAAAAAATTTGAACATCTGAACGAAACACCAAGTATTTAATCTGATACTTGATAATTTACTCTTATAAAATGCAAGTTAAGAATTTGGAGAAAAAAGTTGTATATGTCACTGTTATTATTTATTTATTTATTTTAATCTGTGATCTAGGATTTCTTTTTTCTTTAAAAAAGAAAGCTCTATTACCATTATTAAAATGACCTGGAAAGCTAGCCTGATTTCCCTCCCCCCCAATTCCTTTTTTATAGATATCATCCATTGTATTTACATGGGGTTTGTAAAGCTGTTTGTCAGTTAAACAAGCTCTCAAAGCCTTCAGCAGAGAGGTTATTAGAGGTGAATAATGTGGATTTAAAGGATTTAGTAATTCATTCTAAATCCCAGCTATACTTTTACATGCATTTTTATTTTTGGGGTTTTTTTTTGTTTGTTTGTGGTTTTGTTGTTGGTTTTGGTGTTTTTTTTTTTTTTTTTTAAGGAGCATTTTAAGCATTAGGATGCAGTCTGCTGAGTAAAAACTGTATTTTATTGACATCACATGGA
Organism: Burhinus bistriatus; assembly: GCA_013397275.1. Lineage (NCBI taxonomy): Eukaryota > Metazoa > Chordata > Aves > Charadriiformes > Burhinidae > Burhinus > Burhinus bistriatus. The sequence continues at coordinate 12,448 of VYXH01008245.1, read as the reverse complement.
TAATCTGGTTTGTCTAGTTTACAGCTGCAGTGATCAGAAAAATATTCTGAGCTTTATGAATGATCACCAGTGGCTGATACGCTGCTGAGTTGGAGATGAATGTAAATAATCTGGTAATTGTCAAGTCAGCTCTAGCAATAAAACTAACCGTGCAGAATTTTGGCGCCTTTAAATGGAATAAGTTGATATTTTTATTTTAAGGTTGTTATGTTCTTTAATGTTGCTGTGCAGTCTTGGGGCTCTAATTCTACAGTACTGCTTCATAAAAACAATTTAATTTTTATTGTAGCAAGCAATATATTTACTAAAATTTATCACCCAATTATAACAACCTCAGTTTTCTATCTGAAATTACATGGTGTGGTGTGTATTTTCACATATTCCAGAACACAATTTGAAGCAGTTTTTAATTTATTAAATAATGTTATGTTGCTAGAATATAGGTACTAGCAAAGAGAACTTTATAGTTGAGTAGGGCTCAGGGTTATCCTTTGGAAAATCTAATACTTGTGATTCTTGTAACTAATAGAATTACTTTTTTTAAGTGAAAAAGAAAAATCTAAATACAAAAAAAATCCTGATTTTTAGTATTAAAAAATCCTAAAAGTTCTTATTTATTGTACCACCTGTTTTAATGTTACTCACAGAACTTCACTAGTAAGAAACACTAATAAATAAGCTGTTTTGTTTTTGGTAGACCAAACTGTTTATTACGGTAATCCATCCTTGAAATGAAAGCATGTATTGCTGATGTCCAAGAAGGAAGGCTGCAATTTTTAATCTCACAGGGAGAATGAGGTGTTACTGTTGATCACAGATTCTTTGCTGTCTTATTATTAAAGCTTTACTGGAAACATAAACCTGTATCAACATTTCTTACTAAAAGACTGTGCAGTCTCTATATAGGCAAAGTCTGTTTACTAACTGGCCAACAAATGCTAAATATTATGCTCAGTTTTGGTGAGCCAACTGACTTGCAGCATATGCATGTTCATTCAAGAGACTTTAATTCTGATCATAAGGTTAACTGTTCAGTGTCTGAATTGTACTGATGCCGTTTTATTAGATTTCTAGATGAGGTGATTTAAGAGGGTAAACAGCATAGAGGAGGACTGACTCCGTGCATGCCGTGCAACATAAATACCCCAGTACTTAGAGCTGAGATTTCAGATGTTCTGCCCTGCCCCAAATAGCGCTCACTAGTGGGTTTGAAAAACTTTCTGGAGATCTTTGTCATGTCTGGAGGTCCCATGGAATCTATACAGTTGCAGCTGACTTAAGTTGTGCTTAAAATTTTTTTTTAAATAATCTAATTTAAAGGATCTTAAAATGTTATCAAATTATTGCTACAATAACTGCATTATGTAATATCTATGTTAAATGTAGATCTGGGAAAGAGTAATAGATGTAGGTATTTGTATGGAGAGAAGTAATTTACTCTTTGTTACTAGCTGAGTTTTTCATTGTAACCTCTGAGATGTGTAATATTCAAAACCTCTGCACTAATGTGTTGTTTTCATATTCCTCTGGATTTTTGTATGATATATCACAGACTTCAAACCACTGAATGTTAACTTTGTTCTCCTGCTGCAAAAATACTGTATGTTTTAGTAATATATTACAATTATGTTCATATCCTTTATTCTTGCATTAATGTTTTACTTACAGAAGTTTTTGAACAAGACTAAGCTTGTCTTACTCCCACAGTAATTATCAGTTCTTGCCTGCAACCAGATGAGTTACTCTCTGGCTTTGTTGAAAAGTGATTGTGGAACCCATTATCTGTGTTAAAAAAGTATACAATAAACTAAATAAAGATGAAACCAGTCCTAGTGAAGTACATGTCCACTGATAATGATGCTTGGCCATTTACTAAACTAAGAAGAAGAAAAATCTTTTCATCATCTCCTTTTTTTTGCCAGTGATAAAGATTTTGCTGTTTTCTTTGTGACAACTCAAATTTTAGAGAATTTGAACTACTTAAAGTATTTTTAGCTCTAATGACTCTTTTATTAAATTTCAGGGATTAAATTTCTCACACTTGAAGTAATGTCAAAGGTATTTCAAATGGTGTGCTAGAGGTTTTGGTTTTGTTTATCCAGCGTAAAAGTACCTAATTGCAAATATGACAGATCTAACTTTCTGAGGGTTGATATTCTGTATTTTGTTTACCAATACCTTAATGGTTTTATTTTTGTGTAATTGATGAAGAGGTTATATCATGATAATTTATGTGTAAGTTTCTTAACAGCGCAACATTTCTAATTTACTACTTTACCTCATTGCTTAAATGCTTCAATAGTTCTCATTTAGCTTTGATTATAGTATTAAAATGGCGTATGTCAGATACACCCAGCAGATATAAGTGGATATATTTGACATAAGCAGATTATACATGTCATGCTGGTATTCACTACATATGTACTTTGGCATTTACTTGGTTATTTCACTTAGAAAACATGCTGTATTAAGGGATGGAGGGAATGTTTCTCATGCATTACTGTCTGCAGCCTCTTCTTTATTACCAGTGGGTGTTTTTGGAAGAAACTTCGGGAAACAACTTTGCTGTTGTCACCAGCAGTCTTAACAACTACCTAAAGTTAGGTTGTATGTAAAAATTAACTTCTATATGTGGTTACTATTGTCTGTGTTCACTGTATTGGCAGTGGTAATACTATCTGCTTTGACAGCCTCCTCTCCCTGTAAAATCTCATCAGATAGTCTGTTTTTCTTAACTATGCAAAACACTTGCCAAATTCCATTGGAGCATATTTAATCCTCAAAATACATGCTAATGCAGTTAATGAAGATTTTGCAATTTAAAATTATTTTATTCCTGAAACATTATACTTTTCCCACTTGATTTCTTAAATATGTACAAGTGGCTGTGTGTGTAAAGTTTTCATTCTTTGCTTTCAGTTAATCTATGGATTGGTCACTGAGTAAGCTGTATATATGATGCGCTTGTTTTTATTTGGTAGTAGTTCTTACTACTGCTTTTTTCAACAAAACCTGTGTAGCTGTTTTCTGTTGTGATGAGTGGTATTGAATCACTGGAAATACTTAATAAGGCCTGAAAGATATCTGAGGTTTTCTGTTAAGGAAAAAAGACACTTTCTGTTTTCTTAATCGCCACCTATCAAAAAATCTAGTAGTATCATCCTCTGTACTGGACGAGACAGTAGCAATAGTTTGAAGTATTTCAAGAATGTATTTTGACTGAAAAAAATGGGTGTTTGTGTGTAAATGTGAACTGAAAGACTATGTCTTTAATCAATTCCTACTGTTATCTTACTGTTGATGACAAATTTATTCATGGTCATTTTGAGTAAAGAAAAAAAAATAACTTAGGTGTACATGTTAGTTCTCTTAAAAGTAGTCTGTGTGTGTATATATGTATATAAATATATGTCACTACAGTTGCTCTTGTAAAACAAAACAAAACCAACCAAACAAACAAAACAACAACAAAAAAAAACCCCAAAACCAAAAGAAACCCCACTCAGCTTTGTGACAAAGTTGTCGTTGTGAAAATGGGTATTTGGTCATGATACATTAATTGAATAAATACTGGAAAACGTTACTGCTAGTAAGCATATTCAGTGTAAAGCAAGGTAAATTGCCCATTTAAGTTATTTCTATTCTCCTATAAAATGTTTCAGATTAAATTTCTGAGAAAGTAGCCTCAAAGCTACCGATCTATAATGTTATGCTACAAGTTTTTTCTTTATTAAACACTAAACTACCTAACTGAAAGTATACAATCTTACCCTCGTATGGTTTAATATGCTATATTTTGTTTTCCAGTACCTCAAGTGGTTTTATTCTTGTTTCAAGTTACAGGCCTTCAAAAAATCTAATTGGCCATATATTTGATGTTGTTTATAATTATCTCAAACTCAGCTTAAAGCAATTCAAGGTGTTTCTATTAAATGCAGAAATATTTTATGGAAAAATAAATGTATCACCATGATCATAAAACAATGTTCCTTTAAAAAGAAAACAATTTAAAAACCAACCCCAAATTTGCTGATTTTGGTAGGTCAGTGAAAGTTTTTGTTGGGTTCAGAACCTTGTCTTCTGATTTTTTTTTTATGACATGTTTTGTCAGCATAGTGCTATTCTTTATCTTCTATGGTAGTATTTCCAAATTAAGTTTGCATATAAATGTTTCAATTAAATGCATTAACGGCTTTTCTTCATGAAAACCATGCATGAAAATAAGTACTCGAATTTACTTGTAACTTTAAGAAGTTTATCAATACTTAGGGGTAATGTTAATCTTGCTCACAAAGAGTACACACATTTAACAGACAACATTGAGAGTGTCATACGCATTCATTACTCTTTGGTTTGAATGCCTTTCTCTTCTTGCTGCAGTTTCTTTGCGTCTCTTCATTACTTCGTTTCCACAGTTAGCACGTTAGCTTGTAACTCTGTCAGATTAAGTTATCTCCCAAATGGTCTTGGAATAGGACTATTATGATCTGAAGACAAAGAAGGTTCCCTCCAGAATGGCTAAACTGAATGTCAGCATTGCTGCTTAAGATAAAATTACCAGATGTTCTCCATTAAAACATCCAGTTTTCAGTTGCTTCTTAAACTTGACATATTTTCACCACTGAACCATGCGGAGTCTTGCTCTTAAGCTCCTTTTTATTTGGTGGCGAAAAACATATGAAAATGAAGTGAGCAGGAAATGCTGCTCTCCATGTTTTTAAAAAGCGAACTAAAACATCAGGAAATTTTGAACCACATTTTTGGGATGCTTTAGTTTGTTTAATGTTTTAGTATACAGTCTGGAAGCTGATTTGGGTATGGGAAGGGTGATATAAGGTACAGTTTTCTGTCTCCATGAAAATCTGCTTACAGCTGGCAGAGTTAAGTCTAATAAATACTTAACTGAGCTGTAAAATAAAATACTGTAATTGGAAAAAAGTATGAATAAGGGAAGGGCTAAGCTGCTTTCTAACTGATGTAGAAGTCTGAAGTGTAAGTTCTTGTGTCCTGTTACAGTTTAAAAGGCAGTCTCAAAATGGAGATGTCTTCATGTATAGCATGACTATACTGAAGCTGATTTCTACAGGCAGTTAAGAATTAAATAACATCACCAAGAGTGGACACTTATGGTTACAAGCACTCAGTTGTAGTAAGTGCAGTGGTGGGGTTTTTTTTAAGGAATTCAAAGGATTTATGTGATTTTATTTTTTTTTTTTTCCCCCCCCTAAGTTGGACATCATAAGGTGAGAACAAATGCTAGATTACAAGAAATGTAGACACATTGCAAAGTTTTCGTTGTGGATTATTGCTAAAGAAAGGGCTCTTTTTTGTGTGTTTAGAATTTTTGCTGAATTTAAATGTTTATTATTATGTCTTAACGTATTTTTAGTTAAAGTCAACACGAAGCATACCGCATCTTTTGGTTTTGGTATGAGGAAATACTGAGATTTTCCTTAAAATAACATTTAGTCTGTGTATAAAATGTTTGTACTCAGATATGCATTGTATTTGAGGAACATGTAAGCTTTCTAAGACTTCTTTTTATTTAAGTTGAAACAGACTTTAAGAATAGCTTGTTTTGGCTTTTTTCCAGTGATAAGTAGCTCTGCAAATTCAATGTACAGTAAATCATTGGAACATTTGTTAATAAGATGGTAGAATAAATTAGTTTTAATTGAGAAAAATAATTGCTTAACCAAATGGATATGCTTATGTTCTTTCTTGCTAGATTTGGATGTTTTAATCAAATCAGATTTTTTCAAATTCTTCTCCAGTAATGAAGAATTCTTTTTCATCACATAAGTTAGAACTTGCCATATCTTACTTTCAGGTTTCAAAGGAAAACACAAAATACAAAAGGCGCAATAGTAGCATTTAACTTAGTACTACTGGACTCCCTCAAGTTCCTTAGGTTTTAACTTGCATGGAAAGTTTCTTAAACACTGCATTTCCCATACACTGTAAAAATCAGCCACTTCTTTGCAACCTCTTATTAATCAGCAACTTTGAGTCTTCAACATAGTTATTTTCCTTTACTACTTTTGTTCTGGATGTAGGGACTGGTGAGGCATAGAAGGACTGTAAAAGTACCTGGTCTGCTTGGGAAATAGTTGCTCTGTGCATAGGGAATACAAGTTGTTTTTATCAGGGAATTTCTGATGCAGTGGAGTTGTTAGGTAGGACATCAGACAGAAATTTTGTCAGCCCTTGGGAGCATCAGTTGCTGCAGAGTAATCATTAATATCTGAGAGCAGGTGCAAACATTAGGATTTAGAGCAACTTTTTTCCTAATACATTTGTTTCTGCTTTAACACCTTCAGTAACAAAGATCCTCATGTACAGAGTCTCCCAACACGTGCTGTTTGTCTCTGAAGCGTGTGTGTTTTGGGCATTTTCTCAAGGAAAGGCAACAAATGTCTTACTGCAGGATCTTGCTTGTGTTTTTTGTACATGCTGGAAACTTAAGGCTTGAAAGGTTAGCAAACTAAGGGAATGGGAGTGATGATGCAGAGAAAACAGGGAGAGAGGGAGAGCAACATGGTGTAACTGGTTGGCACTCCAGCAAAAAAACTCTTCAGCACTTGAGCTCCACTAGATACTCTACTTCTTGGCTTTTTATGAATATTGTTAGTGTTGTATACTTCCTGGTTCCCTCCGTTGTTCCCCAGATTTAAAGGATTCTAGGTGCTGCATAGGATGCTTTTGTGTTTACGCATGTCACAGACACGTTCTTCTGTAGGTTGTTTCTTGAGTTCTGATTTTGAGTTTGTATAGGAAGATTTGAGAACACAAAAATAAAACTTAGTTCAGCTCTTTTAAAAAGTCAGGAAAATAATTGTGAAATGCCTTGGGTGAATTTCCCCCACATATAAAAATATATTAAGTATAGAGATACATTAATGTTGTGGAAGGAGAGACTAACTTGATGAAGGAAAATGAAGTACTTGATTGCTTTTTGTGTTTTGTTGATGTAGATGCAATTAATCTTAGTGTGGGTCACTTCTGCTTAATTTTTAACATACTCTCTTAATTCCAACATATGCGAGGTTGGATACATTGAAAGTAATGCAGTCTTAAATTGGTCAAACTGATTTGTGAACCACTGCTGTTTATTTTGTAGCAATTCACTGGGGGGGTAAGGTGAATCCTAGAGGATTAGACAAGTGCAGAGTGAGAAAAGCTGTAAGAAATTATAGGGAAATATTCCTAGCTTTGGCTCTGTACAAATGTTAGAACAAGCAGTGTTCCTGAACACAGGTGTGTTAGTTGTAGGGAAACTCAAGGCCATGAAGAAGAGTGTGATTGGGTGAGACTATGGGACAAAGAGCATGAGAAATCTTGAGTTAAATGTGATTTTAAAAAATGGTTTTTTGAATTTGTCAGATGTATCTGGTTCCAATAATTCTGTTTGATAGTCTAGCTGGCCTGGCAGGTAAGAGAAGCAGTAGCTTCTGATACAACTGGATTTTGGTCAAACTTTTGAGACTGTCCAACTAGAAGGCTTACTCTACACTGTGTTCTTGAGTTGTGGTCTGCTAATGTCCTGGTTTGAGTGACACAGGACAAATTTCTCTTCTAATGCAAGGGAAAAACTGCACTTTTAGAAGACTAGTGACTGGACTTGTGAAAATATTTACTTCATAGCCAGCTATGGTGTGGGGGTGTCAAGGTGTCAGTGTTTTTCAAGCTCACCAGGTACTGGGATGAGGAGGAGTGACACCTGGGCACTTGACCCAAGCTGGCCAACAGGATTATTTCATGCCATGAACGTCACATTCAATATAAATTAGAAAGTTTGCTGCGAAGTGTTCTCTCTCCCTTGATGGCAGCAATCCAGAGTACTTCTTCCCCTGGTGCTGGGCACCTGAGGACTTTGCTTCCTCCCGAAGCCATAGCGCTCGCAGTGTCTGACATTTGCTATCCACTGCTGGGAGTGCACAGCTTCCCACTGATGGAATGAGCTGAGTATAATCCTTGTATATTTTATATTGGTGTCGGGATCAATATCGGTCCTTTAGTGTTATTAATGTTAATTATTTAGTCTTATTCTATTAAATCTGTTTATACTTCAACCCCTGGGTTTCCTTGTTTTTTCCCCGATTCCCCTTCCTGGGTGTGGGGGGGTCATCAGGGGATAGAATAATTGGCTGAGCAACAAAAAATTGCTGTGGATTTCTCAAACCATAACAGTTGATCACTACTCTCTCTACGTAGTTCCTTCACAGGAGTCAGAATTGTTTTTTCCTATGGAGTTCTCCATANCATAAGACATGTTCTCCAAACCCCTCACCAGCTTTGTTGCCCTTCTCTGGACACGCTCCAGCACCTTGAGATGGTAGTCTGAGGGAACTGAATACTGACAATGATCCATCGGTACAAAAGCTTGGGAATCATTTGTTAAAGCAGTAATTAATTGGCTTACCCTATGACGATTCATTACTGGTGACTCAGTTAAGACTCAACCTCATGTGGGGTCCTGCAGAGTTCTCTGTCAGCTTGGATCTCTAACGCATTCAAGAATAAATTGGTGGGATAGAAAGTACGCTTAGAAAACAATTAAGTCATACCAAATACTTTTAAAGATGGAATTAAAATTCACAGTTCTCTTGAAGTTAGTGTGCCTGAAGTCAACAATGTGGAATTCATTACACAAATGTAGAGCCATATGTTGTTGTAGGGGGACATAAATTTGCATACGAATACAAAACTGGGAAAAACTGGCAAGGCAGAGGTAGTGGAGAAGAGTGTCTGGGGTCAACAAATGTTGAACCAAATGTAAGAACTGAATTTTTAGGGGAGGGAAAGAACAAGCTGGGATGTGTTAATAGGAATGTAGCTTGTAAGATATAATTGTTCTGAGTAACTTAACCTTGTTGAGATCTCAGTTGAAGTATTGCCATTTCCAAGCATCCTGCTTTAAGAAATCAACAAATTGGAGGGCCCAAGAGAGGTAACAAGGAAGTCAGAGTTTTAGAAAGAGTACCTATCCAAAAAGGTTCAAGGTGCTAATGCGTAGAGTTTGGAAAGAAAAGATGGAGTTGAGCTACCTTGGAACAATTTATGAAGGCTCTTTGTAAGAAGAGTATTCTGGGAGTAGCTGGAAAAGAAACTGGCTTAACATTTAACAGACTGTGTTGCAGTTTAAGTCAGCAATTTCTCAACTAGAAGCCACAGTTCTAAATAGTGTTCAGGCAACATGAATAAAGTTGCAAGCTTGAGAGTAATACAAATGCCTGCTTTTTTTTTTAGTATCATAAATTGTTCTATTTAAATTTTTTATCCAAATTATCTCATCTTAGAATTTGATTATTCTTTTAATCGTGATCCAAGTTAAAAAGTATTAGAGGCTGCTGTTTTTCTTGGGAGATAGAGAATGTAATGATAGTCACGTTGTGTGTTGGTAAGCAGTGGTTTAAAGTCAGGTTTACAATATTATTTTAGCTTTACTAGTGGAATGGGATAGATATCTAAAGATTTAGTGTGCAGGAAGTGTGGTTGTTAAGAAAGGCAAGTAAGATGCTGTTTGTGTAAGATACTGGTATGATTTTGGTATTAAGCATGAAATGTGTAACAATTACAGAGTTTTGATAATGTTTCAAGGCTGAACATTATCACTTGTAGCTGTTTCAATGCTTTATTTGGTCTTAGTGAATATTCCTTAATTTCCTGTGATTCACAGTTTGTGTATGCGTTCACAAGTGCCTTTAATCTTTATTTTTTTCCCCCGACAGTTGATTCAGACTTCATAATATGTCTCTTTTGAGCTTGGAATACTAAATAATTTTGGGGAGTGTATCTACCCTATGAACAGTTTAGCCATTGTGAAACATTATTTTTGTTGAAAAACTTTAATTTGCTTGTGTTCATAATTTCTGCTCACTCCTAAATAATCTCTGGTCTTTGCAGTTTTATAAGGGTTTCAAACATGTTGAGTTGTAGTACTCAAACTCAGTTTTAATTAGCTGAGGAAATGAAAGCCAACAACTTCCTCATAACTCCATAGAATAGCTTTGTTTACCAGAATCTAAAATATCTGGAGTTCTCTGTCCTTACTGCAGAGTTTCTGTTCATAGTATCTTCTTTGAATTTAGTCTTCAGTGTGAAACTTCTAGGTTTTTGTATCCTTCGAGCCTGGTGCTTCATCTTTACACTGTAACTGTCACAGAGTACGGCTATATGTTCTTAATGCTACCTTAGCTTAGTGCTTTTTTTATTTATGTCATAATTTCCAGATTGTGTGATTGAAAATAATGAAAGGGAAAAAACCCTGGAAAATAACTAGGAAATAATGTTATGTATGGCTAAATGCTGGTATTACTGTGTTAAGCATGGGCAGCGGGTGGTCTGCTCATATTGAAGTTAGCCAACTAAGCATGAAATACTTCCTCTATTTGTATGCACAACTGAGTAAAGGATACCGCTTACAAAAAATGACATGTGCTTTTGTCATGTGTCTGTATTATATATACACATACATATTATATATACAGATATATATATGGCAAATACAATGTTTTCCAGAAATGTTGCCCATGAAACCTACAGTGAATATGTAACAAGCTTCAATTTTTTTTCTGAAGGAAAAGGTAAAAGAAGAGTTTCTGTAGATGTGGGTGGCTAGCCAGCAGCATGCTGTCCAGATCGAGCCCACCAGAACAGCATAGAAGGGTGAAAAAGAATGTTTTCTGCAGACTCCTTAGCTGTAGACAGGGAACAAATGAATAGTGGGCCTCGGGGCCTTTCCTGAAGGCTCTGTGCTGTTATGGGACTTGGACCTACATCTGGCACCCCATCAGTCCCACCACATGCAAGCTGTGTGCGCATCTGGTCATGCAACCAGAACCTGTGATGTGATGTGCATTGTTGGCCTACTAATGAGCATGTCTGGTCATGTTAGTGGTGAGGGAGGGTTGTTTGTAGTTTCTGTAAGAGCTCGTACAACTTAGAGAGGAGGAAATTAGGACTACCACTGCCCTAGAATACTGGATGTTGAACTTAAAAACCTATTTTCACCTGAAACCTGTATCCCCCCAAAGCAGGGGTCACATAGGTATCCAATGTATGAAAATAGTGCTTATCTCATTCTTTAACCTCAGGTATTTAGTGTAGTGTTCTGAAAACACTTGATGATATTTTAGAGACAGGAATACATCTTGTTAAACTTTAAATTAATTTTGTTTACTTGCTTTTATAGAAATAAAGCTGTGGTTGGTTTTTTTTTCTCTCCAGTTTAACTTTGTTGGAAGAATCCTTGGGCCCAGAGGACTAACAGCTAAACAGCTTGAGGCAGAAACAGGATGCAAGATAATGGTCCGAGGGAAGGGCTCGATGAGGGACAAAAAGAAGGTAAGCTCTTGAAAGGAGGTGTAGTTTCTCAGATGCATAGTTTTATTTCCTAACAGAGAGTAAGCTTATGTCTCTCTTATTCTTATTTGTTGTGTTCTTACTATATGCTTTTTCATTATTCAGTGTTTTTACAGACTTAGTAAATAACACAACCTACCCTAAAGAAGTTAAATGTGCATGCTCCATAATGGTGCAGTTGGGAGTCTAACTAGGAATTATAAAGTATTCTTCAGCAATAACTAACTTCTGATTGTTTCATGTTTCACAAGGTAAAGATAAAATAAGTTAAATGTATTTTCTAAGGAAGAGCTGTTAACCTTGAAAGTGTTCTTGATAACTTTCTTGTATTGAAATACCAAAGTAGTGATTTGTGCAAGTAGTGTGGATTGGAAAAAATGTTTAATGTATTTCTGGCAGTGAATTCTGTCCAAGTGAACCAAGAAGCACTGTGTTTCTGGATTTCTTTTGTGTTCCGGTGGAGTGACTGTTCCTTGCCCTGTCCTGTAATGTACATGCTCTGCCTGTATAAATAGGGAAACTCCACTTTTCAGGACAGAGCCATCCTGATTGTCAAGTTGCTCTGGTGGTAACTCCTGGAAGTAATTTATTTTTCCAGGTTTATTTTCTAGCTATTTCCCTCCAGCTCTCTTTACTACTACTGCACCGGCATCTCCACTGCAGTTTTGAAATGTACACTTAACAGTACTCTCTTCCTCTTTGTTCCCAAAAGTATTATTTCTTTTGGTTCTTTCTTTAGAAAACCCCTCTTTTCCTTATCTGATCAGCCACGTTATACATTCTATTGATACATATGTAGCATGTAACAATTAAAATAGAAAGCTAATGTCTGCCCAGTTAAATATCTCAGACTTCCCAGAGCTTATGACTCTTGCTTTCAAACTTCATTTGAGGCCTCTTGTTTTCATAATCTGCTCTAATACTGTCACCACCCTTTCCCTTACATAGCTCTTTTGGATGTTTAGATTGCCAGCTTTTGAGCTAAAATCTATTCTAACCTAGAGAGTTTTTTTGTTGTCTATCTTCTGTAGAAGTAAGAGGGTGATACTGTCTTAAATACTTGATTTCATGGAATCACGGAATT
>VYXH01008241.1:466703-537508 GCA_013397275.1 Burhinus bistriatus | reverse complement strand
CATGAATGTGAAACATGAGCTGAAATTAAGCAAGCTAAACAGTCAAAACCTTTGTGGTACAGAGAATGGTGGCTTAAATATAAGTATGGAGAAGCCTGGCAAATTGACTATATCTCCCTTCCATGAACCCTCCAGGGTAAACACTATGTGCTTACCATGGTGGAAGCAATCACCAGATGGCTGAAAACATATGCTGTGTCTCATGCGACTGCCCATAACACTGTTTTAGGCCTTGACAGACAAGTGTTGTGGCAACATGGTACTCCAGAGAGAATTGAGTCAGACAATGGGACTCGTTCCCAAAATAATCTTAGAGATGCATGGGCTAAAGAGCATGGTATCGAGTGGATATATCACATCTCCTATCATGCATCAGCCAGTGGGAAAGTCAAACAATGCAATGGACTACTAAAGACTACCCTGAAAGCAATGAGTGCTGGAACATTTGAAAAATGGGATGAGCATTTAGCAAAAGCCACCTGGTTAGTCAACACCAGGGGAACTGTCAGCTGAGCTGGTCCCGCTCAGTCAGAGCTTTTACTTGTAGAAGGGGATAAGGTGCCTGTGGTGCATCGAAAGAATATGTTGGGGAAAATAGTCTGGGTTGCCCCAGCCTCAGGTAAAGGCAGACCCACTCGTGGGGTTGCTTTTGCTGAAGGACCAGAGCATACCTGGTGGGTGATGCAGGAGAGTGCAGAAGTTCTATGTATACTGTTAGGACATTTGATTTTGGGTGAGAATCCTTAATTTTAAAATGTATGGTGTTAATTGTTACGTAGCATTAACAGTGTTCAATAAGTGTTTTTCAGGATAACATAGTGGTAATGAAACCAGACCCAGCTTCATCAAATGGCGTCCAGCGACAGGGAGCATGCTAGCCCTGAGCACGACACGTTATATTGCTGTGCCCAACCCCACTTGTCTGTCATGCTGTAGTGAGGCCTGGTCCTGATCTCACAACTGAGTGAATGCTACATCACCTGTTCCTACCCTAAAACAATATTATGATAGATGGAACTCACAGTTTTGAACTAAAGAAACTCAACAGACCTTCTATAGGAATAGTTCATAGCTTTAGAGAATTATATTTGTGTGTGTATATATATATTAGAAGATAAATATAATAGTAACTTGAGTGTGACATATATATGGTATGAAATAAGGGGTGGAATGTCCTGGTTTGAGTAACACAGGACTACTTTCTCTTCTAATGCTTGGGAAAACTGCACTTTTAGAAGATTAGTGTCTGAATTTGTGAAAATATTTACTTTATAGCCAGCTATGGCATGTGGGTTTCAAGGTGTCAGGGTTTTTGAGCTCGCCAGGTGCAGGGGTGAGGAGGAGCGAGACCTGGGCACTTGACCCAAGCTGGCCAACAGGATTATTTCATACCATGAACGTCACATTCAATACAAATTAGGAAGTTTGCTGCGAAGTGCTCTCTCTCCCTTGATGGCTGCGATCCAGAGAACTCCTTGCCCTGCTGCTGGACCTCTGAGGCCTTCCCTTCCTCCTGAAGCCGTGGCGCTCGCAGTGTCCGACATTTGCTGTCCGCTGCTGGGAGTGCACAGCTTCCTATTGATAGAATTGGCTGAGTATAACGCTTGTGTGTTGCATATTGGTATCAGGATCAATATTGGTTCTTTAGTGTTATTAATGTTAATTATCTAGTCTTATTTTGTGAAATCTGTTTCTATGTCAACCCCTGGGTTTCCTTGATTTTTTCCCGATTCCCCTTCCTGGGTGGGGAGGGGTCATCGGGTGATAGAATAATTGTCTGAATGACAATAAATTGTTGTGGGTTTCTCAAACCATAACACCATGCAAGGCCTTCTTCCTTATCTTTTAAACCTCTGCCCTCTGACAAAGTTCTCAGGTGTGTTCAGACTGTCAGGCATGCACTGTTACTGCATAAGACTTCTTCCTGTTAAACAACCAGTCAAAAAAATGTATTTGGGTCTTGCATGTTGCAGGAACATGAGTGTTAGGGAGAAGGTTTAGCCACAAGGGAGTTTTCTTTCAAACATTTAAAAGGAGAGTCAGGCCAGCCTTCACACAGTTTGTTTTTGAGAGGGGAATTAAATCCCTAGGAGGAACTAAAAGAATTTGCCTGTATAGTGATTCAGAGCTGTCTCACTGCTTTCTGTTTATCATCAAGCATTTGATACTTGTTTTGTACCATACCTCCAAAGGATTAAGTGGCTTCCTGTTGCTGCATAATGACTTGATCCCTATTTGATGCTGGATGAAAACAAGAGGGAGCATTTCAGGTCAGAATGCTCCAGAATTAGATTATTTTATGGAAAAATTATGATTATGATTTAAGGATTAAAAAATCCTTCAACAATCCTTTTATCACGACAAGTATGTGATGGCCATTTTTCAGATACAAAGCCACATCCAAGTGAAATATGCAGTGGACCGCTTGTGATTTGTTAACACAGGAGGGACACATCCAAAGCCATATAGGGAAACAATGGGAAAAGCTAAAAATGGAAGGCAATCCTTATAAACTTGCACCAGGTCATGATCATCCCCCTAGACATAATCTCTGGAAGACACAGGTGTACCTAGAAGTGACAATGATGAAAAGCTCAATTCTCTGGCTGTCACTGAAGTTATATGCAGGAAACTTCAGGTTTATCTGCTAGTATGCAGAATACCCACTATTCACCGTCAGGTGGATTATGGCAGCAGAAGTGATAATATTTAATGAAATGGGAGAAGGAGCTACTTGTTCTCAGCCAAGCTTTTGAAACAGCATTTAAGGAGAAAACATATAGGACAAACACTGCGATGGAGCAAGCTCTGAACAACTTTGTGTTTAAACAAGTACATTTTCCTTTTTATTTCATAAGAAGTTTACTGTTGAAAAAATGGTATGTATTAAAGCAAACACATTATACACATAGATTAAACATCAGATAGCAAAACCTTACGGAATGAGCACTACTAGTTGTGTTGTATAAGGTTTACAATCAAAGATATATTTAAAAAACCTCAAGAATTAATATACTTTGAAGGTAAATTAGGCACAAAATTAAGCTTGTAACTAGCTCTGCAAGCATCTCACTGTGATTTCACTGTTACAAAGTATTACAAGTGATCAAAAACATAAACTGACTTTTTAAATTTTTAAAATTTTATTCGTACTATGTGCTGAAATAGTACAAATGTATACAACACTCCACCTTTGTTAAAAAAGCATGTACAATAGGGACTATAAAGTAGAATCAAGGGCTAAACAGGAAATTAGCCCTTTATTTGCACTCAGAATTAGTATGACATAAATCTATGGCTTTGCTTTGTGGACATATTTGAACTCGAGTAAGTCCTACAAATGTGGGGAAGAAACAGGAAGATAGTAAGATATTTTTAGTGAATATGAGCTACAATAGCAACATTTTAAAGGAACATTATTAGTAAAGAAACTAGCTGGTATCTGACATACGTGCCTGCCTCAGTTTTCTGAATAGGATGCAAGATACAATGTGAAATTTTAAAGAATGAGAGATTGTCTCACAAAAAAAAAAAAAAAAAAAGAAATCCAAGGAGCAAAAAACCTTCAAGTGATTTCCTGCAAGGTTTTAGCTTAGATGAGGCTTTAGCTTAGAAAGAATCACTAATATGCAAGAAGTGAGAGGGCAACAGCAAGTCTATGGACCATAATAAAACCTTACCTCACAGAAAACATAGGGATCTTCTAAATATACATACTAGAAAAGTGTTTGATTAAAATACCGCATTTTTTCTAATCTTCCATTGCAAAATGTATTGCTGAAAGTTGTCCTTTTTTGCTTGTTTAAAACAAAACCCATTATGATTGCCACAGAACTACAAGGAAGTGCATACTTTACTTTCTAGGGGTACATTTTTACTGCATCATACAGGAATTGCTTAATAGTTAAAAATAAATGTCTTAGAGTCTTAATGCTGTTTTTGATTAGCAGAAACAGAAAAAAGGAATGCACTGAAGCAAGATGATAACAAAGTGTATCATGCAGTATTTTGGCTTAATGTATACAGTATTTCAAACCAATGATGTGAGTGGAGGGTGGGGATTTTAATCTATTACATTCACATGACATCATTTAGAATTAAAATTGTATGTGAAGGCAAACTGTGTGGAAACGTGAAAAATACTGGGATGCCTAACAAAAGCGTGCCAGATGTGTTATTGTTTCTAGCATGCAGAGCTAATGCTTGAAGGCCTATCACAGCAGTATGAACGACTGCTACTTCTAGTTCTTTACATTACTGCTTTGTTTATGCTGGCTGTGGTCTGGTCACGGTCAGCAAGTGCTGTATGGCATTAGGAAGTTAACCCACAATCTCTGCAGGTTCAGTGACCAACTTAGATCCATCCCATGCTGTCTTGAACTGTTCAGGAACCGGAAATTCTTTCTGGTAAGAAACAAAAGCAACAACGATGGTTAAATAAACAGTGGATACCTCATGAAAACTGGTGGAATACTATTAGTGCTGCATGACTGAGAAAGCATTGATAGGTCAGACATGCCAGGATTAGAGAGAAGCCTTCTTCATTACCCTAGGAAGCTATTTTACAATGCCACACAGGAAAAAGCCTTATTGCTACCCAGTTTCAAATAGCCTTGGTATGGTACTACTTTGCAATAATCCCTCTCGCACCATTATTTGGAACAACTAAGTAAATAAGCCTCATGTCAGAAATGACTTTAGATTCCATCAGTGTCTGGGTTGGAAGACAGTAGAAAGGATTTAGAAGTGGAGACTGAGCGAGCAGACTAATTTTAAAGACGAAAGCAATATTATAATATGGAAGAATAAAAAAAACCCCTTAATATTTTAAGTGTGATACACACTTCAAAAGACTCAGCATCCCTTGTGGGGTACACAAAATAAAGCAGAACATCAAAGAAAGTCTTCCATTCTGTGTATTCGGTGAAAGAATGGGAGATGTTGGGTCTTCCTCTGTTCCCAGTAAAAAAAAAAAAAGTGAAGAGAAAGGTTTTTTCATTCAGACCTCAAAATGGTGTTTTAATACCCAGTAATTTCAGATGATACAGTGACTTGAGGCGAGACTGATCAAAAGGACCTTTTTTTTTAAGAAATAGGTGAATATGCACCCACTGAAAATCATTCCCTTTTTAGTTATCTGAAGTTTGGCATCCAGCAGTCATTTTTGGAAATGTGGAACATGAGAATTCTCTTGTTACATATTTTCTTTTATGAAGCCTAAACCCCTTTACCATACAAAATTCCAGCCCAAAAGATTAGCCAGAAATTTAAGTTCTGTCTATGACTATTCAGTGCAATTTCAACACTGCTCTGTTGAGGAAACTAGGAAACCATTACGAGTATGCTTTGCCTGCATGATCCCTTACTAGTGTGTGAAGTGACAGAGCGTGACTTCACTAGAAATGCCAGCGGGCTCAGTATGAAAATCTTACCAGAACAGAAAAGGAGCCAGGAAAACGCACAAATGGCTTTTAAGGACATATGTTGAAAATACTAGAAAGTACTATAAAGCCACCCATGTACCAACAGCTTTAGAAAAAACAAGTATATTATACTGTATTATTTCAGTTGTAGTATTATTATATTTATCTTAGTTTTAGCAACGTCATCTTCAGGCTTGAGTGCTCTTATGTGAAGTGAGTTTCTTTATGAGATTATGTTTAGATATCAAAAAAGAAAATTAAATGGACAGGACATTAAGCCATTATCTATCAAAATGGAAGGAAATAATGTCATGTCTGGTCTTTGAAAAAACTCTGTGCCCCACAAAATAAGGAGTTCTTCCTGCACAGATAGCTGAGATATTGGTCCATAGAAATTCAATTGTTTTGGATCATTTTTTGGTGACGTAATATGTGTGGTAGGTTAGTTTATTTCCTAGTAGTTTAAATGCTATTAGCTACCAAGACTAGTGGGGAACCGGGAGGAAAGCTTTAAAAATACCTCACTCACATAATCACCATCTTGGGGGATGAGGATGTTCATCTCGGATGACTTGGCACTCACAATCTCACAATCTAATGATTCCTCACTGAGGTAGATGTGGCAGCCTTCTGTTTTGTTAATAGATATGGTTGGCACTTTCCCCATCACCTGCAAAATAAAATCTACTTCATATCAAATCTTAAAATGCACACAAAGATACCGTTTATCAAGTACTCATTGCCTGCCAGGTCTAATTTTGGCCACCGCCATCTGATCTGTGTGTCAGCTGCTTGCATGATGCTTACATTTGATTTGTGAGACACTGTGAAAATTCTTGGTGGTGGTAACAAAGATCTATACACAACTGCAAACTTACATAGCAAGCTTTTAATACACAGTTTGATGCAAGTGCTTCCCTGATTCTCTTTAATTTCAGTGGCACTTTTGTGCTGATATTTAGGTGGTGTTCACCTTGTTCATCAGTGAGAACTGGTTAAGAAATCAAATGTGTCAACCCCAACACAGTAAGGGCAAATGAAAGATCCCAGCATACAGTAGTACTCAACAAGTGATTTGTAACATGTTCCGAAGCCTTCAGAGTTCTTCCAGGTTTTTATCCCCTTCAGGCAAGCTACAGTTCTAAAAATCCACTGAGATCAATTTAATTTAATCTCTAAAGGTATTTCTTATGTCACTTCAAAAGCAAGCACAAGATTTACTTGAGGGGAAAAAGGGTAATCTCTTGTTTACAATTCTACAGATTAAAAGATTTCTTCATGGCTAACTGCCTGAGTCGCTGGTTGTCAGTAAAAATTCCTCCTTCTGCTCCTGCCCTCTCTAGCAGGGACAGCAATATACTCTGGACAAGGCATCAAAAGGGCAGAGGTTATTCTGAGCCATAAACCAATAACAGCATGTGATAGATACGTACTTGTTAATGAAAGAGTGTCTCTCGTCATTCAAGGTAAGAATATATTTTCAGCTTCAGTTCCTTAAATGTGACAGCAAACAAAGAACAAGTGGTCTGTCCTCTTGCATCCCACCCTGATCCTGAAGTCTGATCTATGTAGTGGATCAATGCATCTTAAACTGATCTTTCTTTAATGGGTTCTCATGCAACAGAGAACAAAAGAGGGTGTGTTTCATAAAGTTTGCAAACATCTGGCAAAAAAAAAACCCCACCACTGAGAGAAAGGGGAGCCACACTATATGACAATGAAGTAACTATTTGTAGCAAAATATGTAGCATGAATTTACTGACATTTGTTGCATTAACATATCATATATTTGCAAATTATAATCTCGGGTCTTCAAAATACTGAGAAAATTGAGGTGCTCAGCACTTGGCATACTCTCTGTTCCCAGTAACTGCCTTGATTCAAGCAGCATATAGCATATAGCCAGCATCTACCTTCTTAAGTGGAACTTCACTCTGCTCCATGGCATAGAAGCCTTATGCAATATTCATAGAACCTGCTTAATCAAAAGAATTTTGATTCTTAGAAAAGATACTTCCCCTTTATTTGAGTATTAACAAGCTGTGGTTTCACTGTTCATTACATATGAATTTTTCAGCTTTTATGAGTAGTTCTAGAGGTAATGATAAAAAGCATCTAGTTATTTTAAAAAAACACTGAAATAAATGCCTGGGGTCTTTTTCTTTAACGAACTGTCTCTGCCATAAGAAGACATGTAGTCATCATGAATAAAACTGCTTGTTTCAGCTTAGAAGATGGTGCACAGCTGGTAGCAATGTCAGTCACTTGCATGAGGTTCAAAATATAAAAACCCATCTTGCTATTATTCCCTGTGGTGGCTGTGACCAGTATTTCTGAAGCATGGAGCAGGATTATCTACATTTAATGTCATACAGCAGGCACAACCTTTTAAGCAAAAGACCTCACCTTGCTTGAAGACTGGCAGTTTGATATACTTTAATTAACATTTCATTTTTTTTCATTTAAAATAATACATCGTAAGGTTCCTTTCTTGAGACTAGGTCGTGTATGTTGGATACAACCCAGTACTACAGCATGTATAGTTAGGCCTCTTTGGAACGGGACAAATGAAGTGCTGTAAATGTCACGCAGACTGTCTATATTTTGGAGGGGGCAAGTGTCCCCAGTAGAGAGGGCAACATATGGATTTAAAATACATCTCTCTCCTTGTCACGAGAACCACAAGGAAGCTGATCTCTGATGAAGCTTTGCTTACTGGTTGTCAAAGACAAAACCAGCAGAGGCTCATAGCCCATTTGTAGGCAAGTGGTGACTACATTACTTACTCATGTAACGTGCCATGTCGCTGGCAGGGGAGATTTTTGAAATCCCACTGCCTACTTTCACTTTATGTCATTTAGTTGCCCTTTGACAATCTATTTGAACATTTCCATTGAGAAAATAAGAAAAAAAGAAATAACCATCTTCTGGGCTTAGAAATCAATTCGCTAACTGCCAGAATTTGTTCCATAAGCACCGCTGGACTTTCAATTCCTAGGAGCTGTTTACCATAAAAGCAAGAAAATTAGGGCCAGAAGTAATAGTTCTTACAGTGTACAGATCTGTCAGCTTCACTGGAACCAGAAGGGACTGGGCTAAGGGAGGTTTGTTCAGTGATGCTCAGTGGTTTTCATAGGCATTTTCTAAACACATCAGCAGAATTTACTGCATATAAAGATATATCAGGATGCATCAATCTCTTATTTTTGTTGTGCTCCTGTGAGTTTTTAAAATCTCTTGTAGCTACACGTTGGGCTTTTTTCCTCTGCTCGTTCCCTGTCTATCTTTGTTTTTCAAATAGATATTTACCTGAATCTGAATATCCCTGGAATTGATCACTTCCACGATTCCCACAACGTTGTCAAACACAAGGCCAAACTTTTTACAGTTGTCTAAAATAAAAGCAATCATAAATAAGAAAGGCAAATATATGCACACCTACTACATTAACTACAAAAATTCCCAGTCTTGCACTGCATAGCTGAGCGGCTTTACTCACGTGATCAATCCTTTCAGTGAACGGAATGATTCAGAAGCATTATTAATCATGTACGTCAGTTTTTTCAAGATTGCCATTTAAAGCCCAGCTGAGCTACCTACTCACCAATAGTAATCGAATTGATTTTTCCTTTTATCTGAAGTGTAGATTTGTTACACTTAAAAATGTAGGCCACTTGCTTGAGTTCAGTGTTGTTAATGACCAGGTCATTCTTATCCTCTTGATATTCCTATTTCAAAAGAAATTTTATTTAATTGGTTATCTTTAACTAGCTGTCAGACAGAGTTTAGTACAACTGATCCTTGACTCAATGCATCTTCAGAGCAATATCCTACCTGTGGCTTAAATATCTAATCTGCTTGGTGATCAGATGTTTCACCTAATTCACCCTTAGATGACACGTGTATTTTAGAGCTGCAGGAACCGAAGAACTTAGCATAGACCAGGACAAAACCCATTAATTTTGTAGCAAAGACATATGCTCTCAACAATTTAAAAATACACTCACAAAACTGTTGCTTGGTTCCCATCCAGTTTAGACCGGCACCTTGAAGAACAGAGCAAGTTTTTGTTTCCCTCAAATGTTACATCATGTTCTATACAGTGTGTTATGAACAGGTGCAGGCATTACCATATACAATAAGGAGTAAGAGGTGAAGAAATTTCCTTTCATTATGAAATGTGAAAAGACATTTACATTCCATGGATGTCCAGGAAAGACTAGGGATCCACAAGGAAAATTCCAGGTACTATAACCCTAAGTCAACATAACACAGGCAAACAGTGACTGCACCTTATGCAAACTCAACTCCACAATAATGACTGTGTATATAACCTTCTGTATGACTAAACTGCGTATTGTTTCCTCCCTCTTTTAACCAACACAGTCACGGGAATTTTCACTCATCGATTCTTTGGTATATGCCTACATAAATTAACTCCCAAACTTTAAACAAATCTATCTTTTCCATCTGTAGATCAAGCAAAAAGAAAACGCTTCTGTAATTCTAAGCGTGGGAGACATGCTTGCATGGAATGGCTGATGAAAAATAAATGTATAATTCCATTGGTTAACAAAGCCGGAGAAAGTGCTCTGTGATAATACTGTTGTCTCTCACTCGTGTAAATGGCCTGCAAGAAGAGGTTTTAATTGGAGTTCTCCACTGGACTTGTTTCTGGGGGACTGTCTGATTTTGCAAGGAATTTATATGCTGGTTCTGACGTTCTCCAGCTCAGACGAATTAGTATATGATTCTCAGAGACAAATGAATTAACTTCAGATGCTACAGAATAGTAAAAGCTAAACTGCAGCAAGGCAGAACAATGCAAGACTCAGCCCATTTTAGTTGCAACTTTGATTTGTTGCACCTTGATCAAAGACAGCCTTTTGCAAGATGTTTCAGTGCTCAACCTGGTTCGCAACGTGCAGGGTGCAATTCCAAGGTGTGACTGGAACTCACCACTCTCCACTTCTTTCCCTCTAGCTCTAAGACAGGGGCATGGCTCTGCTGTGGGGAATTCTTGGGAGAGGTGGGACTTGGAGTATGGCTTTTTGTTGGAGAACGAACAGATGGACATTGGGCACGTAGGCTGGGGTTCTTGTGAGTCTTCTGGTCATCAGAGACATGTCGAAGCCCTAAAAAAAAAAAAAAAAGGTGTTTATGAAAGACAGTCTGTTTTCCAGTCCTAAGGGTGTTCATATTTAAGCAGAAAAGGATCATTTGTAATTGTGTTAAATTATTCTGTGAAGTTACATTTTTTATTTCCTCAAAGTTTGCCTGAGTAATGACCTATAGTGTTAAGTGCCTACATATATTTAGCAGTTCATATAAAACCTCTTTTACTGTGGATGTGCTATCTTAGTATCTTCAACAGGAAATGCTGCAATGTCTTCTAGTCCCTCTCTGTCTGTAGCGAGCTCTGAGAGCTTGTTATATCATATTTTTCCATCCACAAAAATGAGATTATTTTTCTAATTCATGACAATATTTGACCTATGCTTGCAGCACTAAAGGCAGATATACTAATCATATGTATTTAAACTCACAAGCATTCCCTTCAATTACAACAGTCTAGTATTAATCCAGAAAAGCCTTATTATTGTACTCCACACTGAGCTGTAAGCCATACCTTTTCACCTAACGTAACGCATTTTGACACAGGTTGGTACATTGAATGTGAATCAGAAAGAGGGATGCATTTTTATTGCAATTGCAACTTAGAGGTTCACCAGCTACTCAGGATTGAAGATATCCAGCTTGGCTGCCTTAAAATTAAAAGGATACCTCTAAATAAATGGTGTGAATTTCAGGTATGCTGAACATATTTGGGTGCTGTTCCTTCTAAATGAGGTTTTGGTATGCAGTCTCGTCCATCAGACTCAGTGGAAGCCTGAGAAAGATCTGAGCTGCTTAAACATAACTTAAAAAAAGTAGTAGAAGTTGGGTTAATACATATAGAAGCTCTGGGTGTAGTTTGACTCATGGATCAAAGTTTGATTTCTTTTCTCCTGACCTTTGGTAATTGCCTCTCCCTGGTTAAGCTGTGCAAATAGGGCTGAACGAGATGCAGTTCCTTCATCCTTTACGGTTTCTGTATCAAAGATGGGGGGAGGTCCAGGTGGTGGCGGTGGTGGTGGCGGTGGTGGGGAGAGGCACGACCCACTTGTTAGAACAGATCGCATAGACATGGGTGATGCAACAGGACCCTGTTTGAGATAGATAGAAATTATGTTACATACAGTGTTTCAAGGAACATTGTAATTATGATAACTCTTATTTATTAACATCATTGAATGCTGTGAGTTTGAGTGACTCTAGGCAGCCACAGGCTCAGAAGAATTTCTGGCACCATAATTGAATGTAGTTCTGTGAATCTTTCCCTGCATCAAAGCAGGCAAGGCTGGAAAGACTGACAGTCCACAGCGCTACCTTACTGCAGAACTACTCCACCTAAAATATTTCTCTCAAATGCTTATCAAGAGTGATGTTAAAAATCTCTAATAGTAAAGATTCCACAATTTATTCCACTGTTTACTTACATTAAAGGGAAAATGTCTCCTTTTTTTCAGATACCAAATTCAGTTAGCCATAGCTTGATGTGCATCCAAAAACATACAGAAAATGTTTTGATCTAGCACAAATAACTGGGAGGGTCATGAACTGTCACTTATACATATGTAACATACTAAATGGTATGCAAGATCTAAAATGCTGTTCTCCAGACTGTTCAAGTCATCTGCAAAGATGCAAATTACAGCAGAATGTAAAACTATAGTGATTCAAGTCTGCTATTTCTGAAATTCAGTATTGAGGTTTTAGTTCAATTTCTCAAATTCTTTTTTCTTTTTTTCAATTACAGGAAATCACAGCACACAAGTTAGAAGTGAGGAGGGCCTTCGTAAAGTAAGTAAGTAATCCAATCTTTCAGTTTGCAGAATCAAAAGTACATGTTTTGGTCTGAATTAGAGTGCTTACATAGAATATTATCAAACAGGCAGAAAATACTAATAATGATCTAATTAAAATTTTATGCATCCTAATAATAGATGTTAGACAGAAGCTGAGAATGACTTTTTCTGTCTTGCCACTGAGTGTCACTCTGATCCCACCTCTCTGCAGCAGAGCGAGACTTTTAAAAGAACCGTTGTGAAAAATTAGATTGGTCCTGATGAATTTAGGTACTTATACAGATATTGTGCATTGCACCAGCACATATTTATTAGGTGGGCAGATACAATGGGAAAATGTCAGGGAATTACAGAGTCACAGCTCCTCTAATTGGCTACCTTTGTTAAGAGATACAGGTTGTTAAAAGTGCATCCCTAGTAATCAATACTTGAAACAGATATTGCTTAGCTGGACTCAGAGGATATTTTTAACCATTTATGATGCCACTCCTTTCTGCTTTCCACTAAACTGAAACAGTAAAGTATCCATCTGGTTCATGCATCTCACATGAGTGAGAACTGTAGCTATTTTTAAAAAAGTAAACTTGTTCTGGCCTGTAATCCCAAACTGGTAACAGGAAAGGGGCTGAGGTGCACATGCTCTTTTTTTTTTTCCTCTTCAGAGATACTTCTTTAAAAAAAAAAGAAGCCTGGCACATTTGAGCAAGTAACTGCATTCAAACCTCTTAGTCATTATGACCCTAATTAGAGTAGCATGGAAAGGGAATAGTACTAGTTAACGTCTTAAGTCTTAACGTACACCCTCTATTGGCACATGCATCTTCAGCATATAAGTACTGTTGCATTTGAAGGAGCTGTTTATGGAGTATGTTAGCGATGAATACATAGCAAGATTCTTTGTCAGATTAGTGACGTTAGAACTGCATTGCACAAAAAAAGACTGTTGAATCCCCGGTACTTGGGTGAGTAATGAAACTGATGTAATGGTACAGTTTGATTGTTTCTCAAAGGATCCAAGATCTCTTAAGGGAATGAGCTCTCTTCTATGCTATTGAATCTTTTTGATCAAATGTAAACAAATGAGAAGAATCTCCTTTTGGAACTGATTATCATTTATTGTTAAGATATACTGGAATTGATGTGGAATGCTTTGAGAGACATTTCTTTGTTGCATGGATACATTTAACTCGGAGCGTTTCTGCTTACGTACTTAGTAGTTATAGGTTATTGGTTTAGGCTGGGGACAACTTCTTCACCGGGCCCTCCATTTACAGTGCCTGTCTTCCTGCCTCTGCTAATGCCAGTAATGTTACCTACAGCAAAGTTGGCACAACTGTGAATTATTATGATAAAAAAAAGTGGATTTAGTGGCATAGTCAGTTGTTGCTGCCTGAGGTGCAATAGAGATCTTCCCTATCTGTTGCCTGCAACCATAGCAACTGAATCCACTATGTCCTGGTTATCCAGAATTATGAACATTGCATTTGCAGGGCTTTTTAAAATACTCAGATACCCAGAAATGGCACTCACTGTTCACAGTGCAGTGTGAGCATGCAGTTATGAATTATGTATGCTTTATGGGAGGAGATTAATAGTAGTAGTGGTAGTAGTTAATAACTTGTAGTCTGAGATAAAAACCTGATTTCCCAAATTCCAGACTGACATCTGATTTCCCAAGCATACCTTATTGCTTCTACCTGCATAAATACAGTGCTGTGATTTTCCAGAAACATGTGTGCGTAAGACTCATGTTCATTTGGAATTAACACCAATTAAATTCTGCAAAGGCTACAAAGATGCATTAGTGAAAAAAAGATGTAGAAGTTATCTGGGTATTCTGCATACAACAGAGAGCGGGTCGGTCACCCTGCCAGTCTGTTTGCTTAAAGTGTCAAACTGAAGGCCATCACAAATCATGCAGCAGACTCCAGGCTCAAATGGCGCTGCTGAGTAGTGCATCAAAGGCAGTTTCCCAAATGGCAATAAAGTAAGGGAATGTCTATGTAACTGAGGTGGAAGCAAAACTCAGAGGGATTTATCTGTGGAAGTGGAGGATCTCTCTCCCAGAACTCTGAAAGGACTATCTTGTGAAAGTACAGACAAAAGGGAAGGATTTTAAATACATCAATCAAGTTTGGATGTGATTTTGTATGACTGGAGAATGTCTTTTCAAGAAAGAACAGAGGTAGGAAAGGGTCTGGGAAACTAGGAGCATCTTTCCCTTCTGGAGCAGTACTGATGAAAAGACAAGTCTAGTCAAAAATCTCAATCCTTGACCTGAGGAGTGAAGACATTCTAGTCCTTTGAGTGGGTTTCAAGAGTACGAAAAAAAAATTATCCCTCGCCCTCATGCTGCCCATCTGCCTCCTCTTTTCTTTACAAGCCTGGTCCCTCCACTAAAGTCAGTGGCTATCTCCACTGAGCTCAAAAGATTATGAGTTAGATCTAATTAAGAACACAGAAGCTGTCACAAGGTCTCTTTATGCAGTCACAGAAATAAGAGATGGACTGAATCTTTCTTGTTAACTTCTCTCCTGCATGACAAATTCTTGTCTAGTTTATGACCTGAGTTAGAGCTATGCAAGCTAACAGATATTGTATCATGGTATTTTCAATTATGTCTGAACATCAATGGCCATTCTGGAAACTGCAAACAATTGCGATCATAAATTAGGCCAGGCAAAATTGAAGGACAAATCAAAGGAGAAAAGGTTGCTAAAGTACAGGGAGGGACTAACTGCTCCACTGTAGATCTACCTTCTTACGGCATGGACACAACCAGTAGGACAATCCCCCACTGAAAAAGAACAGCATGGAAAAGACAGACAAGTCTCACTAATGAGGAGGCGTACAGAGACTTGCCGTAAAGAGGGGTTCAGCCTCACTCTGGCTTTTGTCTTCTTTTCTTTGCCATTTTGATTTGCCTGACTGAAATCAAACAAACATTCAAGTGAGGTGAAATTCTTTGTGAGAAGAGTGGCTCAGGGAAACTCTAACAAGGGACAGAAAGCACAAAAGTGAGCTGGAAGTGCAGAAAACACCTTGCAGTTCTTGCATTCCCTGCATGCCAGGAAGATGGGACCTGTGCTGCACTCAAACATGCTGACAAAAAGGGCAGTTTTAAAACCACTCTAGTGAAGCGGTTCCAGGAACTTTCTTTTTTGATTAATTTTGACCTCTATTAATACATAGACCTCCAAGCTACCAACCTAATCACTGGCAATCGGTTTGCTTTCCTTAGTCACCCTTCCAAGATCATTTAGACCCTCAGGCTCTAGAATATTTCTGAACCAGACTCTTAAATTGTTCTGGTATCTGGCAATACTTGTGCGTAGTCCTATCCAATTTCAACTAAAGTGCCCTTCACAAAGTCCATTCATTTCTGTTCTGTATAGGGTGGTGTTTGTGAGAGCTGCTGGGAATGAAATAGCATGTTATATGCCCGCAAAAGTTCATCTATCCTAAAGCAGCAGGTGCTTACCAGCGTTGCTATTTGCAAACACGTCTTCAGATTAACTTCAAGCAGATGTTAACAACAGTGTATCTTTACACAAAGAGTATTAAGAGCCATTTGGACTAGCAAAGGCGGTTATTTGCAAGCCGCCTTTCTTCCTCTTTTATTTCAGCTGTTTGCCTCGGTAACAGCTGCTGTTCTGAATGCTGTGGCGCCTATAGACATCACGTCAAGTTATGCTGATAGCCCATTAACATGTTGGTGTAGTCATTTTTCCATCGTTTGCAAATATGCCCCTTGTAAGAATTATCAGGAGAATAGATAGTTTCAGCCTTACTTTGTGAAAATATAACACAACAATAAGCCATTAACTTTTAACCTGCTAGCTTTGTATCATAGTGAACTCAACGTGCTTTAAAACTTGCTCCTGGAGCCTTCTGAAATGGGGGAAAATGTAATTCTCTGAGTAAGGTCCTATCAAGAACAGGAGATGCAGTCCCTGCAGCTTTGTAGTAACAGCTCTGTAGGGGATGGAACATTCCACAAATTTCCTCCCAGGGAAAAAATTGTCTTCAGCCTCCAGCTACCATGCTCTGAATGGGGTGACAGGAACGGGGCCGGGTTTGTTCCTCGCTGGATAGCCCAGAGCCATCTGCAGAGAGGCCCAAGGGCCTCCCATTGACTGTGGGTCAGTACCTTCCTCTAGTGACAGCATCTGAAGCTGCTTATGGAGCTGGGTCTGATAAATGTGTATTATCACTGGGCAAGGGTTTTGCGGGATTGCAGTACAGCCTCAAAGTATGTTGTGTTTCTACTTTTACATTGTAAGACTGGCAGAAGGGTGAGGTACTCTTCTTTTTCTCCTTGCTGGCTACCTAGCTGGCTCACTGGCAGAAAGAAATCACTGTTTATGTTGAGGCAGCTGGCTGGGTAAAATTCATCTATCTTGAATCTCATTTAATTCCCTTGAAATTACTGTAGAGATGAGTGAAGCCCTTTGCTTCTGAGAAGCTGGGCCTTGTTACAGCACATTTCTCCTAAAGGCTTCCCCTGGAGCACAGAGCAATAGCCAGTCTTGTTAGAGAAATAAAATGCTGTTCGTACATAACACAAGTGCTCTGGATGCCATACTGTCAGTCATTTTTGGTGGCCATATGCAGCTTGACATGTCTTTAGGTCTAAACTCGGCTACTGAGAGACAGTAAGAATTATTTTTTTTTATGTCTTATGACAGATGTTACTATTTCCTGAGCCATTCTTGCTCAGCAATTCCCTGGGTTAGCCTTCTATGTCACTGTTACTATATTTGTAGTATTGTAGCAGCAAGGAGCCCACGTCAGAGACTCATATCTCTGGGTATACGAGGGGCTTATGTGCCAGGCCCTGTATAAACACCCGCAGTGTTCTGCTGCGTCTCTCCAGCTTTAGGCTGACACAGCGCAGCACGGAAACTGGGCGGAACAAGGTTCTTGTGGTGGGAACCTGCTGTGGAGCGTTTGAATGAACACACATTTCTTGTAGCTGCAATGGTTGTTTTTACTCAGGACAAACAGATTATAAACATCTATAAAATACACAGAAATAAATTATATATGCATGTGTATAATATATAGTACCTATTTCATTAGTCATTCATATTAAGAGGTAAGTATCCATTTGCGGCTGAGGCAACAGGTGGCTTAGACAGAGGCATAAAATCCCTTCCTTAATTTATTGAAAAGCCACCTTCTCATGGCAGCAGATAAGCAGGAATCCTAATGGGGACTACATTCTTCTCAAAAAAAAAAAAAAAGGTATCCCTGTTTTCTACCCCTCCCCCTTTATAGTAATCCTAGTTTCACACCTAAGATGATTTCAGCACTCTGTATTATTCTTTCCTACAGATGCACGGCCAAAGACAAGAATTGTGAAGCTCAAAATATCATGTATCAACTTCTGGGAACAGGTGGACTGTGACTCAGGGGCACAGAGCTCTTGTTAAGGTGTTTTTTGTGTAAAAGTAGCTTAGCACAACAGTTCTATTACCTACCGTATTTAAGCCATCTGTCTGCAAGGGGTTATGCTGTCCTGAGATCTGCAATTTACTAGATGAAACAGCTGATGTACAGGGCCTGTAATCTTTGTGAGTTAAACACAAAACAGCAAAAACCAGGCCAGCCTCTTTTCTTGTTACCGGGTCTCAGCAGAACTACTTATCTGTTGAGTTTGCAAACTTTGAAGCCCCTTTTAATACACTTCTGCCATTTATCACCTGTTCAGGACTTAAAATGGTGCTTATTATCTTCACAGTTACCCAAACAGAAATGTTGTATGCAGCCAAGGTCTTCTAAATAATTTCAGAACTGTATGCTAATCTAATTGTCAACAAGTAACTTGCTGCCACAGGCACATTAAACCATCTTTTACTTAGATAAACATTCAGTTAAAAAGAAGACCAATCCCTTTAGCAATATACTAAAGTTTTAACAGAGGTGCCTTTTCCTTTTTTCTCCACTTTACGTACTTTCGATTTTCTTTTTCCTTTCTCTGTTCTGTTGGAACTAGGTTGCATTATGTTACAGGTCAGGCTGCATTTGACAGCTGTTGTCAAACAAGCCTCTCCCAGGTTCTCTCTTCACATGTCTGAATGGTGTTTGGTCACTGATGTTAAAAGGACACTGCCGATATCCAGTAAAAACAAATACTGTCAGCCGTTGTTGGAATAAGGGAGTAAAACTACTGTCTTTCAAAGGGATGTGGATGTCTCCACCAAAGAGGCAACTATTGTAGTTGTCAGGACAGGCAGCTTCTAAATTGACAGTGTACCAAAACCTGAACTACGTTCTCTGAGAAAGAAACAGTTAAGTTTAAAGGATGCAAATTTTTCAACAAAAAAGGTATAAGGAGATGGGGAAAGGGAAAGGAATGGAAAGGGACAGAAAAGGAGAGGAAAGGCTACGACTGAGAAAAATTGAGCACTCTGAAAATGTCTACATCTTATCCAAGACACAGGCATTTAAATCGGTGTATCTATGCTGCTCTTAGTTCTATCTGAATGAGGCCTCTGGGATTGTAGTTGTGGCTGTGGCTGGAATTTGGCACTGCAGTTTTGACCTTTAGCTGTAGTGAAGTGGCTCAGACGATGGCTTCTTGATAAGTGGGTCAAACTAAACACAGCATAGAAGAGACACTGGACAGATAACAGGAAGCTTTTGCATGCAGAAATTGGTCTTTTGCAGCTTGTTGACCTCAATATGTAGAGAGATGATCTATTACAGGAAAACATTTTGATAGTATAGGAGAGAGGCAGAGCCATTTTATAAGAAAATGTCTGGAGGTGATTAGTTTAGACAAGAATGAAATGGCCAAAATCTGTACTGAGACTACTATAATTGTGCTTAATCAGGCTAATGTAGAAATTACAATGGTTCTTCTCAGGAGCCTGTGGAGAATTTCAACTTTTAAAGAGCATTTTAAGAACCTATCTAATGACTTATAAATATTTTTTTAAATTACATTTCAGGAAAAAAGACTTGAAGATGTAATTGGCTTCTATGGAAATAGGATATAAATAAATCTCAACTGCTTGTAAAGATGCAGACTTCCTCCTAAGAATTTGTTTTGATTTGTAAATGGTGAGGGGACATTTGTCACTTGAGTGAAATTCTGTATTAGAAACTAAACCCTGTACTGAAATTCACTGCTAGTTAGTAAATATTTCCTGTTTGCAAATAATCCTGCTGGCAAAATGTGTCCCACATGACTATTGCATACAAAGAGCAAAAACTTAACTTCAGATCCACCTGCAACTGAGAGAAATATTCAAGACAATTATTCTTGAAGAAGATTTGTTTCTTAACACTTATTTGATATACAGGAAACTACAGCAATCTCTCATTATTACTGGTTGTTTTCTTGCTGCAAAGTTAACCTGCAGAAACAGGAGCGGAAGTTTCACTTTCCCCATCTTGCTCATTCAATCCTTGTAGCAAACAAACTTTTATTCGGCATTCTTGTGAGCTTGTATTAACAGCTGTTCATTTCTCTGCATCACCAAAAAAAGTAGAGAGGGAAGAAGGAGCCATACTTCAATGGAATCCCTTATTTAGGCGAAAAAAAGGAAAAAAAGGGCACCTGCTGTTTATCAGTAAGAACTGGGAAAAGACATAGGTTACTGTTACAGCTGTAGCTTTCATGTTAAAGTCAGAAAGTTGCAGCAAGCAAAAATGACAGCTGCTGCATGCGCAAAATGCTACACTGGGCATTTAAAATGTTTCATTATAAAAAACAGCTTTTGCATGAGACTCATTGACATCTGAGAATGTCATATGTGGTAGCAGATTAAAACTTGCAAATCTCCATCAGGTTGGTAATTGCTATTGTTCTCTTTGTCAAGATGGCTAAATTGTGATCTAGTCAGTACAGTGAACTGCTACTCACCACAGGGTATGTGGGACAGAAGGCGGCTCACACTTTACATTCAAAAAAATGCACTACAAAATTACACTCCTAAGGAAACACTGTAGATCCATCTGACTTCCCCTGACAAGCATGTTTTCCCTGACATTTGTACAATCAATTAATGTAAATGAATACTTCAGATCACGGTGAAAATACGAAGTGGAACATTTTACTCTCTGGGACAATCAAACATACATACTTTAAATACATAGTTTTCTTCTGTGAGCACAGTACCAACAAATATCCTAACCGTATCCATCCTGTCTTGAAATATCTGCCATTTACCTAGGGTCCAGTTTCGTACCACCACTCCACACGGGTAGCAAAACAGGCTCAGATACACAAAGGTCTCAAGGTCCTTAACTCCACTGATTTCTTGGCTTTCTCCTCACACAGTCCCACACGTTTCAATAGGATGCCCTCAAGGAGTAAAATATTGTGACACACCTTGGCAGAACCACAGCCAAAGAGAATAAGGAGCGAGAATTGTGCTAGATCCAAAAATCTGTAAGCATCTGTTTTTATCACAGATTTATTATAAAGCTGATAGAGGTAACTGTTGTTGTCAGAGCTGACTGCTTAGCCATTATTTCAAGCTTTTGTACCTGTTTGAGTTGCAGTCTTCTAATTTATGAAGACCTTTCTTTCTCTTTCCTCCGAGGTGTCTGCCTGTGTGCTTACTGCCAGAGCCAGGAATGCTTTACCGTATGCACTAGTGATGTGTTCCAGGGAAGGGTGCAGGGGGGTGGGAATGGCACAGCTTTGTAATACTGCCATGGCGCATGGCCAGAAATGCGTGCACCACAGTATGCAGTATATATAGGTAAAGGGGCCAACTGCCCACTAAAAACCGCTGCAGCTCCTGTGCTTTTGTTGCAGTTCAAGCCATGAGAATACAGCTCTGAGAGAAGCAGTAGTTAATGTTCTCCCTGACTCTTTAGTCTCTTTAGAAATACTCAAATATGTTGCTTTATAGCTTTTTATATAAAGCTTCAAGCATTGCTTTGTTGACTTCTGCAGATATGAAGGTTAAATTATCGGTATAACATACTTTTAAATGTGTACTTAGACAGGCCAAAAACCTTCTCTCTTTTTCTCTCCCTTTATAATAAAACAGCATTTCTGTATCAATGTCTCCCTTTCATAAATGTGCCACTTTCTTAATGCCTTGCCAAACTACTGCTTTTTCCTTTTTTCCTTTTATGCATATAAGTTGAAGCTGCTGTGTGCAATGATTAACAATTGCGTCTGGAATATACCTACAGCTTTTATATATATCTTATTTCTGTCTGGGCCCTGATTCTGCAGACCTTTATGCTTAATTTCACGTCACACGGCATGAATCTGTGATTTTCATTCTCACTTTAAAACGTATAACAAAAATCAAATTATCACTCGAGTAATTCATTGCTTTCTTGAATGTATTTGTTACCAAGCTTCATAGAAATATTTAAACAACAAGCTATTTAAACAACCTGCTAACTTACTGGATTCTAATCTCCTTACACACACATGAATCAAAACTTTAAAAAATTATACATCCATAAACATGTGTTTGTAATTTAATCTTTCTGACACACATTATATGAATGATAATTTAAATGAGGCATACTTCCAAGATAACTTTCAGATCCGAGTGATATCCAAAGTGAGTGAAATCGATACTTCAGATGCAGTAATGGGCTCATCACTCATGGTGGAATGAGCACTGTTGGCAGGAAACTATGCTTAATATGAATAAACAAGTCACACCTAGATTTGTATTCAGCAATTTCCTGCACAACTAAAGAAAGGGAAATAGAAAGATGTGATGGCTGAGATGCTGGTTTAAGACCAGTCAAACATAATGTACAATAGCTGCACTTCTGAATAAGATCACCAGTACTCCCAGCACTGAGAGTTCCTCCTGTTTGCTCAAATGGCTATAACAGATCTTTATCTTATAACACTATTTCCATACTTGTAAAGTTCCATTAAAGGTGAAGATGATTCTTTCTCCATATTAACAAAACTAAATTTGCCCCAGATTCTCAGACAGGGTTCTGCTAACACGGTACTACAATTTCTTTTCCTTATCTAATAATAATTTTAAAATCATTAGCTCTTCTCACATTCACTGATTAAAATAGAGTAGGATGTAGCAAGCATGAAAATTTGTACTAAATTAAGGAAGCGAATCATGTTTAATATTTTAAATGTTTGCTACAGAAACCTACAAAGCAGCAGATAATTCCAGTCTTCTAATTTATCATGTTTAAATGTTTTTGCATTGGTTCAAAATAAGAAATCCACACAGATCATGGTCTCTCCTGTGTTTCAACTTGCACTCAAATACTTGAGTACGGTAAGGCCTTGTACAATGTCTAATGAAGGGTGTGAAGAGAAAGTTGCATAGTCTGTTGCTGAGCACAAGTAACATACATTCTCTTACATGCTTATCACCTCCATACAGGGGGAGATAAAGTAACTTTTCCAGGTACCATAAAATCATAGAATGGTTTTGGTTAGAAAGGACCTTTAAATATCACCTAGTCCAATGCCCCTGCCATGGGCAGAGACATCTTTCACTAGATCAGGTTGCTCAAAGCCCCATCCAACCTGGCCTTGAACACTTCCAATGATGGGGCATCCACAACTTCTCTGGGCAACCTGTTCCAGTGTCTCACCACCCTCATCGTAAAAAATTTCTTCCTTATATCCAATCTAAATCTACCCTCTTTCGGTTTAAAACTGTTGCCCCTTGTCCTGTCGCTACAGGCCCTGGTAAAGTCTTTCTCCGTCTTTCTTATAAGCCCCCTGTATATATTGAAAGCCTGCAATAAGGACTCCCCAAAGCCTTCTCTCCTTTGAGCTGAACAACCTCAACCGCCTCAGCCTTTCTTCCTAGGGGAGGTGTTCCAGCCCTTTTTCCATGTTAAGATACATTCCATCCAAAAGCTCTACTTCACTTCCCTATATTCCTGAATTCTTACAATGGTTTGGTCTGGGAATTAAATTATCTGGTGGCCTACATTAGTCCTTTGAATAGTCATTCAATTTTTTAAAAAAAAGTATTTGCTTTTACAGAAGAACTTATAAACTTGGTATGAAAGACTGCACATGCACATATGTGAGTGCACTGGTAAGTTCAGCAGATGGTAACAGCAAAGAGCTGGCTGATTATATTTTTAAGGTACTTCAGGAATTCTCCTAACCTGATAATAAACATGAGCACATTATTAGAATAATACAGAACATTGCATCAATGTAGACAATGGACATAAACTCTTACTTTTATACCCAAAAGAAAATTAATTCTTCATGTTTATACCTCTCTTAGAGAACAATATTCATTGCCATCATCTTGCTATGTATCTCAGATGTAACACCCAGAAGATGTTTATATAAATATATATAGAGAGTATAAATAGTTATGCATAGTTATATTTACTCTCTCTCTATATGTTTCAAAAATTACTTCTGTATGTATAAATAACAGTTTTATAAAGATAGCTATCTATGAAGTAATAAATTGGTATGTATCCTTTGTGTTTCATTTTCCTGTTATTAAATATCTCTCTTTATTCAGATTCTTTCCACCGTTCTTCTCCTTTCCCCGTCACGTTCTGCCAATTTTCTTTAAGTCTGACATGTCTTTTAAATTTTTGGGGTTTGTTTTTGTTCCTACCTTCTACTGTAGCAGGCCTGGAGAATTGTTTCTGCCTCTCCTCACCATCTGCAGCTGGGGGTTATGATATAATCATCCTAAATAATTCTTCCCTCTTCCTCAAAACCTGTACCACAGTGGCCTGACTGCTTTCTCCATCTGCCTTTCAAACTTTTATCAGCTTGGTTAGGAAGTCCATGGACCATGACTTCTGTTCCTGGCCTATATATTTATTTTTCCTGAGCTAATGACTGCATTAAGAGTCAAAGTGGTTACTGGCATTTTATAGTTCTTCATGAAGAAGGAAAGAGCACTTACAGTTTTACTCCAGGTGAGACCTGTGGTATGATGCTCTTTGATATAAGCTTGAAGCTCAGACCAGATGTTCAGATATGACTTCACCCAATCAACATGACGTGTATCACTGTAAAAACAGAGACAATATTTATACGTGTGAATGTTTGTACTTAAAACCAGAAAGTATTGCTACTCTTGCTTAAAGTAGATAAAACCTAATGTCTGCCTTAAAGCCATGGACAAATCAGTTGGCAGCCAGCCAGCCAGTGCTGAAAATACTGAGGCCTACTACACTGGAAAGCTTTTAGATGCTTCCAGAGGACAAACAAGGGCAAATGATGCCTCTAGCACAGAGTGCTTCCTGCTAGAAGGGTGTGTCATCATCCTGTTCTGGCTCAAAGTCAACTGAAGAAGCACTAAAGGTATACAGAGCTGCGCAGCAGCTACCCAGACTCAGTCTCAGGGTGCTGAATTTTAGAAAATTAAATATCCATGGGTTCTGTACGATATTCAAGCTTCCAAGTTCAAACGCAGCCAAGGTAATACTGGATCATGTTATAGTCATCAGACTAAAATACTTATACATCAAGAATTTTTAAAGTACAAGTCACAAGGTGGCCCTGGAATCATTATTTGGAAGGCTTAGTCTTCTAGTGGGACAGTAAGTGAAAACAAGAAATATGGAGAGAGAGAGAAACTGCTTGTAAGATGGAGTCCTTACGTACAAAGATCCAGAAAAGAATTATTACTGAATAGTGATGGCTATGGATGGGATGCTCACAAGGATTTGGGTGTCTACCTCCTATTTATTTCCTCTGGAGTTTCATGCTTAATATTGCTGAGGATCTGTGTCAACAGCTTTAATCCAAAGCCTACCGAAGTCAAGGGAGAGCCTTCCACTACTTCGGAAGATGTTGTGATCTGATTCAGTGAAAAACAGGAAAAGAATTCCTTATTAGGGGAAGACCTAAGTACCTCACTAATGTACCCTGTCTATACCATTATGTGAGACATTTTCTTCTCCAGAATAAGTGCTTCCGAAGCTACATTCTAGAAATCTTCAGTAGTAGGTACCCTCAGCAGGCAAACTAAGGCTTCAGGAAAAATAGATAATGTGCCTATAACATATATTATATATAGTATATAATATATATTTATACATATACCATAAATAGTAATATACTCAAAAGGTTTTTATATATGTAAAGTTTTCCTCACTAAAGAGGAAAAACTCAACTGCAAATACTGTTCTTAACTGGGATATAAAAATCAAGAGCCAAAATCTGGTCTCCAGAAGTACCAGATCAACAGGATTTATACATTAGTTTTTTAAGAGGGCATAGGAAGGACCTGTATTTTTTCTCCTTCTCTGTCAGCTTACAGATCTCATCCATGGACCTTTTCTGTGAGCTTCTTGTGCTCTTTAATAACAGTGCAGTGTTACAGAAAAAAATCCGTTTGGGAGCTACGGAATTTGATGCTCAGTTGTACACATCTACCACCTAAATGCACATTTTTGAGCAAAGAGTAAGAACAGCAACAGTATGAGTGCACAAATGAGACAAGGATGCATAGCAGCCAGCTAGCCACACATTGATACATAAATATGTATTTACATATGAGCTTATGATGCCAGAATGCCAGAAAATTAAATATAATCTTATAATTTGCAGAAAGCAAAAAAACCCAGCACTGCTAGTGCTGCTGCCATTCTTGCCAAAACACACTGCGGGTCAAAGATGAGGAGGGGAAAATATACTACTGCAAGCAGATTTTATCTAATGCTTTTTAGTTTACAAAATGCTTTCTGTGATGGCATTGTGAACCCTACTGGTATGGTTACTGCTCTGCTCTCTGGCTAGTAGATGCTGGGTCTTGGCAACATACCTGTGCTTGTAGTCCTTTAATACCCTGTTAGTATAAAAGGTAGCAGCATCATTCATCTCCTTGACATAAGGGCCTGGTTTAGGAGCCTAGGACCATCAATCAACCCATGGTAGCAGGAAACAATAGAAGGAGAAAGGAAGTAAAACATTAGTCAGACACCTTCCCTGATGTATTAGGTATATTACAAAATACCTTCTTGGGTGTAATAGACTGAAGAACTATGCAGATGAGACTGCAGAGTTCTGCAAGATTTGGAACTATTCTGGGCCACACCATCCAGAAGCACATTTACAGCCCTCCCAGCCATCCTGTGTGTCACTCACCACTGCTATCCACCCAAGGGCAGGTATGCTTTCACTGACAGCTGAGAGGTGGTTGAACATTTTACTTCCTCTGTTCCTTTCTCTGAAGTTTTGGATTTCCTGAATCTTCTCTGATATTGGCTTGAGAAGCATTGCCACTTCATTCTGGGGGAAAAAAAAAGGAAAAAAAAAAAAAAAGCAAAGACGACACTGCTGTTACAATGGGTGGTCCAAAAACCCCCTGTGGTTTAACGTTGTCCTCCCTGCTCATTGATTTAACAGTTGGAAAGAAAGGTCAGCATATTCTCTACATTAAAGTAACAATTTAATTACTCTCCTCTGGTTGCAGCGGCAAAATGCACAGACGTTAAGTATTAATAATATGTTGCAGCAAAAATTGTTCCTAGCACTTGCAGCACTTTTACATGCTGCCCAGGTTAAGACCATAGAAACCCCATAGCTCAGAGCTAACAGAATGCTTGTATTTTTCATCTGATATCCCTGGAACTTTTTGAGAGTCATTACACTGGCTTGAGTTTTTCAAGTTATTAACCAAGTTGTTCTTTCTATAAGGAATACAAACTACTTGTTACATTAGTGGCCTCTTATCATCTGGCAACAAGACTAAGAAAGTAATACACTAAAGGCAATATCAATTTTAGCTTTCCCTATATAAGTTTTAGTGGTTTGATTTCCTTTGGCTGCAAGTAATGTGAGAGGATTTCATGGGAAACATACTGCCTGCAAGCCATGGTTTGGGGAAATTCTCCTGTGTTAATCAGAAACGAATGGTATCCAGGGGAATGACTGTTGAGCGGAAGGAATAGTGTCTGAGCAAAGAGAAAAGCAGAATGAATGCAGAAGCTATCCAAGCTCTTTCCTGTGCAAAGTGAATGCTAATCACGCTGGCCCAGTGTCTCAGAAAAACTAATTCAGAGTTCTAACTTTCTGGGAAAAGTTCTTCCACTCAGAAACAGCACATTGAAGGACAAGGAGTCATTAGTTTACAAGCAAAAAACCTGCTGTACCTTACAACACTATAAAAAGTTTCTATGAAAACAATCCAATTCTTTATTGCAAAAGTATGCCTGCAGAAACCTGATGTCCTGGTTTGAGGCCAAACCACAACACCTTACTATATCCCACCACAGAGAGTGCACCATTCTGATTTTCCCTGGCACTGCACTCGGAAATCACTCAGGCTGTCGCAGAACTCTGTATTTTTTCTCACCTTTTCTCAGGACTACTTGTTTAATGGAATTAAGTGCTTGTTGGAGGCAACTAATCATATTCTTGAGGACTAATGCTGTCATGACACACACAAGACAATGTGTGCATATGCGCTACTTGTTCTCTGTCATCTGTAATATATTTCTTTTCACCCTTTCGCAAGACCTCAGCTTTACAGAATCTTATGTCACTTTAAAATAAGCATATTTGCTATGGATCAACATAGGTCAAAAGACATTCCCAAAAACAGGCCAAAAAGAGGTTCTGCACTTTTAAAAGAATTTTGATTCAGCTATGGAGCCTTAATATTTTAGTAGTAATGTAATTTTGAGAAAGGCCTATGCATCTGAAATGCATGGGGATATTTGGTCTTCTCCTACAACAAAGAGGGTTGGGAGAAAAGAAATATTTACAGTATTACTGGGAGATGAAAAGACTTTTTGTTGATGGTTTAATGACCAGCATAAGTCATTAAGTCTGAAAAAGCCCTGAAACCTCCATGATTTGTAGTGCTTAAAAACTGATCTTGTTGCCATAATATGATAAAATCTGCAGGAATTCTTCTTTCTAATTTTTACTTGTTTACAACATGCTGCAGCTGGTTGGTTCTTCCTTATTTTGCAGGGAAATCTTTCAAGTATGATAGTAGTTAACAAAACTGAAATTTAAGAAAGGGCTTGTTCTGCTTTGATATTATGCCAGTTTTCCTCCTTAGCTTACTGTGAATCTTCATGGCCCAGTTCCAGCCAAAGAGAATATCAGGGCTAAAAATACAGCTCCACAAATGCCTGGTATATCTAGACAGCACTGGGAGGCAGCACGTTTCTGTGGATAAGGCACAGAAGTGGGAGGCCATAAATGGGGGTTCTCTGCAGCTCTCCCACCAAATTATCATCAGGTTTTAGGAATGCCGTGTTACCTCTCTGTGCTTCAACTTCCTATCTATAAAATGATGCTAATATAGCTGCTTTATTTTGTAGAACACTTTGATTATGTACAGATAAGAAGGAAAATTAGGGCCAAACATTTTCCTGAATGGTACTATAAGACCCACGCCTCCTCCTCCTAGGAAAACTCCCAACCACTTTTGTGAGGGTTTTCTGTCAGTGGTACAGACAGAATTTCTGTCCCTCAGAACACATGACTTAACCTGTCCAATGAATCAATTGTTTATAAATATAAATATAGTGGATTTA
Source organism: Burhinus bistriatus (assembly GCA_013397275.1). Classification (NCBI taxonomy): domain Eukaryota; kingdom Metazoa; phylum Chordata; class Aves; order Charadriiformes; family Burhinidae; genus Burhinus; species Burhinus bistriatus. The sequence goes on along the minus strand of VYXH01008241.1, from coordinate 508,725 downwards.
AGTAATTTCATAGAAAAAGTGCCCTGTGGGCGTTCTAAAGGTTAAATATATATTGCTAAGGAAAGTAGCTCGAAGTAATCATTCACTTGGCACTGTAGAGACACCAGAAAGAGCCACAAAGGGCTTGAGGCTTTGCTCAGCTCTGTCCCATGTGAGATGTAGCGGGAGAGCAGTACAGCCTGGGAGAGCAGTACAGCCTGCCCTCCCTTCCCTGTGCACTTGTCCTGTTCCACAGAGGCTGCTGGCCGGCTGCACAAAATGTATGTGTTTGTGCAAGCTTCTCGTGATCCAAGTTTCTGTGTAAGGGCTGGACACGAAGGAATACAGGCCTGCAAGGAATCACTTAATTGAGTCCTGTCTCCCCACAGTCGGTTCTAAATTTTTAGTTAGTGATTAAAGTGCAGATGAATTATAGTGTATATGGCATATGGGTATAGTAAGGCTCATTAATTCCGGCAGTAATCAGTCTTGTTTGGCTCTACAATGCAGAACTAGTTGTGCTGAGGGTTCTAGAAGAATAATCTCTTTATTGCAATGAATATTAAAACAGCTGGTTGTTAATAAAATGATTGTCTATACTGTATCTCTAAGAAAAAATGAATTCAAGCAGATGAATCAGAGCTGTTGGAAAAATCTTCAGCATGCCTTTGGCATGTGCTAGATAAAATTTCTTGTCACTTAAGACACAGCACAGTTGTTTAACAGAAGTTTAAGAGTCTTTGTATAAACACCATTCCTATTATAATATCAGTTTTGCTGAAATGTTTAAAAATGCTACAGTGGCACAACTTAGAAATACCAAAAGTAATTCCCAGTATGCCTTTGTCCTTTTTTAGAACTTACTAAAACCAGATGGTCTTTTAAAATATTAATACCTAAACAACCAGCCAGCTTTGATCCATGTATTATAATCCTTATTAGAAAATCAAGAGTAGTAAGACTACTGCAGTGATTAGCCTAAACACTGTGAAAAAGTTACAGCATGCAACAGGAACTGTCTTAGGCTTTGGCTTCCGATGCTTAACAGTCTCAGCCCAGTCTCATAAAATGGCCTGGCATAGCTGTATTCCAACAGACCGCACTAGACAGACTTTCTTTTCCTTCAAATTTTTGTAATACTTACACGAGAAGTTCCCCAGGTGACAGGGTTAACGGGACTTGGGCACATGGATTTAATTCAGGAGAATGGCCAAACTTTTGAGTTTTGTGATTTTTTGTGATTTGCCGGTGAAGTCACAGTAAACTGGGTGGCTTGCTTAAACTTTGGCTGCTTGAGCCAGTGATTACTTGAAAACCTCAGCTTTCATTTGAGAAAACTGGTATTTTCTCAGGACTGTTGTTGTCCAGAAACCTACCAGCATGAATTACAAAGGCACAAAACCCAGCAGGTAAAAAAAATACAGTTTTTAAAGATCTTATGCGTTTTTAAGCTAATCTTACATGATTTTGGGGGGTGAGATTGTTTACTGAAGAATTTTTATGTTGACAGGTGGCAACACAATTCAGACTTCACTATTATAGTGTTTAAATCAACCTGACCTATTATGAAAAAAACACAGCAAGGGAACAAATACCCTTTTAAGTTATGCTAACTGAGGGGGTGGCAACGTTTGGCGTAGGAGCAATAAAAGAAAGCTGAGAGCATTTGGGATCAGCCGCCCCTTCATTTTACCCAGCTGCAGCCAGAACAGCATGACTACAACCTTTATTCCATGGTATACAGTTCTGTTATGTTCTTCCGTCAGTTCAAAATCTCCATCATACTTACACTGTATTTTTCACAGGCAAGTTTGAAACACGGAGCTGGTTTGAATCAGCTGTCTTTGTATGTGTTGGCAAGTTGTGCAGCCTAATAGAAATGGTTCTGCAGGGCAAAAGCAGGTGGTGCTGAGGACCTGACATTCACACTGTATGCATTTGGGGGGGGCGTGTGTTTTGGACTAGCTGTAAATCATGGTTTAGCTGCTGTCTGGGAGTGTATCTTCCATTTAACTTTGTCAGAAAGATAACCGTTTTGTACACCCAAAGACTGCCCTACAGTGTGAATCACAGTACAGTAAATGAGGCTGATTTGAAGCAAATATATAGTTCCGCTGTTAACCAAAACACTATGTCGTCACAGCCATTATCTCTGCAAACAGGCTAATACAGTCCCATCCCACGTTTCATCCTTTCAAGGGATGAAAGATGACATGGATAATGTCTGCCACACTCAGTGCTAACAATTTAAAAGGTGAGCATCTGCTCTCAGCTGAGACTTGATTCCCTCTATTGTAAATGAAGAAAGAGATGTCTCTGAGGAATTCTTTCCACTTATTAATAGATGTTAGAAGACTATATATTAAAAAACATAAATAGCTGTGCAGACTGCACTCTAGAGGTGCTGCCATTTACTGTAAAGAGAGCCTAGAGAGACACCCTCCACAACATGCCTACCTTGAGAGTTAAAGCTGATGAGCAGAATCTCATCCTGTGTCTACAGGAATTAAGATACGGGTAGTTTCAGTGATCACCAGTGAGATGCGTTTCTGCTATGAGTGGCTATGATTCTAGAACTAAAATAGTTTCAGATTAACTGTAAATTCCCATATTTTGTATTTTGTAAAAGGCAATCTGTAAAGGAGACTTTAAAATTTAAGTTAGTCCTTTTTTTGTATATATGTGTTTTAAGAAAGGCTTGTCTTTTTTGTTGTAGGTGTGTATCAACAGTCTGAATGGAATCAGTGTTCAGAGTAGGCTGAGGAATAACTTCTTTCTTTAAGTATATAGAAAATATACTTTTTTTCCAGAGGCGAATCTAAGCTAATTGGAAACTTTGAGCCTCCCAGTGCTGCATCCAGATTCCTCAAGTGCTTACCTTTTAAAAAATTTTCATTATTACTTCCATAGCTTTTGTTTGTGGCTGTCAAATTGTTGTTTTAGCACTGCCTATCTCCATCTCTCCTTGAAGAAAGTGTTCCACATTTGGTACCACAGTTTTTCTCTTAAAATTGCAGTATGACCTACTGCACCTTAATCCAATGCTTTCTCTGCAAGCATTTTCTGATTGGCAGTAGAGACCATCAGTGAGATCTTTCTTTATGATCACTACATTCATGTCCCTCTAGTATTCTGATATTTTCAGGTTTCAAAGGTCTCCTCCTAACTAACTACACAGAGACATTAATTTATTCTGGTCTCTGTAATCTTCAGCATAGTGGTGTAACAAGTGGTTGATTTGTTTGTCAATAGTAGAGGTTTTGCCACTTCAACTCACTGCTGTGTAACAGCAGGACTATGACACAGAGAGACAAATCTGCAGAAATGTCCCGTCAGCTTCATCAGCACAGAAGCTTAGACACATTTGTGTGCTTCCAAAGTGACTTAATTGGTATTTGGCTTTTATTCCTCTTAGATAGCACATAAATTCTCAATCTAACAGCCAATATTAGCTGTAGCAATTTTGTGCTTTGTAGGAGAAAAAAAAGGGAAGACCAAATCATAACCCCACATGACAAATTACTAGTTTGGTCATTTGTGGGTTTGTTTTGAAATGTAAACTCTGAAGGAGGGCAAATGGACAGGAGTGTGAAAGGCAAATAGCTTGTAACTAGTGGAGAAATCCAGGGCCTGATACAAACTGCATGCACCAGTTTAGAGCAGTGTGGAATCACACCCAACGCTTTTGGCCAGGACCCTGGCTGTTTTTTAAATGGACTTGAACGTGCCATTTATTGTTTTCCTGTCCACTACAGCTCTCCATGGGCAGTATGTTCAACAAGGAAGGGTCCTCCTGCTTCAGGCACACAGGCACCATCTCACACCTAATCAACACGAACAATTACACAAATGAACTGTTTTCAACCTTTTGATTTTCTACTCCTCAATCTTTGCTGCTGTGATCATAGTCCAGGTCAGTGGGGTCCAGGGCATTCCAGGTAGCAACATTTTGTCAGAAAATGGTGTTCTGTTGAGTCACAATTGTTTTGTTCACAACATCTGAGATCTGATGAGCCTTTGCTGAGACCAGTTAGGTTTCACATGGGGTATGTCCCAGGACAGGGATGTTAGACGGTGCAGGCCTCCAGCCTTGGACATACATGTGTTTCACCTCAGATCTCCTCAGAGACAAACTGTAAGACTGCCAAGTTCAATAAGCAGTCCTGGAGTCTGTGTAACTTTCAGAATTCAGAAATCATTGGTTGTGGTCTCATTTTGACCAAAGTAAAATTAGAAAAAAATTAAATAACCCATGAATCAAAAAGCCCTGCTCTTCAGCCAGCTGTATCCCCAGTGCTTTCCCCTTTAGAAGGTCATGCACACTCCAGAAATCCCGGGAAACAATTGGGTAGCACAGAGAAAGGAGTGTACTGGTTTGGATTTGTGTTTAGCAGAAATAAAGAATATGACACTTAATGGGAAAGGGAGTGTCTCATCAGTACAGCTCAGTGGGATGTCACATGGTGCAGTTTGAATATGAACATTGCTACAGGGATAGAAAACTAGCCTGGTGATTTTAGGACATTATTTTAGGACACAGCAGAATTCCAGTAAGAGTCTGTAGGATCCCCAGAATTGCTTAGCAGGTATGTCAGATGAGGAGCTACACAAGATACAGAGCATCATCTTTGATAATGTCTTCCTCACAGGGTGGTGCTGTTCTTAGTCCAAGTATAGATGTACTGGACTAAACAAGTGCAAGGAGCTTTTGCTTACTGGAGCCTGGTTTTTGCACAAAACATGAACTGCTAGAGAGTCTGTGCCTGGTGGTGTTGATGTGAGCCAGTCTAGAGGTGTGCAATAATGTGCATCTCTGGCTGTATTTCTCTTCCATACAGGCTGGGAGATGTAGCACTGATCACGGCCCTTCTGTATTGTCTGGATCCCTAGGTGTCTCTGGGCCTTCTTACGGCTGAGAGCACTGCCCCTGGGGTAGAACTGAATCTCAAATGTATCCATCTTTTCATTGCAGAGGCAATGAGTGTTTTGGCAGACACAAGTGAGGAAAGAGAAATGGTACAAGGATACCTACAGAAGTTAACTAGAAGAAAGACATTGAGGTGCTGAAGCATGTCCAAAGAAGACCAACAAAGCTGGTGAAGGGCCTAGAGAACAAGTCTTATAAGGAGTGGCTGAGGGAAGTGGGGTTGTTTGGCCTGGAGAAAAGGAGGCTGAAGGGAGACCTTATCGCTCTCTACAACTACCTGAAAGAAGTTTGTAGCGAGGTGGGGTCAGTCTCTTCTCCCAAGTAACAAGCGATAGGACAAGAGGAAACGGCTTCAAGTTGTGCCAGGGGAGGTTTAGATTGGATATTAGGAAAAATTTCTTCACTGCAAGGGTTATCAAGCATTGGAACAGGCTGTCCAGGGAAGTGGTTGAGTCGTCATCCGTGGAGGTATTTAAAAGATGTGTAGATGTGGCACGTAGGGACATAGTTTAGTGGTGGACTTGGCAGTGTTAGGTTTATGGTTGGACTCGATGATCTTAAAGGTCTTTTCCAGCCTAAGTGATTCCATGATTCTATGATTCTATGATCAGAAAATATAATGAGCTTGAGGCTGGTTAAATGCAGTCGAGCGTCTTTGAGACAAAATTATGAGATAACAGGAGTCACGTGTCTATCTGGACCTGGAACTGAGTAAGAGTTTGCAACAATATCAAAAAATGAGCCTGTGAACACTGTAAGGCAGCAGGCTAGCAACTGAAAACTGTCAGGTGGTCCATCACTGCAGCTATGACCACGTCACATGCAGTTGTAGGCTTGCTGATAACAGAAATATGTCAACAGTTTGGCAAGATTTCAGAGAACAGGAGGGGGGAAGGGGTTCCCTTTTGAGCTCAGGGCTCTCAGGCTCTGTCCGTGTCACTCTTGGCACCTTCTGAAAGTTTGGGACCTGAGGACCCTGAAAGGACTGAACTAAATTTTTCCTTAAGCTATTTCTAGATACAGAGGTGCAGGTTTGCCACAGTCAACTGAGTAGAACGGCAGCAAAACTTGGCTCAAAATCTTTTGCATAAGTAAGTAATAAATTAATGAGGTGAGGAGTATCTTGCTCTTCATATTTTTGGAAAACAGTAAGGGTGATCCCAGTAAGTATGAGGATAAGTAGTGGGAAATGGAATGACATAAGCAAGTCAAGGTAATTAGAAAACAAATCCTGCTAGAATGCAGAATAAGAAGTCCCAGGAGTCCCGTTATTGAACTGTACTCTAAAAATAGAAGAGAGAAAAAAATGAGCAATCTTACACTGACAGGGAGTAGGGAACTGTAAATATTCATCTTTGATTTCTAGATAGAAATTCTGAGAATAAGTCCTTTATTCAAAGAAATTACCACAACTATTCTACTCCTACAATAGATTTTCTGCTTGACTATAAAAACCTCAAAACCTCAGGATTTGTCCTCATGGCTCAAAGTCTAGTTTCAAATACAGTTTCCTGGGTTTCAGGTTTTTTTTCCCTTTTCTAGGAAAAAAAGGAATAGTTCTCCTTTGCCTCTCACTTTCTTCCACCCCTCTCCTCCAACCCGGGTGCAGAATCTGGGTATTTAAGCTAGGTATTTAATTGGAATGTTTGTCTGCACAATGTTAGTAATTAAATCCATGAGCTCTGGCAGTCATATGAACTCAGCATTTTTTTTTAATGAGAAAATACGTAATCATTTATCGTCTGAACTGCATCTGTCATTTAAATCTGTCTGTAGTACTTCTTACCACCGAGTATGTTCATCCTGGATATGTTTATATTGATTCACAGAAAAACTTACCTCATTAACTAGTTCCCAGTATGGGAACAATGGATCATTCATGCCCTCAAAGCAACTCTTCCAATTATCTGAACTCTTAAAGCGAAATGAAACAATTCATAAAGAGAGGACAGTATATAAATTACCATTCACAAAGAATTCAGTGCAGTGACTTTGAGCAGTGATCTCACACATTAGTATTCTTGATCATAAATTTTAAAAAAATTTTAAACAGATAAAGTTGCTCAGGAACACTAATAACTTTTAAAATTAGTATACAATAAAATAGTAATATTTCAATCAGAATTGTATTTGGCTTAGACTATGGGCAATAGAAAATTCAGATCCAAACTATTTCATAATGTTTTATGAAGGTTTATGTTAAAATCTGTCTTCTGAATTGTCCAAGCAACATGGAAACATGTGGTCTCAAAATACCTTTTTAAACAACTTCGTACAGAATATAGCAATATTCTAATTTTTTTCTCTTCTCCATTTTCTCTGTACTACTTCATATATAGTAAAAAATTCAGAGTAGACATTTTTTTGCTTTAATATTGGAAGTTTGGTGTCAGAAAATAATTTCTAATAAGTGGATGAACTGAAGAATCCCGTCTTGCTGAATGAGCCTGTATCCAGCAGCCATTAGCTGGGATATACACAAACAGGAATATCAACCGGTGGTTTTGTCATGTGATCTCTTCCACTGCACATACAAATATAGAACATGACCATAAAAAGTAACAGAACACGCTCTCTGCGAACTAATTTATTGCAGTTGATGCTAGATTGGTATGCCAGCTGGAATTACCTTCTAGCTCCTACTATTTTCATATATACAGATAATAAAGGCTGTGCACTGCAACAGATTCCAAATGAAAAAATATCAACATTATTAAGAAGAAGCAAAGCTCTGCAAAAGCAACTTCAGCAAGCTTAACTGTTTGAAAACGTTTGCTAGCAACTAGGAGTTAAAGAGCTAAATGAATACTAGGGCTTCAACATTTTCATAGAGGGGAAAAATATTGCTTTTTGTACAATACACATTTCTCTCTTTGCTGAGCACAAAAAAATCTAAGGATTATTATACATATAGGAGCTTTCTTTTTGTTTGAATTCCTTATTCATTAGTTTGTAAGCTGCAAGAGCTGAGCTAATTTATTTTTCCAGGGCATTTTCCCCTCCCTCTTTTTTTTTAAAGGCACCATGTATGACATCCCAACATGACAGGAACTCAGTAAATCCCCTCAGTCTCCACACCGCTGTCTCTGAATGTCTACAAAGCTACTATGCCATAATCGCAACTCGCTGGCTCATTCACAGCTTTACATTATAAAGCAAACAGTCTAGACAGCTGAATGACAGAATTACTCTCTTTTCTCTTGCATTTATAGATATGCTGTCATCTTCATTTGCTTTTCTCTACTCTGTGCATTCTGATACACTAATGATTAGCTTTCCTGTTTGGATTCCACACTGGCTCCGTGGCTCTAGGCTATAAATACAACCAGAGCCCAGATGACATCACATCAATAAAGGTCCTGGGGGGTGGGGGAGGACCCCTGCTTCTTTCCTTCTCCTAGGTTAGCTGGTGATAACCAGCTTTTTCAAAATGGTTAACCAATGTGGCTTTACAATAGCATTTTTCTCCCCAGTTGAGATGGAGATATAAAAAGCCTAGTGCCTGGAACCATCACCCTCTGCAGCAGAAAACGCTGTTCAAGTTGCACAGAATAGGCAGCCTTCAATTATTTTCAGGTCTGTCTATAGTATAGCTGAATGTATCTGTGCAAAAAATATGTGCAAAAAAGAGAAAAAGAATGAACAACAACATGAGTTTAGATGCCTATAAAAAACGTGTACCTAAAGACTGTTGTCTTTAGGTTAAAAAAACTTAAGTAACTGGACTGGGTTTGTTCTCACTGAGAAAGAAATTTTAGTCTGTAATATTCCTGGTATTTTAACTTTGGACTGATGTGTACACACATATCATGTGGCATTTCCTCAGTGTTAAAAGACAGTTAAATGAGAAAAGTATACTTTCTTGCCTTCAACAAGTCACAGAAATCTATGCAAGCCTGATAACGTGCAACTAAGACATATGGATACACGTGGCCAGCTCTGGTGATGTTTATGACTAGGTTGTTTTGTTTTGGGGTTTTGGGGTTTTTTTTACTTGTTTTGTTGCCATTTTTTAAACAGAAGTTCCTAAATTTTACAGTTGAAAAGATCTCAAAGCCTTGACTTGAGGTCAGAAAGCTGTAGTGGTGGAATGGGGAGAAGCCTTGCCTTGAGGTCAGAAAGCTGTAATGGTGTAATGGGGAGAAGCCATTGTTATTCTCACTTGAAAAGCAGAGAAAATCATACCGACAGCACATCAGCACAGGAGGCCAAACAGTGAGCCGTACCTTTTACTCTTACCAGAGCTGGGACAATACCAACACTTCAAAACATTACGTTATGGGCCATCAGAAACTGTTCATTGGGGAATATTTTACCTATGAGCATGAAGAGTTTTGTGGGTCACTGGGTGCAATTGTATTCACAGCCAATATAAATGACTGCTGGGGGCCTGCACCAATGGGAATTTTGCCTGTTCTCTGTGAGTCATGACCCACTTTTACTCTCTGAGATCAGGGACAGCTGGAAAAACAACTGATCCCTTCTTGCTTGGAACTCTATAAATCTAAAGTCTCGCCTGGAATATCTGTGCTTCCCCACCCCCCAACCCCCTTGAGTACCCTTGCCATTAAAACATACTGATTAGAAAAAGTTTTAATTTGTGTCTCTAAGAACAATAGTGACAGCAAAATTTCAATAATTTATAACCGTGGCAGAGGGTTCTGATTTGAAAATATGGAGTTTAATGAATTATGCAGCAGGGAGCCAGTGGAAAAAGACAGAACTGAAGGCCGTGTAGAGACTGTACAAGCAAAGTCTTCAATCTCTGCACACTCCAAAAAGGAAGATTAGAGGGTGGTCCCACAGAAGAGCTGCATGATCACTATTCCCAGGAATGATACAGTGCTATGGGCCAAAACCTTGTGCCCTCCAGAAACTACAGATGAGGTTTTATAACAACTTTGCAGCTTCCCTGAGCTTTCTAGTTGTGAGGGGAGGATTAAACAGTTGCCACTAAAACAAGTATATAAATCAACTTGATATAAATTTTTTTTCATTTTCTTGACAAAATTATTTGCCTTCCTTCCAGAATTGGCCTAACCTGGACCTCAACTTGGAGAATACTGAATCTAGGGACTAGTATTGATTTTTCTCTCAATAGCTTATCCCCTGTCTTCAAAGTCTGTCATAGAGCATCCCTGTGTGGCTAGCAAAAAGCCATTCTATTCCATGGCATCTCCAGCTTTCCAGAGAAACACTGATCCCACTTACAGCCATAAAGTGGAAATCTCCTTTGGTTTCTTCAATGCTCTTATATATATTGGTACAGAAAAGGTTCTTAACTCTGAACCATGGCTTTCTGATTATTGCAGTGCCACGCTAATAACACTGAAAGCAAGCCTCTAAGTGCACTGTATAAATAAAGTAACAAATAAAAGCAAATGCAGGGATTGATATTAAACATATGGGAACACAGCCTTTTTAATACACTGCCTCTTGAAATGCTAGGTTGCTTTTCTTACCTCTTGAGGCTCTTGACATTGAGATGCTAACACCAGGAAAGATCTCTGCGCTTGGAAAGCAGCACGTACCATCTCTGCCTGTAACAAAAGGAGGAATACAAATTAAACCTTAGCCTGTAACCTCCAATACCTCTTCTTGGCAGCTCAAAGTCAAGTGTGACAGCTCAAATCTTTCTTGCTGCTTCTCATCTAAATCACAGCAACGCTGACTGGAAGAAACGTATTACAGTACTGGCTTAGCTATAAATTTTTTTGAAATCTAAGGTTAAGTTCCCTATCTTCTTCAGATAGGAAATAAAATGAGTTGATGCGCAGCCTTTTGGTTATCATTTATAAGATTAGTCACAGGAGGACTTAATTTTAAAACTTCAGAGAATGTCTAGGCATTTTAATGGCGATGTTTATAGTCGCGTGCATGATAACAACTTATTACTGCTGAGAATGGCAACCTGCACACTTTCTTTTGAACTGTATCTAGGCTGTAGTGATGTTTAAGAAGAGTTGAGCTTGGCATATTTGCTGAGGGACTATGCTGTAATTCATTCCTTGCCTGTCCTCTGTAAGCAGACCCTAAGATGGATGGCTATGAGCGATGGTGGTGAAGATTTTTGGGCAATTTTCCCCCACAGAACTCTAGGGTTAAAGCTGCACCTGACAGCATGCTAACAGTGTGGATAGGAGGTAAATCGCTACACTCCCTGGCGTTCCCTACTGTTCAAACTTCCGGTCTTTTTTGGCTTTTTTGAACACTACACATTCTCTGTACATTATGAATGATGTACATTGATTAGAATCTAATTGCTATTTCAGTATCACCTATACCTCATTCAAGTGGATGAGTAGTGACTAGGAGAAAGCATTATTGGTATAGAAAAGAACTATTCATAACTAGTGTATATTGCTAAATAAAAAACAAACCAAACCAATGCTGTTAAGTTAATCTAATATGAATAGGCACATTTATAATCACTTTGTGAAAGGGTGGGGAAGCTCATGCTGTTTTTCCTTGGGGTTTCTTCAATCTAAAAAGAAAACAAGGAAATTTTATATACAGGCCTATGTGGATGCAACTTAAAATACATAAAAGTCAGGAAATTTGAAGTTGTAGCAAAGTAAAACAGCCAAATTGTGTTTATTCATCTTAAAATGTGATGGCATGAATAAAACATAATCTGTTAAGATGCAAATCACTGTAAGGAAGATGGTAAAAGAGGCCCAACTTGGACAGTATTTGGGGAGAAGGGGATATTATGGTCTGACAGGCTGAAATTTGGAAGAGGGTAATCATCTCTATAAATAGATAAAGAAATAAATAATAAGGGAAATTGTATGAGCATAGGAAAATTTTCCAGACATAGATATAAATACCATCAGTTATAGCAAGGTTTAGATATTCTTAGACATTTTAGAGGACTGACTTTTTGGTACAGAAATTCATAAAACAACAAAGTGTATGCTGTTTTAAGCTTGGGGTTTTTTGTATGAGGAGGATCTTGCAGAACAGCTGACCAAAACCTAATGTTCTAGGAGGAAGTGATTATGAATGGATTCGGTTCTTCTTAAATTGCAAGATGGACAAAAATAAATCTATTAGCTAAGGCTTGCTATTTCAGAATGGCAAACTTTTAGAAAATAGAAAAATCAGTGAATGAAGATGACTGGCCTGAGGAACTTAATGATTGGAATGCGGGAAAGGATGGATTTACATAAAGAATTGAAACAATGCATGTGTGCTAGGCAGGAGGGAGAAATTGTAGGAAAGGGCTAGAGCCTCCAAATGAATAACTAACTAAAGCAAGATACTAAGAACAGATACAAAACCCCCAAAGGGTGAGAAGGAACCTTGATTATTAAGGAGAACTTTTTTCCAGGCATTATAAAATATAGAAGCAAAGGAATGATGGATAAAGGCCTTGTTGAACTGTACCTGCACAGAAAAGTAAAAACTGTATTTTTTTTTTGCTACTGGAACAATAAAGAAATAAAGCGATGAAGTGACGCCATGGCAGTGACCTGAAGGGTAAGCTGGGCACGCCTACATTATTCTTGATGTATAGCTTACCTGTTGTTGAATAAATGCTTTTCCTTAGTTTCAAGGACGTTGATGTATGGCAAGATATTAAAAGGATAGCTAAGGAGAATGATGATAATCAATGGGAAATTACATCATTTGAAAGGGAAGTCAAATATATGTAGCTTAGTGTCACAAAATCATTGGGTCCATGTTATCTTCATTCTAGAGTACTGAAGACACTGGCAGATGGAAGCACAAGTAGAAAAGATTTTAAATATATATAATCTGGAGATAGTACCAGATGACAGAAGTATGCAATGATGGATTGGGCAAATATGCCCAAAGAAGAGGGGGAAAAAGTATGTCAAGTGATTTCATGGCTGTTAGTTTGACTTCAGCACTGTGCATATATATAATGGATTTGAAATGAGTGATTAAAAACATATGAAAACTAAAAATGGGAGGAATTACAATGGGATTATCTGTGGTTAAAATCATTGCTTTTGGGGATTGTTTAGAGTTTTCAGTTTCTTAGACCGGGATAATGTGTTAGATCTAGAATATTTAGATATTATATAAATTGCTTGTTGCAGGTCCTCATAGGAAACTCATACTTGAAGTAGAAATGATGCAAATTACTATAAAAACACCTAAATTGGATAAGCAGCTGGATAAAAGGAGACAACAATAGTGTATAGTACAGGTGGTGTTATTTGAAAAGAAGAAAGTTGCTAGTTGTGTTTCTCAGGAATTAGTTTTAGGAATCATTATGTTTATTAGTGCTCTAAGAGCAAGAATTAGGTGAGCACTCATAAAACTCGTGGGCAACACAAAGTCAGGAGGTTTTAATATGGTTGAGAAGGATTCATTGATCACTTAAGAGTAAGATAACTTTGTTAGCACAGGTAAGAAGAATAGGATCAAATTTAGCAGTTCTTTCCCTGCCCCTTTAAAACAATGCATAATTTTGGGTGTAAATTCAGAACTGAATATTTGGAAATGCTGAAGACTAGAAAATGCAAGTATAAAAGTCGGGAAGGTGGCTTTGTGAAAAGAGCTTATGCAGTTTTACAATAGATGTGGCAAAATATTTCTGGTAGAGTTACAGATCTGTTAGTACCATTGGAGAGGACCTCCTCTGGAATTCTGTGTAAAGCACTAGTCATCTGTGTTAAATAAAGATGAGCTTAAATCAGAACTGATGCAGAGAAAACCTATTTGGACGTTTAGAGCAATGAGTATCTGTCATACAAAGATAAATTTTAAAAGTTTCACTTGTTTTGCTTAGCAACACAGTGGCTGAGGAATATTTTTTCTCATATGGAATGTAAATAACAGAGAAGGAAGAAAATGGTAGTGTCAGCACATGATCACAGGTCTGTAAATTTGGTCATGAGTAATCAATCATAGTCTCAAATTTAAAAGATTTCCAACTATCCAAAAAGTGATGTTCAGAAGGGATCTTCCAAATTCCTACAAAGAACCAGCACTATTTTAAGACAGAGCTTTAAATACTGATCAAACAGATCATAAAACATGAGCAAAGTCCTCTTAGATACAGAAAATTAAGATTCTTTTGTGAGTTCTTGAACATATACTGAGCTGGTAGCATCAATGAGGTTTGAAAAATGCATTTCTTTGGCACTTTGTTTACACAGCATTAAATCCATGCTTTTGGCTTGTCACTGGTCACTCATGGAGGCCAAGGGGGCTTTTTTCTCTGCTCAGAGTACAAAATAACAACTGGTGTCTTGTCTGGTTTTTCACCTCTTTCTGCTGAAGCACTAGAATTTGGTCAGAGCTGGAGACAGACTGTTGGATGATACACAATGGTGTTCCTAAAAGACTGACATTCCTTGATTATGCCTTATACATGTGTCTTGCTCATCTGATCAATGTTAAAACTATTGTTGGATATGGAATCAGGATGTACTTCTCCTCCAGACATGTATTACTCTTTTATGTTTATTACTCCTGCTCCTCTAACACAGAGTATGGCCAAGGCCACTTTCTCAAAATGTCTGGGAGCTGTCTTTAAGGAATCTTCTATTATTGAGGGCACCCAAGCCACTGGTAACACTCTTTGAGTTACCTCTGGTGCATTAAAAGTGTGGCTTTTTGCATTTTCTTATTGTCCTAAATTTATTATAGGATGTTGGAAATGTTCAGCGGTCAGTGGACTAGATACTGATTGCAAGGCTTGTGCTGTATGCCCAAAATTTATCCAGCCCCAAAAGCTTTTAGTTGTGTAGGGATCAGAGCAGTCATATCTCTCACCTTTGAATTTAAATCTTAATCAAAGGATCTTCCTAACACAGTTTTTTGCATTTTACAAGCAGAATTTTATAAGACTTCTGCCACAGTTACTTCCTTCTTTCTCCAACAGCATTAAAAATGGCCTTCTGAGTTTTCACAGAATCACAGAATCACCGGGGTTGGAAGGGACCTCTGGAGATCATCTAGTCCAACCCTCCTGCCAGAGCAGGTTCACCTAGAGCAGGTTGCAGAGGATGGCGTCCAGACTATTTCCAAGCATGTGGTACTTTTTCCATGCATCCCATCAAAGTAATAGAAGAGCTTCTGCTCATTAAGAATGCATTAGTTCAGTCTATCACCATTCTAGTTCTTTCTTGTAGTCTTTTGAAATGTGACACTTCATTGCTACCTCCTTCTATTTAGCAGACAGGCTGTGTAACTAAGCAGGCAGCACTATTTTTTAAAGGGAGATGACTCTTTCATTAGACCCCCATATCCAGTGAAGGCTAATGAGCGAAAATGGATCGGGGGGGATTTTTCTCAACAACTTGTGTAGCTCAGCCAGAAGATTGCCACAGAACAAATCAGCTGAAACTCTTTCAGTTATAATGAATGATAGTAATGAAGCCCGAGTGTCAAAAATGCACAAGAATCATGAGTAAATTTGTGAGAGCAGACTAGCCCACAAACTTGTACACATCTATCTGCAGATAGAAATGAGCGTATTTTGGAGCAACAGATAACTGACATCTAAAAACTTTGTGTAATCCTTTTGGCATTCTTGGGATTATGCATGGACACAGCAATCATCAGACAGATTCCTCAGCTGAGGTTGATGTTTTGAAGGGAGCAAGTTCCTCAAAGCATTTCCTACTTTGCTTTTAGCAGTTTGTTCTAGAGGCTGGAGGAGACGGCTGTGACTGTGGACCCAAATGCCAAGACCGTGTAGCGTTCTATTCACCACCTCAGTTTCCCCATCAGTCAAGTGTGGAATAAAGTGTCTTAATCCTTTACCTCAGGTGTGTTTGATAGCTGATTTAGGTGACTGATATGGTTGGAAGAGCCGAAGTCTGACATGTATACAATGTCGGCCAAATTTCATGCCTGTTGAAACCTGTGGCTGACTACAGTGGGTGACCTCTCTGTCACCATCACAGTAACAGCATAGACAGGCCTCTTTACAGTTAAGCCTGCAGAAGTTAATGGAGGAATCACAGGTATCTAGAAGTCATCTTTTTAATAGCAACTGGTTTAACCTTCTCTGTCACAATACAATGCCAACTTTCGATATTTCCCAGAAGCCACTGTTTGAAAAATTGCCAGAGACTCTGTGAGAGATGCTTAACGGTGACGATGCTTCTGACCTGTTTGAAGTAGAGTATGGATTCCATCCAAATTTGCACTGTTCCAGATTGAGTAGCCATAAATGCACTGAACCTGAAGCTTAAACTACCAGTTTGCTTTAGCAAAGTTCAGTTCTCCAGAGCAGATGTGATATTAGGATCTATCTCTTTCTCATTTTAAATGTTTTATTTAATCTAAGTTGCCCCTCCCTCTGGTATCCAAACACTAATAAATATAAATATTATTTATGTGACAACAGTTTGGTAAACTACAAGAAGAAACAGGCATATGCATTCAGATCTCAAGTTACAAGTAAATTCAGTCTTTGAAAAAAAAACCCAAACTAAATAGAAGTAAGAGAAACAAACAAAGGATTTCCTAATGAAATTTAGTCAAGAAAATTACCCTATTGACCTGATAATATTAAATTTGTCAAATGTTATTATATTTAATAATGTATTTCCTCAGAGTCATAGCACTGAAAAGCATAATGTAAATGTCAGAATGCACTGGACTTCTGCTTTTAGAGAATAATATACATCTGCATATATATACATGCAAAGATTAACAGTGATAATTTGCAAATCAAAATACAGATCTATGTACATTTTTGATTTCTAAAATATACTTAATGACTTTATTCTGAAACAAAATAGTAAAGAGGACATAAGGGAAAAGAACTGGGATTTAGTGGTCCAGAGTTCTAATCGTAGTTTCTGCAGAAATAACTTTGGGTCCTTTGGGTTTCGCAAAAGACACAATGACTGACAGCCAATGACAACTACAGATGGAGATTCACTGTTATGAGCAAAGACCCCAGCCTTTCTCTAGAAGGGACAGTACTGCCAGAGGAAGAGAAACAGTTTGTCTTTTACATTCTGCTTTCAAGAGCCTCTTCAAAGTGAAGTGGTGAAGTGGCTGGTGGCTTGAAGGGAGAAACAAGAAATGGAAAAAGAACGAAGTTTAGATTAGGTATGGGGCTGCCATAGAAACTATCCAGGCCAGCTGAAGAGACAGTATTTATTTTGTACAGCTAATTGGCTGATAGAGATTTTTTAAAAACTAGGCCAAATGCTGAAAAGTCAGTGGCAGTTCTCCAAACAGAGCACTTTATACTGGAAAATGAAAAGGAAAGGAAGAAAAAAACCGTCACCTTTCTCTTACTGGTCCATGCAGAAAACAAGGTTGAAATTCTAGTCAAAATTGAAGTCAATAGGAGATTTGCCATTGATCTTGATGGAACCACACACCACCCCAGATATTTTCTTTTCTGTTTTCAGATAGATACATTTGAATACCACCAATCAGCTGTCCTCTATTAGTGTATTTTTTCAGCCTCCATGGCTATGTCTATATTAGGGAATTTTTGCTAAAATTTCTCAGCACTGCTACTGCCTGTCCAGTACCAATCTAAGGTTATACCATTGCTAGTCTCTCTAGCTATTTATATCTGCCAGTGTATTAAACACTGTGTCATGTAACTGTGCACAGTGATAGCCAATATTACTTATTTGTTGTTTCAGAGTAGCATCTGTATCTAGGTTCATTAACTTTACCTTTTAGTAAGCTGGACTGTAACTTAAACCACTCAGAGCTCTTACGTCTGGTGGAGCTCAAACTGTATTGGTCTTAAAGATCCTTCAGAGCTAATGACATAAGACATATGGATAGAATTGTTTGGGGTAAATAGTTGCTGCCATTTTATTTCTCCATATGAAACACGAACTGTACGGATGTACTGCAGTAAAGGGGTACTTAAAGCCACGACAGATGCTTTTACATTAATTACAAAATTATTGCCTTGGATAAAGAATATACAGGTTCTGCATCTTTTGCCCCAGTGTTCCAGAATTTCCTCTGAGCTCTCCCAGTTTTGACTGACATGAATTGTTCTGATTGATCTCAAGGGATTGTTAACTTTAAAACCTAATTAATACTATTTAAATGTCAGCTTTGTTAAATAATTATTTATTAATCTTGGTAGCAGAAGCAGTCAGTTATTTTGTTCGTCTGCCACTGTTTCAAACAGATATAAATATTTGGCTGCAGGGCCATTGCGGCTAGTGATTACTGCCAAGTGAAGCAGTAGGACATCATATTCTCCCAAAACATCTCTAATAACCTCCACCCACCAGAGAAGAAAAGCAAGTCTAGACCAAAGATCTTGACTAGCTGATGGTGTCCTAAAGCTCAGGCTGCTTTTGTGTCTTCCAGATTCACAAATTCTTCGTGAATCTCTCTTACAACAGCCAAAAATCTGCAACTCTCTTGACCTCTGTTCATTTCAACTTTTACGTGAAAGTTCCAAAAACAGATGTAGCGTATTGATAGCTAGGGATTCCAGAAGACTCAGCATAGAAAAATACTGAGAATTGTGCGCAAAAAGAAATAGTCCACACATTACTGAAGATGTGGTCTATTTACAGCCTAAAGAGTTTTTTTGTTTTCAATACCTTTCTTTTCTGAACAGTTTTGAAAATGTTCAAGAGTTCAAGTTTGCCATTTACATTGCAGATTGCTGTCTTCTGCAAAGAGTCAGTCACATGCTGGAGATTTTCAAAGCTGTCTCATTGCACAGCATACAGTCATGGATCTACATTTAAAGTCCTCCACATCAGTAGAAGTAGAAGATGCTACTGGCACATTGCAAGACCTGATATTCCAGTCCCCGGTGCTTACCTATAGAGTGGACATCCCGAAAACTGATTGTCAGCTGTGCAGATTTTGTGCTGTCATGTTCTGCCTTTATAATATGTAATTAGTGATAGTCATAGAAACAAACAGCTGATAAAAACAGCCAAACATTTTAAGAACAAACATAAAAACATCATGACAACAAATGGCTTCTCTACAGTGCAGAGGATACATCACTAAAATCTGTACAACAGTTGCCTGTGTCAAGGAATTATTTGTGGAGAGACCTCATTTCCTTGAGGAAAGGCAAACCTTTACTGCATGGAACAGATGCTGTAAACCAGCACGTCAGACAACCACAGAGATCTCAGGGACCTGTGGGTCTCATTGTCATCTGTACAAACATGCTTTTGCCTGCACTGGCTGCAAGCACTCCAGTTATTTCTCTGATGGGCTGTTTTGCCCCTGAGGTCTGTTGCTAAGCTGTCCCACTCTCTGGCCTCAGCTATTCTCTCAGAAGCCCTTTTCAGTGAAGGTCCAAATCCATCCTGAGGAAATTTCAGAAAAGGCTTTATGATTTCACAGGTTTAGGATGTCATTCGTGTGTCCCTGATTTAACAAATACAAGTTCTAGGAACTTCAGATCCTTCTATCTGTAAATTAAAAAGGTTACAGCACTTGTTGAGGCATCACTTCATAAATAGTCTTTTGGCAATGTTCACTGGTAACCCTACTGAGAAGCTGATTTCTTGACTTTCTGTGTCTGACAAATACCAAATTCCCTGATACAAAGACTGAAGAACCATCCATTTCTAAGAAGTTGCACTGTCTTTAGAGAGACAGCATGGATAAATAGGTTCTTATATTGAAATGGCTTTGTGTATGTTCTGTCTCTCACGCACTGCAGGACAACTGGTGACATTGCCCACCTCATTCTGCAAGTAGTCCCACTGAGCTCCCTGAAAGCAACTCAAAGGCTAAAAGTGCCAGAATCGGTCTCATTGTAACTTCGCTTCCACTTTCATCACCTTGAAAGAATCCCAGACCCCGACCAAAATGTGCTAACATGGAAGGAAGTTAAGAGCTTAAAGCTGACACTTCCATAATGATATTTAAGGTTTCTTCCCACCTGAACCATGCTTTTCTTTTCAGAGGTGCTAAATACCAAAAGCCTACATTTACTTGGAGAGGGGACCTCAGTCTGTCTGAAAGGCAAGGTAGTTATCTACATGCACAGTGATGTGACTGAAAAGCATGTCTGCCCTAGGGTGTTTTTTTAAACAGAACATGTACTAAAGCAACAAGAAAGAAGTATTTCAGGCTCAAAGATCTACTTCAAGATCCTAAACCAATCTTTTTATTATAGCTCTGGGGTTTAGAATAAAACATGCAATTAAACTTATGAAACAAAATAGCAAAAATTAAACTGCTTTGCAGTTCAGATGAGTTATGAAAATATGTAGTTCAATTTACGGATGTCAGTAGACTAACAGAAGTTAGCAGTGACAGTGACATGGTTTATCCTAATGGACTCTTCAATATTGAGAAACCTGGCCATATTGATCATGCAATTCATACTGGATAAAAAGAGGGAAAACACATTTGTGGCCACATTCTACCCTCATCACTCCTGACAGCACTCCCAGCTTATGTAAAACAACATTCAAACTGTGCATTGGTTTCCCTTGTGGCTTAATTCTCATTATTCACTGAACTCCTTTTTACTAGAAACTGACTGAAGAGCCAGATTCTGAGCTCATTGTTTGTTTTTTTGCTGACTACAATGAACAGCCCTCTCAGTTTCCAAGCCCAGCATTTCTATACACTCAAAACAGTTGCAACCACCAGCTAGCAAAATAAAAGCAGGTCAGGGATGCAGAGGCAGGATGAGTGAAAAGAGTGTGCACGTGCTTTTCAGAAAGAATGAGACTGAAAATTAATAAAAGACTTGCTCATAGCCTGTAGCAACAAATGACATCAATCAAGTATGGGAGATGTGTGTCCCAAAAGAGAAAAAAATGTAAAAAAGAAAAAAAAAAAGAACATTCATAGATGTATTTCTCAGCTTGAAGTAAATGGGCTTAAATAATATTACTATTCCAACTTGAAAAATCATAACTCTTCACAAGAGAAATAAGAACCATGAGTGCTGATACCAGTAAAGAGAGTTTTCAGTCACAAGAGCTTCACATTGATGACAAAAGCAGGCATACTGTCTCTCTGCTCCTCTTCTTGATTTTCCTGATGGATCAAGATAGTTTAATTTGTCAGTGGTTCACTGGAAATTACTGCTGTGAGAACCACAGACCTCACTGTTCCAAGGCTGAGTGCCTGAGATGACTGCCACCTATGCCCTCCCAATCCTTTGAATCAGAGAGAAAAGTAAAAGTCTGATTACCGTAACAAGGTTTCATCACGGACCTTGGATCTATGACAACTCCATGTCTCCAGTCCTCCCTAATAAGTTTCTCCTGACTTTACACTGGCAAGCGTCCTATGCCATGATTGCAACAGGCTCACTGGGATACTCTCACACTGTATTGGTGGCTGTGAGTGCAGCTGGTCCACACGCTAAAGCTACCCATCATTTAGCTAGCTAATTTAGCCATGTAATTTTATCACCTTATGATTTTTGCTTAAACTGATGCAGTGGTTTTCAACCTGTGGGGCATTTATGCCTCTAGGTCTATACACTACTTCTCTTGGAAAACCACCAAGAAAAACAGGTTTCCTGTCAGTAGGCTCAAATTTGCTCTTAAAGGACTTCAATGAAAAATTTTTAGAGGACAGCAAAATTAGCATGAGCTAGAGCATATGATCAGTTCCGATTTGGACTTCAAATGGCTGAAAATATAATGTATGCCTTCATTAATCACTCCAATCATTAATTAAATTAATTGGTAAAACATGAACCTTAAATCTAGTCTGACCACTGGATATTATTCTGAATTCATCCAGTCAATTAAAGAGCCCTTTCCTATTGGAATTTTTTTCACATGAGCAAGTTATCTTTTAACGTTTTCTTGGGCAAACATGATAGAGTTTTCTTTGGTTTCCCATTGTATATAAAATTTCCCACTGAAATCATTCTGGTACCTTTTTCCTGGCACACTTTGTAGATCAGAAAATCCCATTGTACTGGGTAATCACATACAGATATAATCCCTGCTTTAAGGGGCCAATAGTTTAAGATTCTTACCCAAAAAATGATCCCTGATCAACTGCACTACTTTGAAATCAACATAGCTATTTACGGGTTTAGTTAGGAGCTACTCCACATGCAAAGAAGCTCCATGAAAACAGGTTACGAAGAACTGTTGACAGCCTTGATTGTTTGTGTTTCTGATTTGTTACATTTCTGACTGAGGGAATGCCGTATGGAACGTTCTCATTATGTATTCCCACCACCACCACTCTAAATTTACAGCTGCATGTTTCTTGTGCCAGCAATACGCAGCTAAATGCCCAGTATTGGCCACCATGGCACGTTTTTTCCAATAGTCTGTTCCACTTTTGTCTCCTCCTCATCTTTTTGTCTAAAAAGAAAAGCAAGTGGTATTTACTGCAATGTCAGTGTCAAGAAACTAACAGCCTGATCCATCTCCCATGAAAATTAATGGAAACACTCCCACTATTTCAGGGGGCGTTGGTCTAGACTCACAATGGACAGGTTCTTCATGCTCAGGAGCTATCTTTATTCCCAACCAGGTGTCATACAGTCAGACAGGTGCAACCACGTCTGCACACCACTGCACCTGACCCAATAAATCCTGCTTGTTTTGAAAGCTGGATCCAATCCCTAGGCCACAAATGAAGTCGTCCTTTGGAACAGGGCAATCAAAAGTTGTAAAACTCCTAAAACTGATACTTTTTCTGGGTTAGCCACTTGGCTATATTGTGTATACTGCATTTCCATCTTTCTTATACTGAAGTGAACATTCTTTATTGCTTATGTTATGGAGTATCTTATAGTACACATATAGCGTGAGAAATATAGCGGAATTAGCATTATACAATCAACTTTAATATTGATAGATTTCTAAGGTTGCTTTTTTTTGTTAATGATTATTTGGTTTTTTTTCACTTTTGGTGGATAGCAGTACTGCTTTCTACACTTAGTCTCTTTCCTTCAGCTGAGTGCATTTTGTATGTGGTTAAAAATGTTTGTCTTTTTATTCTTTTTTATGCATTCTGTTTTTCCCAGTCCTGTAGTAGCACTTGGCTTGGTGTTTATTTCATGTAGCAGAAAATACCTATCACAGAAATGCAAAGGCAGCCTGACAGCAAGCTTCTCTTTGGGCATGTTGACATCATCCTCTTCTCTGAGCTCTAATTCAATTTTCAACACAATGCCTAAAACTGCACAGCCTCTGGGCACAAAAGAGGAACACGAGAGTACACTTGTGCATTCTGTTGCCCTGTAAGCAAATTGCCTTGTTAATGAGGAATCAGTCAAACGATGGGTTTGATAGTCTGTGTTTAGATTAGGTAAGAAAAAGTGCTAAAGTATTTCCTCGTGTATCACAGGCAGCAGCACATCCTGTTTAAAGTTCAGGTCTATGAAAGTCATTGACTAATTCTTCAATATCTCTCACAAGAAAAGACAACATACAGCTATTTCATGTGTAATAACTACTCTTTGGAAAAAATGAGGAAGCTAGAATTTTTTAACTTCACTGACAGGCCAAACTGGAGCTGCGCTTTGCAAAGTGCATATATACCTCATAAAAGATAACTCTTGCTTTCAGTTGTCCATCTATATTTACATGGACTATGCCTGGAAGGAACAGAGGAGAATGCCATTGCTTTCATGTAACAGATAAGGAAAATAAACTCTGTGGGTATGTGCATACAACCAGTGTTTGTGGGCTGAACATCGCTTCCCCTGCTCATGCTGATAACAAATCAGTGCACATGCACAGAGAACCCCTGCAGATCGGATAACGTGCTGTGAATTGCTGCTCCATGCTGTCTTGTTCATGTAGTCATACATGTAATGAATTGTACCTGAACTCTCTTCCAATAAGGAGCTAGCTAACCAACAGTCTTTTTATTTCTGAATGCTCCAAGTTGGTTGTCTGTCTGAGCTCGGCATTTCAGCAGCTGGAAATTGATGGAAGAGAGGAGGGAAAAGGCATCCGTATTTCTATAGTTTTCCTTTCCAAGCTAAATAGCTTGGATGAAAGAAGAGGGAACATAACTGATTCCCTCAGACAATCTGTTCTTTCAACTGGTGGGGTTGCGAGGGTAAAAGATTTTTACAAATAAACAATAAAAAAAAGGCAAGTATTAGTTTTTGTGTTTGACAGGACGGCTGTAATTCTGCTCTGCTCTGTACCACATAAAATACTAAAATACGGAAATTTTACATTATCTGTCCTTCTCTTGTAGAACTAGTACATTCTCTTCTTATCATTATGTCTCATCTGGTACGTTATTCAAACTCAAGCCAAAGTATTCCACCACTTGAGATATCACATAAACAAAAACAACGTGAAGAAGCTTATAATAAACACATCACAGAAACCTGCTTCTTGGCCTTCTAAAATCTCGCTTGCTTTTCTTTGACAGGGCAAAGAGCCCATCAAACCTGCTTGACCAGCTTCCTCACTGGGACACAATCTGAAGATAGACCATGTCTTCCACAGGCAGCTTTTTGTCATTCTCAGCACGTTTTCTGTAGTGGTGGATGCGTCTGGGCAAACAGCGATGGGCCTCATGTCTCTGTGATCCAGCAATCAGCCAGTGCTATCCTATCTGCTAGCCACAAAAGAACTGCCTACGCTGTAGACCCACAGTCTATTTTATACTGCTTTTGAATTTCCCTCATTCTGACAGAAGAATGGTTCAGTGTTGGCACACACAGTGAGTCAGCTTCAGGGCTGTTATAACCTGTAATAGTTGGTGACAGCCTCCAAGACACTGCTATGTCAGGCCAAAGACAGCTGGTTGGCAGCAGTCCTGGCCATACTCACTCTTTCGCTGACTTCATGTGCTCTATAGTTATGGCATGGACAGTGGAAAGTAGCTTCATAAAATCTCTGCCTGTAGGCGACTTTGTATTTCATAGACATATCCATATAATCACCAGATTTTTATTCCAAAGTGTCAGGACAGGAAAAAGACCTCATCTTAGCTGTTTAGGATAATTTGTTTTAAATAGACTAAGCAAAAACGCAAGCCATTCTCTCTCTCAGTCTTTTAAAAAGTGGTTAGTTTCTTTCATGCAGTTGACCTCAGAGATTCAGCCCTGCATGTACTGTAATTTGAATGAGAAATATGCTGCTCTCAAGATTGAGTCTAAGCAGAACTCTTCTTTGATAAACTAATCTTTGTAAAATCCACTGTGCTGCTGTGTTTAAGAGAGCCAGGAGCTAGCTATTAGTTCTCTTGTTTTTGTTCTCTTTCAATAGACTATTTAGAGTACAGCACGCTGAAAAAATAGGAATGGGGCTCCCGAACAGATATTAGTTATAGCTGTATTCTTCCTTTCACCAGAAACACAAACCACCCAATCCTGACAGCAATCAGCACAAAACACATCATGTTAAATCCCTCATTTCTTTAGCATAATATGAAGTCTCGCTTTCTCTCATATTACCATTCTGGTCAGTCAGGTATGTGAGGTTTTTCTAGGCAACAGGTGTTTTTTGAAATAAAATACAACCTTCCCTTCAGCTCATTATGTGAAAGAGACAGCAGCTGCAAGTATAATGCTGAGGACACATGGTCTATAAGACACCCAGAAGAAAAATACTCCTTGTTCCACTTGTTAAGGTAAAGCACAGATGTTGCTTCAGTGATAAGCATGAGCATAAGGCAACCACAGTCTGCTTCATGTTGTAAATTCAGAATCTAAGATTTCAGAATATTTAATAGGCTGCAATCAGAATCACCGGTTTCTTTATGTAAGGGAAAGTTGTTTATGTCTAATCTCATAGTCCTAACAAATACTCCTTATCACAGTTTGCATTACACTATCATCAACAATATGCTAGGGACTATCCACAGACTTGGCAGATAAATTATTAATAGTCTTTTATATGGACTCAATTATGATATCAAATAGTGACAAATACCTAAATTAATGTACTGACTGATTTAAACATTTACAGAGAGGTTCTATTAAAATGGTTTTAGTAATTTAGAATGTTAAATGCCATTTTTTTTTCTCTGCTTAGTGTTGGTAGTAAGGCTATTTCTGTATCTCTCAAATCTAGACTGTTGAGAAATCAACTGCACAATAATGGTGTCTAATGAATATAATGACCAAAGCTAGAACAGATCCTTTCCAGGGAGCAATTCTCTGCTCAGCGAGGTGGATAATTCGCCCCCTTAGTTTATTAATTTTTCACTAATTTCTTTTAAGAACAAAGTACATATATAGTAGCTTATAGTGTAACTGTTAAGGTGAAAAGGCTTTTTCAAATAAAAAGGAAGTGCAGCATTTCCTTAGAAACACAAAGATGCTCTAGAATTGCCCACTCTCCTTACTCCCTCCAGTTTTCTAGGCCTAACTAGGTCAGAAACTCTACCCCACCAACAAGAACATAGAACACTACAGAAAGAACACAGTTCACGGAATAATCCTAGAGGTCTTGCTCTGTTAGTAGACTGGTTACTTTGGCTGTCGTGCAAAATATTTATGCTGGCCTTGCAGCATAAATCCCAGTAGCTTGTAGGACTGCATGTTCCTCTGCCTACAGTGTTTGTTATGTAGAGCAGCAGCTGCAATGAACTGGGAAATGTACACATGGAGAAAGGCCCAATGGCATGGATCAAAATCTTCACACTCCAGATCCAGCTCAAACTGACCCAGGCTCTTTTGTGTGTGGTTGTTTTTTTTTTCAAAAATCTATATTGGTAAGCTGTTGGTGAGTCCATCCTTAGTCATTCTATCACCACCAGTTTCAGAGAAGACAGGCTTAAAAAATAAAATGAAACAAAGAAGCTCTGATCACAAGATATTATAAGGTTACAAAGTAATTTCATAATGAAACTGATAGCATAGTACTTCCTTGCTATGACATATGTGGTAAAAAAGGGTCATTTAAATGTCTGACATACTCATTTTTTAGTTTGCTGTGTTGTTCCAAATGAAAGAAGTGTAAGTAATAAAAACAAACAATCAAAAGAACAAAATCTCTACATTAATTGGAATGATGGTACACATGCTTAGAAGACAACCACAAGAAGTTATCACTGCTCAGACCCACCTATTGTTTGATTCCTGTTCTTAACTGGGTTCCTGTCATGCAAAGGGCTTAGCAGCCAACAGGACAATTCAAATTGCTTGTGACTGAGAATATTTATAGGTTTTGCATACTATGGTCTTCAACCTTAGGTGCTATAGAAGAGGAGCATTCTCTTCTTATAAATCCATACAGCCCATTGCCCTTCCTGAGCCAACTGTCCTCAGTGTGTTATGCCAGGTTATTACTACTACAAGAACTAATAATTCAGAGAACTGTTATTAAGATTCTCCTCTACTCAGCAATCAAGGCTGGTCACACAGATTCCAAGACTTGTACGCTTATATCACGGGGAGAAAATTTGAGCAAATACTCACATGTGTCTTCACATCACCTTCAAGAATCTTGCTGTACCTGAGAAACTCAGCAACACTTCCATTCAGCAGCCTATCAAAGGCTTCAACATATGGTGCTATGCCTATAGAAGAAGATCATTCCATTATAATGGTTTCATAAAGTACATAATGCATAGGACATTCCTTTGTAGCAGATGGAGGAGAAATACCATAGAAACAGGGGAAATTTCTGTAACTTAATTTCTGCCATACTCCTTGATTTGTGAAATCACTGAAAAAGGATGTACAATGGTATTTTTTCTACCTAGAAAGAAAAAAACCCTGCTCTTGGTAGAACTTGGCTAGAAACACGAAGAGAATTTACTCTGTACAATGTAGCGGGAAGCCTCTTTTGTCTTAAAATGATAGGTGCTAAAATAAACATTTCTCAGCCCTTCAAAGACCTAGTGGCCTGATAAGCATGGTTGTCTTAACAAAATTCTACTGTTGTACATAAAACAAATATTATCCCTTAAAAAGAATCTGCACTGTACTGAAAAACTATTTTTATACCACTCACCCTTTCCTGAAGACCTTTGTATTGTTTGGTGGCTTTTCATAGCAAGCAATTAAATTTCTAGTAAGATAGAGTTGTTAGAATCTGTTGACAGTGGATTTATGCAGTGAGATGTGGCTTTGTAATCTCCTTATTTTGTTGTCTGACCTTGCAAAACTGTCACTGGATAAAGAAAGCTCAAACAAGTCTTCTAGATGACACATCCCATTTACTACATATATGCTACACATTCTAACAGAGGAATAAAAATGCTGTTTTCTATATGGTATATACAGCAGTTTCCTCATGAAGTGGACAATCAGAAAATGCAGATGAGATTCAGGTTCTTATGCACCTGGCTTCTAAATGGCTTTATGTGGTACCTTTTATGAAAGCAAAAGTAATCTTTCCTTGGATGCTTTCCCGCCCTCCCTTTACTCGTCAATATATCCTCATGTCTTGTCTATGCCTCAGAACTTTTGCCAGGTCCAGCATGAGTGATGCACGTGTGAATTTATGGCATCTGTAGGATCTGAGAGACCAAGGTTAAAATTCTTCCCAGCCTCTCTCCCTCGTTAATGAAGCCTGAAGATTGCTCTGAAGAGGTACCAGGCTTTCCCCAGAGAGCTTGCTTTAACCTTTTGGCACTATATGACAATTGTGTCCAAATTCATAATCTTGAAAGCCCTCTTTATTCCACAAGAGTCATCTGGCTCCTTGACAGAAAAAAGAAGGGCTCTGGCAATGGGAATTTGCAATGGCCTGTGTGAAAAAAAAAACGTAGTTAGTCAGCCAGGCGGGATTTCAAGGCTCCTTTTGTTCTCTTGATGTCACTCACCTTTAATTCTGAGGAATTTCTGGGCTTTCTCCCATATAAAGTGTGTGTGTAAACCCCTCAAATGACCTAGTCTAAAAAGGTTTTAGTTGTGGAGATGCTTTCCAAAGCCCATTTATGTTCTTTGTCAAAATCTGTGTATGTCTCCAAGAGAATCATTGTAACCTTTTACTTTAGAGCAGTTTTAAATAGCAGTTCACCAAATGGCAATTGTCCTATGTAAAACCAGAAAGCAACTATGCTATTT
Source organism: Burhinus bistriatus (assembly GCA_013397275.1). Classification (NCBI taxonomy): domain Eukaryota; kingdom Metazoa; phylum Chordata; class Aves; order Charadriiformes; family Burhinidae; genus Burhinus; species Burhinus bistriatus. The sequence continues at coordinate 479,944 of VYXH01008241.1, read as the reverse complement.
TTTACTATTCAATACAGCTAACTCCCAGGAGCATTTACTAGAATTTGCTGTGGGCTGTGCAGAGCAATTGAATGACTTGTTTGCAATCCTGATGTTGTAATGCCATTTAAGAAAACACTAAAGGTATGGTTCTTCCATCCTCCTCATTATTTTGTTGTTTCTGAAAAAGTATTAATTGAAAAGGCTATTTTTTGTAATAATTCTAATTATGGAATGGTCTTTTAAGGGAGGGGGTCATGGTAGAAGAAAGCAATATATCTCCATTTCCGCTAGAGGCTTAAAAAAAGGTCACACTCTGGCTGAGTGTCAGTTTTAAAGGAGAAAAAGAGACCTGTTCTGTAAGACTGTCAACTCTGCAGTTGCTGTGGAGGTTATGCGAACCTCTACAGAAGCAGAGTAACACAGGTACACAGAATGATGTTTGTGGCACTATATGTGTATCAATCACCCAAACTGAAGAACTGGTACAGTCCTTCCTAACTGCATCAGCAGAAACTAGTTCCTGCATCCCTGTGTGAGACAGCTCCACCTGGAGATGTGGTGGAGGCTGGCAAGTGCCCCATGGTGCCGCTCATCTCAGCTTCTTAGTGCAGTCTCCCACTGCGTATGTTATAATCTCACTCCAACAAGGTTTGTCAGTTGGTTTCTTCTAGGGATCTGCTGGGGTTTTAAGGTTTTGCTTCCCTGGGGATGAATCTTTTCACCTGGCTGAGCTCTTAGGTTAGGCCAAGAATATAGCAATTTTCATGGTGAGTTCATCTCCTGTTCTGAAAGCAGCCCTGGTTCTGCAATACTAAGCTCTGGATTAATATAGAGATTCACCTAAATGGATTCATTATAGGACTGAAGCCTGCATTTTTTTAAAATGTAGATTTCCTAGTAGCGATTGATTTATTTGTCAATTTGTAGGCAGATCGTGTTTCTCCATGACTTTGCTACAGTCTGCTAGCTGCCTAGGTTTTCTCTGGAGGCTACTGAGGCTTACACTGACGGGCTAACTCATCTGCTATGGAAGCCTGCTGGAAGATGCTCCCTTCCTGCCATAGAAACATGCTGCTTTCAGTCAGCTGCTCCACAGCAGCTGCCAGTGTGTAGGGCCACGGCACACATGACTGTGGGGAAGGTCCCTCGAGTGTAGCACACAAAAAAACCCCAGTCAAATTAAGAGTTATCAAGCATTGGAACAGGCTGCCCAGGGAACTGGTGGAACCGCCATCCCTGGAGGTATTTAAAAGACGGGTAGACGTGGTGCTGAGGGACATGCTTTAGTGGTGGTTTTGGCACTGTGACATGGATGGTTGGACTCGATGATCTTAAAGGTCCCTTCCAACCTAGGTGATTCTATGATTCTATGTGTTGTTGGGTAAGGGCTGGCATACAGGGACAAGAAAGCAGCTGACATATGCTGACTTGCTTCTGTGTCAGTAAGGAAGCTGCCTGCAACTTTGTTCTGCAGCTTCTGTACAGCAACTGAGTCCATGCTGGGATATGCTCTTCCCTGGAGAATGCAGGAAAGGGCCAAGGAATACAGAAAGCAAAGGACATGAAGCTAGTAAAGGGATATATGTTGGGGTTCTGGGTGAAAACACAAGCCCTGGAAAAAGGAAAGGGGACCTCTATTCAATCAACATTAGAATTGCCACATTTATAAGGTAATTTATCCTGTAAATTTCAGGAACAACAGAAAAATTAAGGAGTGAAAAATTACGATTTGGTGATATGATCTGAATAAAGGAAGACAGACTTTTTTGGTGTATTCTCCAATGTAGTGCTTTGGAGATCCACTTGAGAAGGGAGAGCTCTAGAGATAACAGAAGGCGGCCATGGATGTGTGGCAGCCCTTAGTGTGCAAATGCTTATGAACAAATTCATAATTGATTAAGGATATTAAACAACTAAATGAAGTAGGTCCACACTGTGAAATTCAGAAAGCTGGCAAATAAAGTCAGTGTTTATATTGCTGACTTCTTTAGGAGTATTTATGCTGTAAATTTTGGGGATGTCTCTTTCTTCTGCTAATGGGGCTTGAGCAGACATTTTCATCTGGTGAGTTATCTACAGCAATATAAATGCTAAAATGGAAAAAGCAATAAAGTTTGAAGTGTGGACAGTATATTTAAGAGACTAGTCAATTCTTGAATCTTCTAGGCTGTATTAATTTAGAATTATGCATATGACTAAGCTTGTCATGTGACATTTCTAAATTCATTTTTAAAAATACTTTCTTTTGATATGGAATTTGAAAGGGGTGGGATTGCACTCCCTCTTAGAAGAGAAACACATGCAATTTTTTAATAACAGAGAGATGGTACTTCAAAAAAACAGACTTACTTCCATTGACTCCATTGATGGCATCACACTCCATTCCACCAGATCTGTGTGAATCTGAAAATAATGATTCAAGTCGAGTCACTGCTTTCTCCAATCTCTCCATCAAACCATGAGTCTCTGCCATTCTGAAATAATCATTAAGAACAGAAACAGTGTTAACCCCTCTGAGTAACGCCCATGCTTTATTTCATGTTACAGTTCTGTTCATGTTGTGGCTTTATCTTTCTTCAGCTTTTATGGTAAAATTTGTATTTTTTAAGTATTGTCTTTCTGGCATATAAGCAGTTGCAGTGAAGCAGGTGACATACGGTAACTTGCTTCTGTGTCAACAGGGAACAGGATCAGTACTCAGCCCTGGTTTTTCATTGTAAACAGCAGATTCAAATCACTGCTAGTGTAGCTTTGGACAGTCTATATGTGGACAATTTATGACAAATATATGTGTATGCTCCCAATCAGATATTGAGATGACTGAAATATTTATAAATGTAATTGGTAAAAACTTATGCCTACTATGATTTGCATCAGCCATTTACAGAGGCAAAAATACAGGTCCAATTAATACTTGACTGAAAGCCAGACTTTAAATGTATACCTCCTGATTTTTGAAAAGGTACATTCTGAAATTTGCCTCAGTCTTTTATGCTTTGTGGTAAGCCTCAGCCACTTTATTGAAGACTACACAAGAAGTCAAGAAGGTCTTCTGTTTGTTCTTCTGATATGATTTCCCATCACTTAATTTTTTTCTTATGAAAATGCCTGATGTGAATCAGTGTTTCCCAAGCTTTTTAAATCAAGCACTAATTAATCTTTGGAAAGAAAAAAGTAAAATCCAGGGGTCTGCTTGTGCAGTACTGTTACAGTGCTTTTGATTTAAAATGAAATAAAAATTAGGTTAAATTTTGAACAACTCACACTTTACTTTCTTTCCCCACAATGTGATTATCTGATTTCTTACATGTGAGGAAGTGTAGGCATTGACATTTTTGAATACTGGCCAATGTCTTAGGGAACACAGTGCTATGTACACCTCAGACTGAGAAATGGTTATATAAGCAAAAACAAAGCTATGTTTAAATCCCCTATCATTTAATGTACATGTTCCTCACTTAAGGTTGTATTNGGGGGAGGGGGGGGCAAGGGGGATGTATGGCTCTTGAATAATGAGTTCCAGCTCAGCTCCCACACTAGGGCTACATCCCCTGCCCAGCACTGGGGTGTGCAGAACTGGGGGCAATGGGGCAACTCGCATCCCCAGCTGGGGGAAGCAGGTTGGCAGTGGCTCTCTGGGGTCCCTACCCTGTGGCACTCTGCCACAAGGCATTGATTGCTGTATGGCTTGTAGACTAGAAAGGTTAGGCGTACCTGAAATATATGTGTAAATGTACTAGTTCCTAATGAACAGCCTGCTAAAAGTGCTAGTATTTTAGAGCTATCAAAGCATAATAGTAGATTCCAATAAACTGTGCAATACTGTGCAACACTAGCGACCAAAACAAACAATGCTGCTTTGGTGTCCCCATACCCAAGGGAGAATGCCTAAATGTTATAATTAAAAAGTAAAGTAACATGAAAAGAAGGGGTTTTATTTACAAATTAATATTAATAATTCTTATGAATAAAAATAATAATAGTATTTTTATTTTAAAATTTAAGTGTGAGAAAGTATTAGCTGCTAGGACTGTGGAAACACATGCAGAGCTCTTGTGCTGAGTCATGTTGCCTGTCAAACAAGGTGAGACCTTCAGACTTTACCCTATAAATATAATGAGGCTTGAGTTTGACCTAAAAGTGAAGCAGAAGATTTTACAGTGAGAAACCCTTGGGAGAACCATTCTCATGAGAAAGTTTCGTCTGGAGTTTATGGGTTTTTCTTATTTATATTAAATAAAAGAGCAAACCCCCAAAAAAGGATGACATGAGATAATGTGCATATAAACACTGTCAAAATTCAGAGGGGCTCTCTTTGCTTATGCTCAAAATGCACACTATTCTGTTTGAAAAATCAATGAATTTTTTAAAAAAACACCTTAACTTTCTGTAAGGTTTTGTAAGGTTACAAGTATCTTGGCAGGAATGAGATGAAGGTACCTGGAGAGCTTCTGAAATGTGCAAAGTTTTGTGAGAATATTAAACCTTTTCTTAAAACAAAGCACTGTTAATCCTCAAAAATATTATGGACATATTCTTTTCACATTTTACCCTGCTACATAAAAGCCTAAAATGGTGTCTGTTTTAAAAGTTATGTTTTAAACCAGTCTAAAGTCAGGCTGGTCTAACATAGCACACTAACAGTCAACTCATTTCATTAGTATTTTAAAGTATATTTCCAGTATAGTTCCTGTTTGTCTTTATTTGAAGATACAGTCTGGTAGGGTTTTTTAAAAAAATCTGCCTTAAAATTTTCCTTGATGACATGTACAAATTTCTTTGGAAGACCTGTTACTTTTGGCCTTTTCAGCCTGTGGAAGGACCCAATTGTCTGACTGCAAACCCCATGTGTTTGACTGTACACACTTGAAGGTCTGAGGAACCTCACAAATGAACAAAGCTGGATCAGACTTGTAGTGTTCTACCCAACCAGCTGCTCTCTGTAAGGTGCTAAGAATATGGATTATGGCGTCAGAAGCTCAAGGGAATAACCTGACTCAATAACCCTATGGACATTTTTATGCAACACTTTCCAACTGCAACATAGTCTTTTGCTCACTGTATTCTTCACAGCTTTATTCTATTCCCATTAGCTGGAGAACTACAATGTTGTTCTTGAAAAAGCAGGTATCACCAGCAAGGTAATCACAGAATAATAGATTGTTACAATCTTTTCAGACAGGAGTAGGAACCATTTTTACCATAAAATCAGGGATACCAGGTTTTAATTGTTACACTTACTTACTTAAGAACTCCTCAATCATTATGTTTACGTGGAACCTACCTTTTTATCTGTGTACTGATATATTCATGACTACATGGTATTTGTATCTATACTTATATATATGCGTGCACATAAGTATACACACAGGTATCCCTGTCATGTATGAATAAAGTGCAAGTATACTTTTGCTATTACTGTATATAACGCTACAAGAGCAAATCAGTTGTACATATAATAACCTTACATTTACACTTCACTTTACCATCAATTGACTAGGTATCTATCTTACAAACAAGACTAGAATTAATGTTACTGTTTTGAAGTGAAGACTCCACTGAGCAGTAGCATGACAACTCTCTTCATCCATTCTCAATTTAAACATTGACACCTTTGCCCATATTTAGGGATTCACATATTTGGCTCATGACAACCTTTAGCATTTTCTTGGCCTATATTCAGCTGTTCATCTGATTGATTACTGATCATTCCACACTGCATTCTGCATGGTCAAACTGACACCACAAAGCCACAGCTCAAAAGGAGTCACAACACAAACGGTACAGCTTGACTCTGTGAAGATACTGTCTGTGTGATATATCATCACAGCTTATATTATAAATAAATAATAAGACTGGTCTACTTACTGTCAAATAAACTCTTTGCATGTCAATGAAAAGTAAAGAGGATGTAAATACATCTATGGGATGCTTCTGCTCCCATAATGCACATTTTTACATCACGACAGATTCTCTGTCTCATCTCTACTGCTTAATTAAAGCTTTGATCTTGAAGCGGATTATAGGGTTAATCATATATCTTTTTCTGAAGTTGATGCTGACTGCCTATAAGGAGTTAAAAACAACAGTGCTTCAATTCCCATGCAATCCTGTATCTAGTTGCTCTCTTGCTGGAGAAGGACACTGTCCTTCATTGAAAATAGGTCAACTAAGAGACAGGAAAGGTGTTAACCCACATCTACAGACAATCATTTAAATGTTGACATTGTAAACTGTCTCTTGTGCACAAAAAATAAGAGGGAGGATCCACAGATCTGCCCTGTTTACTGTTAGTGATATCTTTTTTGGAAGTGCTAAAGGCATGTGGTAATAATACCATCTGTTGTTTCTTCCCCAAAAGAAGTGAAGCCAAAACCAGGTAGAACAAGGCATGCTGAAGACCAAAAAGCAGATCCCCTTGTATAGACAGGCCTTGGGAGATCGCTGCTTTTCTCCCCAATTTAACAGCTGTCTCAAAGCACCATTTATCTATTATCAAGGGAAAAAAATTGTCTGTAGGCTAAAATTCCCTGACATACTCATCCCAAACAGCATTCAAACTGGAATCCAAAACACACAGGTACTATTCCTGTTATCATTGTATGTTACTTATGACACAGGACCATGTTGCTCTATCTCAAGAAGAATCAAGCTGTAACAAGCTCACAGGGAAAAGCAGTATAGTAGCATAAGGGGAAAAAATATACATATGATGACTTATCAGGCATGTAAAAATGGCAGGTTTAAACACAGGAATGGTGCCACCCTGTAAAGTAGGATACTATTCTGATAAACATCATCAAGAGGTAGTATAAAGTTCTATGGTTTGTTTTACTTCCCAGTACTTTTAATTTAGAAGAAAAAGAAGGAACTTGGTCTTTTTTCCATCAGTACCAGTCCTTTCAAATCCACCTAGCACCTGAAAAATTAAGCCAGGTCTCACTTATGCTCATCATCTGAGATGCTACAGGTCAGATTTTGCTTTTCCTCTCTATGTCAAAAAAGGGCAGATGCCTAAAACAGAATACAGGCAGCAATGTGGCATTTTAATTGTATCTAACATTCCTACACTGCTTGGAAAATCACAGTCTTACTGAAAGCATAGCAGTGTGCCCATGTGCTTTCTCTCATAGTCTTTTAATAAATTGCTACTGAGATACGAAATAAAATATACAGAAACCTAGACTGCCAGCTGGTACTATCAGAGAGCCAGCGAAGAATGTTTTATAGGTCCAAAGCACTGTGTCCTCTAAGAGTTCTTCTGTACAATATATATCAATGTATATCAAGGGAGGGAAAATGCGTATGTGTTCCTGAACGTCCCCTCCAATTACAAAAGCAACTGATGGCACTTCATTTCTGAAAAAACACAGTCAGCTTAAGCTTGAAATGGCTGGCTTTCCTACACCACCATTCAAATGCACGAACCAACTCTGAGCGGTGTTGAGCGGGCAGTCTTTTTGCGACCTTTGGCATCAGACCCAAATTCCTGCTGCACCCCATTCTGGTCCAGACAAAACCCACGGGCTTGGGGCCTCGGGGGTTGCTCATCCCCAGGCAGAGCTCAGAAGCAGCCTGGTACTGGCTGAGTGGCTAACAAGGAGCCCCTGAAGCTATTTGGGTTACTACCATAAAAGATTTTGGGTGGAGAACACAAAACAAGAGAGTATTGGGTAGAAGAAAGTGTGTGTTGGTAGGCAGACAGAAACATTACCTTGTATGGTTTGTGGGTTTTTTCCCATTAGCTGTATGGGAGGAATGTAAACAGAGGCTTGTCAAACTGATGTCAAGCTGGATTAAACCAGAAGACCTCTCAGTAAAGCCCTGTGTGAGGAGAATGATCCAGGGTTCAAATCAGAGCCTTTGGTGACCTTTTTTTCTTGTTTTGCCGCTAGGTCTGCTACAAGCTCCTTTGGAAGCAATGGTCTTTTAAGTATAGAGAAAAGTTTTCTTTTTTTTCATCAGAGTAAAAGATATAGTCTTGCATATCTAACAGCATTGGAATTTTGACAACTTTTTGTTGTTGTTAAAATGGACAAGTGTTATACCTGGAACAGCAAAAAGACAAAAAAGTCTGTGTGACCTCTAATTTCTGTGGATGGGTGTGCCACTTTGACTGATAAGTTGGTTTGAAGTCTTGGCTGGATCCAGTATACTCATCATAAAATATTTCTGTCTATAGCTCAATATGTGTGCTAAAACCACTGATATGCTATGAATAAGTCCTCTGTTGCTGTGCCTAAGAGTGCACTACCTAAATTATCTTGTCTGTGGACTTCTCTCTTTGGCATACCCTCTGTGTTTTTAAAGGGTTATTTTTTATAAGCAAAAAAGATTTTTGTGTAGAAGAGCAAAAAGCAGGTTCAGGTTGCACCTCCTCCATTTAACCTAAGTTTCTTCCTTTCTCTGGCTTTATGCTGTTGGTACCACAAAGAATACTTTTCTGTTTGCATTCTGGCTCCTCCTCTGCTTCTCTCCTCCTCCCAGTGATCAGTCTGCTGTCTAAAAAATCACACAGGAAAGGAATGGAGGCATTTTTGTATCCCACTATTTAAAAAATATTACAAAATTGCTTTGTAAAACAATCCTTATTTTGACAAGTACCCCTAAAACTGTTGATGCATTTTAGATTTCTTATCACATTCCAGTTTAGTCCCATAATTAGGGGTGAGCAACCACACACGTCAAGCTGTGTGTTTACAATTCAATGTAATAATAGCATGGACTGTGCTTAGGCCTCTGATAATTTAATATGAATCCTTTACGATATGTCATGTGTTCATGTATGTGCTTAGTATCTTCTGGAATATCAGTTCACTTTCTAATTATATGTAAGTTCTGCGCAGAGCTCCTATCTCTTGCTGAATAATTTTGGCTGCCTTATCAATTTTGTGATCACAAGAACAAGTTCATTATTCAATGATATACTAAAGCAGTCAAGACTTGACAGTCTGTGTAAGCATGATTGAATTAAAATAACCAAGGCAACGCAGTTTCTAAGTACATTCTCCTATTCTTTTTATGCTCCCTTTTTATGTCACCACTGCTCATAGTCTTTTGTCTTGGTTTTGTTTTCTTCTCTCCCTCCAATGAAGTGTAAGAGTTTTAGTATCTCTCCAATCAACAGAAACACAATGTTCTTAGCCACCTCATTTACTATGTATTAGTGTGGTGCTTTTCATGTAATCAAGCATCCTAAAGGCCTTACAAGCCATTTAATTACCTGTCACAAGTCCAATTACTGTATGTAAGCAGGCTGCCTTGCTGAACTGAGAAAATACTGCATGCAGGCATTGATTTTATTAAAGTGCTTCAGTTCAGTTCATAATAACAGAATAGAAAGATTCTTTATGCTACAGTTCCAACCAAATTGAATTTGCACTGTCCGAAAGCGTAAACTCAGAGTACAAACGCTTATGCAGTGTTTCAGTACTTCTGGGATGTGAAAGGAAGAAAGCAAAGGGGGAAAGTTAAAACTAGACCGCTAGTGTCGCAAGCTCTAAAAACACAACCTATGAAATGACTTCAGCAGAAAAGATGAGGCTGTAGAGTTACTCAGTATGAAGGTTAGTAATGGTTTTGTTTGCCGTGAGGGTGGCCTTTCACAACACTTCCACACCCTAGTTCTCATGGATATCCATATTACGCCAAAGCCTGAATAGTTGGGCTTGATTTCAGCCAAATTAACTCGCGTTCTTGCTCTTACCAGAACATCCCGCTGCAATTAAGATCTCAGCACTCTGTGTCTGATGGTCTCAGGCTCATCGTGGCTGCCCCACTCAGCCTGCAGCCTGTGGCCCTTCTTCCAGAATGGCAGCAGCCAGGAGGGCTGAAGCAAACTTTTTGCCATTTGAGTACTACCTTTGCTCTGCAGCTTATTTGTGATCTTTACTGATCACAAAAACTCAAGGCCTTTGCCCACCTCCCATTCTAAAATTCAGCCCGCTGATTCTGCAACACTGCTGGCATTGCAATGGGTTGTGCCTTTGTTTCTGATTCAGGATGAAATGGGCCACCTGCTACTAAAAAAGACCTTTCTATTTCCTGCTATAACCTGGTTACTACTTAGAGGTCCTGAGTTTTAATGATAATCCACGCAACCCTGCTCACTTACAAGATGTGAGACATTCAGCTATTTGTCCCTCTTCTGTTTCAGTGTGAGGTATCGTGAAGCCCAGAAAGATCAAATTGGACCCATCCTAGATGCTTGTAAAGTTAGCCTTTTCTACAATGGTTCCTTTAGAGGACCCAGAGCTGTTAGGTGAATTATTCTGCTGCTTCTTCTCTCTAAACAATGATGGATTACACATGGAAATGTAAATAATTCTTTGCATTCCTTCCAAAAAGCAATTAATTAAGTAGTTAAACTAATACAAAACATAACTTTAATGCATAGGATCTGAGCACATCTTCTTGGAAAAATACACCACCATTCAATTATTTACTCGAGAATTTACCTGTTTTTTTAATATATGCTACAAAAGCATTAAGTCCTTGATTCCCAGTATACTACTATCAGTATTTTGGATTTTACAAGCAATTTCTGCAGCCTGCTATTCTCTGAAAAATTGTGGGTCAGACAGAGCAATTTCCATTAGCATATACTCAGGAAAGTAGCCTCAATGGGACCTTTTTTAGTAACAAAAAGTCCCTGAAATTTGACACAGTCAGAGTAGCTTACATACACAGGTGAAATGAAGAGAACAGTAGCCAGTATGCGTACGGACCAAGACCATGTCTATGCCATGAAGTCTTGCTAACATGGTGACAAAGATCACAGAGGTTTAAGAAACCCCAAACCCCATACTCTTGCTGAACTAGCTGAATCAGCATAATCTCTGCCATAGATGCAGCTGTGCTTTTGTGTGCTTTTGTCATTTCAGTGTACACTGCTTAGTAAAGGTGCTGATATTTTGGTACAGTTCTAGCGGTGACATTCTCAAAGAACAGCTGAGCCTTCAGAGTTCAAAGTGTTTCTTATCTGAAGAGTCAGTAAACTGTATCTGCCAAAATTACTCATTTTTCAAAAATACGCGAGCAACTGGAGCTGACTGTACCTCAGAAAAATGACAAGTTCCCAATTGCTCCCTCTATTGCAAAAGACACACTTAAAATTTTAGAGAAAGGAATTATTTTTATATATTATGGGTGCTTAATCAAGAAAAAAATCTTTTAACCAGTTCATAATATAACAGCTGTCTGAATAACTGCAGTAATTTATACCTGATTTACTGTAGGTGTTTCTTTGGTTTTGCCCCAGTAAACATGGTAAGTGAAGAATGGTCTCTTTCATGTAGTCAGATGTTCTAGTAAACAGCAACTGCAACTATTGAGTTTGCTGCTGTTGCATGATGTTAAAACTCATGCGGAACCACAAAGAATATTTCTTTAACATACTTGGCAGTTCACCATTATTCTTGCTAGAGTTCAAACCTCTTGCAACGTTGTTATTATTGCTGACAGGCCACAGACTGAAACACAGAAGGATTATCTGACTTGCTGCAGGTAATGTTGCGAGTCAACGTCAAGGCTGGGAGCTGAACACAATTCATCTGGTTTCCAGCCCTCCTTGCTGCCTTCTGCTTCTTTTCCAATCCCTCTTAATTCAGATTCCCATGAATTTTAGTCCTGGGGGAATTTTAATTTTTTTTTTTTTCCCTTAACTTAGAGTTCTCAATGTATTTTAAATGGTTAATAAGAATTATACACTGGGATTAGAAAAACTAATGATGGGGGAGTTCCAATACATGTAATCTTAGTACCCTTGCTCCTTATGGTATATCAAGAAGCCCTTTTCTCCACTGAAGTGAGCGCCATAGCTGACAAAGAATAATGAAAAATTGTCATAGGCTGGTTCTACTGTAATAGTGCACATCCTCTTCATTTTTATTTAATTGAGAAAATGTATTTTATTCATTACATTTGGAGTTGTGCCTGTCCACCTTCCACATATAAGCAGCATTCGTCTGAGGGGGAAGAATGCAAATGAATCATAAGAATATTCTGAGACTAGCATTTTGGTTATCCCCAAGACCTAAAAGAGCCATATTGTTGTATGTGCTTGCCTTTGCTACAGAAGGTGGGTTGCCTTTGTTCTTGTGCAAACTCGCTCAAAATAAAATTAAACAGTGTTATGAAATCCCTGTCTTGAAAATGTATAGAATCAGAAAAAGGTTTATCATCATTGGCATTGTAAGTAATTAAAAAGAAATGCTAGGATAAAATTTGAATAAAATCAGGATATTTGACTCACAGTAATGTCTTAAAAGGCCAGCTTTGAGAGCACTGTATTGAGTTTCAACTCATTTTATCTGCTACTTTGCTATTCTAAATAATTTTTAAAGTTATGTTTCTGAAATAGGACTAGTTTCGTGACTACAGTTTCACAAAACAATGAAACATGGCAGTCCATGAACCATTGCCACTTTTGCCTGGCTTAGAAATAAATTAATAAAAATTTGCAGTATTGATCCCACCCTGCCCACCTGCTAAACAGGCTCCCAACTGTTTCCAACGGACTGGCCTCTGTGTAGGTTTTTTTTTCTGAAAACATTTTCCATCATTGGAAAACAACCACATTTAGGTAATGCATATAAAGAGAGCTTTCTTCCCCAGATGGTCTTTGTTTTTAAGACTGCCCCTACGTGTTATGAAATCTGAATTTTACTTGATAAAAATCCTCACTGTTGATCCTGTAATGCTAAGATACAGATCGATAGCAATGCTTGAAGCAAAGGACAGATTTCACGTTTTTAGGTGGGGTCATGACAAGTTCTCCTCGGCTTTGTGCTGGCCACGTCTCTGGGGGAGTACTCCTTTCAGATGTCAAGTTATTGCAAAATGCAGCATCTCAGCTTCACGGTTCTTCATTTCTGCCTTCCTCCTGCCCCCTCTGAACGCTGTCTTCTATTTGCAGAATCCCTCACGTATTTTTACAGAAAGGTATATATTCTGTCTTCAGATTTCTCATCCTAAGATGCTGTTTAACCGTTTACTCTGGGCTAAACCCGGAGGCTATTCAGCCACCCCCACCACATACATACCCCTGGCTCCAAGCGCCGGGGGGAACCCAGGACTGGGAGCCCAGCTTCCCACCAGCGCTACGGCTGTCTCCCTCAAAATTAGATCACCTTACGCCGATTACGAGAGTTCAAGACTGGCCTCGCTTGACCGAGCTCGGTCTACATAAACAAGCGGAGGGCATTTTTAATAACCCGTCGGAAAGCTGGGCTGCCGGGATCCGGGGAGGCGGGGGGGGG
>VYXH01008241.1:392838-466412 GCA_013397275.1 Burhinus bistriatus | reverse complement strand
TGCTCTCCCTCCTCCTCCTCCTCTTCCTTCTCCTCCTCCTCCTCCTCCTCAGCGGGAGCCGGTGTCAGTCAGTCAGTCACATCAGCTGCCCGGGCAGGCAGGGAGAGAAATGCCCAGCAGCTTCCGGGAGTGCCAAATAAAGACAAGTCCAGAAAGAGAGAGAGACGGTGGCAGAGATGGAGAAAGAAAGCGAAAAGTGGGTGGAGTGTGAAAATGGAGAGAGAGGGAGAGGGAGAGGTGTCTCTCGGCGGCGGCGGCGGCTCGGAGCCTGAGAGGAAGCGGCAGTGGCGGAGCATCACGGAGGAGCCGGGGGGAGCGCAGGCAGCCAGGGCAGGGGCACCCACGGCCGCAGGCGGGGTGGCCCCGCTTGCCCATCACCGGGCACCGCTGGGGTGAGTGGGAAGTGAGCAACCCCACAGCCACGCAGGCCCGGCCCGCGCTGGGAAAGGAGAACGGGGCCAAGCGTGGAAACCGGCAGATCCTTCACGTGGCAGGGGAGGCTGAGGGCAGCCTCACCTACGCCAGAATAGTTCATTATCTACTCCGCGACGGACTAATCTCTATCAGCCCGACGACTGCTATAGCTGGGCCCGCAGTGGGGTTGCTGCCCTTCATTCAGTACGGCCACGAAATCAGGACTTCTCCCAGTAGGTGAACCCTCGTGCCTAGGCCTCGTTTGTCAGGCTCTGCGGGCTTCACGCTTGTCCCGTACCCCTGGCCAAATGGGAGCACGCGTGTTTTTGCAATTAGGCGGTGCTCGTCACCACATCGTCCCAAGGGGCATCTGACCACCCGCCTGAAACCTGCTTCACCTCCAAGTATCAAATGACCTGGCTTTCTGCACGGAAGTCTTGGGAGAAGACCATGAATTCACAGCCTTTAAAGGAACAGTTTGCTCTTGAATGGGAAAAATAATTCATTAGTTAGTGATAATAGAAAAGACCACATATATTTTTCAAGTCAACCGTGCGGTTATGCAAAAATCAGCAGCACTTTCCCCTATCAAATATATAGCTTATTTTAGAAGACTTTGTGTTTCATTTCTGATGGTTTGACAACAATATTATAAAATATGGAACACAAGAATTTGTTTTAATTGTGCAGCAGTTACATGGGGGCTGAGGAAAGTCATATTTTAACAAGGATGCCATAGTTAACAGCAGCTCCCAGACCTCACATGCCTAAAGACAGCATTAAGGAAAAGCAAGCTGACGGCAAGAATCAGTCTGGGATCCAAACTCACTAGTGCAGACAATGTAATTGCCATCAGAAATTGTAAGAAATCAGTGCCGCAGCTTCCTGTATGCAGTGAAAAGAACTGCTTCTCCTTGGCACGTATAAACAGCCAGATGAAATCAACAGAAGAGCACAGGTTTTAAACCAGAGGGTCTTGCCAGACCTTCCAAAAAGGAAAAAGGTAGTATGGAATTGAAGACCTGATTGCAAAATGCACAGAACACAGAAACTACTTAGGAGAAGCAAGAAACAAGCCCAGAAGATCTCTTTCTGAAAAGAAAACCAAAAGAATTAAGAAACTGTGAAACTACTACATTTAGATTAAAGCTCAAGGTCCCTATTCCATACAACTCAGAGAGAAAAAAAAAATCCCAACACCTGCACAGTGTTAGCGTGGTAAGTGGGAAGTTTAGGATGACAAATGCAATTGAATTTCTGGAAAATGTCAATTTAATTTGAGGAAAGTATAATGCAGTTAACTTATGAAAAGTTTTACAAACTCTTCCTTGTAAGAGCACAGTCAAGCACTCCACAACTTCTTTTTACATCACAGGTACGCGGAAAAGAGGGAAAAACCATTGGGCATTTCCTTTCCATGGAAAACCTTATGAGGTTACCAAACTGGCAGATGCCCTACATGTCTAAAACAAGTTCCCTATAACACATCTTTGCTCCCGACTTCTAGTGCTTTCTTCACAAAACAAATGAGTTCTTCTTTCTCTTCCCCAGGAGAATGTTGGCAAACTTAAAAGGCTAAGGCTAAGGTAAAGGGAACAAGAAGACTTAATAAATTTAGAAAGAAGGGGAAAAAGGGAGATTCAGTAATTGTAAAGCAACCTCATAATACAGAGGGAACCCAGTGGCAAGCAAAGATGTAAGATATAGTGCCTGAAAACATTAGAGAAGAAAGCCTTGCACTTTCTATATAAATAAAGGTAATCTTAAAAGGCAGTTCTATAAAGAACTTTGTCGTTAATTAACTCTGGCCAAGCAACAGCCCCCTAAGACAAGAAAGGAATGAGATATGTGCAAATTTTGGGCTTTGCAAAATATTGTATGTGCAAAAATATTGACTAGATGATATGCTATTGTTTCATCCCATCAAGGAAAAATACGGCTTGGACAGCAATAAAAATTACGTTTTGGAAGTGTTTGGTATTGACATCAAGTGAAACACTGAGCAAGGAATGACTGGAAGATCAGACTTTGGGGCTGAGTACTTTGCCCTCAGTCTAACAACTCATTTATATATTGGCTTAGATTTCTATGCAGAAACTACACTGATGCCAGTAATTGCAACATTAAAAGTTAAAAGCTTTTATTTGTATACTTTTTTTTGTGGCGACAGGGTCACCAACTTCACGATCAAAACATTCAAAAAACCCTTACAATTCTAATTTATGCTACAGTCTTCCTGAAATTATGAAGAGCTCCTCTTATGCAAGAAGTGCAGTAATAGCCCTCTTGCGGGAAGTTACCCAATTAAAATACAGTCGCTCATGGGGCATAGTGTATGCTGTTTAATACAACATTTTTTTAATTTTATTTTACTTTTTGACTTTGCTGCTGCAGACAATCTGTGCCAAGGCTGGCCTGTTTTATTCCCTTTTATAGAAGAACGTATTTCTAAAGTTGTGCAGGGATCCCAAAGTACACGTCAGAGGCTGTAGAGATAGGCTATCAAAATCTCTATAGATAGACAGCATTGTAACCTACTTAGAAGAAAATACTCTGGTACATCTTTTATTTGCATAAGTGTTTTTTCACAGAAGAAAACTGTTGAAAATGTTAATGCTTACCTTCCCAGTATTTGTTGAAAATGGACTTTCAATGTATATGAATGTAAAATTTCCCTGTTGATAGAAGTTGCATCTAAATGATTCATAGATGAGTTTGGAGAAAACCACAAATATCGTCACTCATTTCCTTAATTTCATGAAGTCTGTCTTTGCTGGGGCAATGCAGAAAATATTAATATGAACTAAAATTGCACAAGCACTTACTGATGTGAAAATAAATTGGAATATCATGTGAAAATCTTGCTAGATCTGCTTAAATAATATTGGAGTGCATTCAGGACGTGTCAAGATGCCTTTTGCTTACCAAATCTGCTATTTAGTCTACAGCATTTGAAAAACAGCATATAGCTAATTAACTAAATGGATCTGCGAAGAGCACTTTGTAGGTACCTTGTACAGATCAAGTGTCAAGACACACAGGAAAAAACGGGAAGATGAAGAGAAGTGGACTACTTCTCTTTCAAACTAGTATGAAATAAGGCTGAATCTGTCATCATTCAATCTGATCACCTGTAAAATAAGATTAAGGCAGATTCAAATGACATTTAGTTTCACAGATGTCACTGTACTCCTTTTTTATGTCTTCTCTGTATTGTCTTTTATGCAGTAAGCTCTGGGGGTGTGGACTCTCATTTCATAATTGTACATTAATTAGTTGTATGCTTCTCTTTAGGCATGGCAACATAAAAAGTTAAATAATAAGCACATGCTTATCATTAAGTATGTGAGTAATGGCATCCCTGTGTAGCAGAGCACTTAGGCATTCCAGTTGTATTTAAGCAGCTTGTCGCATAGGGCTGGAATTACTCACTTGTTTATAATTCAGTATATGTTTACGGGTCTTGCTGAATCTGAGGGGAAAATGTCCTGATTTCACAAATACTAATCTTTGTGACTACTTTTACTAATGGTAGTTTTGCAGTTTAATTCAGTTCTGTGGAGCTGTTCTTTTGGGAAAGCTACTCAGTGAATATTGTAGGCTTGGGCCCCAGTTCTGCCAAGTCTTTACATTGCCCTGTCTATTTACTATCATGAGATACAGGCTTCTGTTGTATTTTTGCTAAGAATCCTGTTTTATACAGTATTGTGTTTTGATATGGATTTTGAGTGAAGTTTCATGTTTTTCATTTAATTACAGGCAGAAATTTGCAAGGAACTTTTTGTGAGGATGATTAAACTGAGAATCAAAGGAAGGAAAGCAAAATTTTCAAGTGTGTGAGCGTAATGTTATCACATCACCTTGAACTACTCTTTTGCTATATATGAAACCCATGGAAGCAGTAGTCAAAAGGAATGACAAAGTCTTACTCATTGGTCAATGTTAGTTTACCTGTTCTAGAAGTGTTAGTGCTTCTGTTTGAGCTTCCTAGTTCTGTTTTGATCTTTCTTCCAGTCTAGGCTGCAGGTGATCCGTTAAGAGACTAGCAGTGTCCTCGAGTTATGCATCAGTGCAACTAAACAAACTGAGGTACTGCTTCTAGCTTAGTAGTTGAATATACAGCCCTGCTTTGACAGAGTTTCAGGACAGCTTTACCGTGATGCTGGGCCACCATTCCACCCCCAGATGTGAAGTGTGAATCATCTTAGTAGGATAATTGCAGCTGGTTAAATGTCTGTGCTCTTGACCTTGTCATTGTCAGTGCTTTGTAATCCAGCTGTATGTGAGGAAAATGCAAGCGTACCCAAATACTGCTGAAAGTCAAAAGCCCCTAAAAATGTTTTGTGATCTTCTTCATGCCACAGCTGCTTTGACTCATTCAAAATGTCCCAGCATCCTTAGGAGCTCCAGTCACCTTCAGAATGCGCAAATGGGTCAGGCCTGAAAGTCTGGTGTTTTAATCTGTGTCTTCTTGTGGCTGCAGTTTTCTGTTACTAGATGACATTATTTTCATTGTTGTCTGCTGCTATGTTTCTTTCATCACCATGTGTATGATGGCATCAATGTCATGATCAGAGCTTGTCAAGACTTGCTGCATCTACATCATCAGTAAAATGCATCAGTTCGCGTACTGTTCTACTAACGGTTAAAATCCCTTGTCTAATGTTCAGTAAGAGCCATTTCTGCTTATTGCTGAGGAGGTTCTGCCATGGCTTACTTTTTTCCCAGTAAATCCAGATTGCAAATATTTTTTTTAGCCCCCAGAGGTAGAAAGCACAGAGCCAGCTCTGAACCTTTTTCCTGGGATGACTTACTAATGATTCCCTGAGATCAGTGTTCTTGTTGCATAGGAAAGCCCAGACAGTTGGTGCAGCAGAAGTACTGAAAAATCCAGACGCACAGAAAATGTGATTTTTTTTTTTTTTTTTAAAGAGCTGGGGATATTTGAGATTCTTTTTGTTGCTATTTCTGAGATTTTGGAGAACGAACAAGTAATGAATTCAAGGTTTACTGTACAACCCACTGGGCTAGAAACTTGTGTTTTGTTTGAAATAATTACACAATCACCCAATTCTAGGAAATGGTGCTTTAAGGAAAACACCAAATTGTGCAAAATTTGTGGTAAAATCACATTAATTGATAACTTGGTGACATAATTTTTTACAGAGAGAACACTTTGTAGGATACGATCAAATAGCAATGTGGGCAGATAACCAATGTGTATTCTGACAGTTATATATTTAGTGTTGTTCCAAGCACTTACCTAGACCGTGCCCTTATTCAGACAGTGGTTCATAAGTAGCAAAAACCCCAACTGCAGTTATTGCAGGGCAAGTAAGTCAAAGAAACCACCTCAGAGACAGAATTCCTCTGTTCTTTCACAAAAGTTAATTTGCTACTGAGTGACATTTGCTACCCACTTCTGCTGATGCTGTACCTAGCTGGTTTTGCCCATCTCCAAGGTCCTTTGCACTGGATGGGTGAGGGGAAAGTCCCTGTTAGATCAGTCACTCAGGCAGAAAATAAAAAGACCTTTACCTCGCCGTATTCACTGTGCTTGGGCTTGTCCTGTAAGGACCCATTTAGCTATTGAGAGATATCTTCTGTAAATACGCTTACTACCCTAATATAAAATAGGGGGGAAAGGCTATGAGTTTTGAATGTGAGTCTTTAAAATTGTTTACTTAGTTCTTGAAAGATACTGAGGTGATTTATGCTTTTCTGATACAGAACTGGAATGCCAGGGGCGGCAGCGGCATGAATTTTCTTCTGCTCCTTACAACCTCTCCCTCCGCTGAGGTCTTGAAGAGTGAGGATATCTCAGTTTTACATCCTCCTGCAAAATGAGACTGCTGGCAAGGATCCCTAGGTACATTACATTACTTATATTAATATGCAGTTTTGTCAGCCTAAATTATTATTTTACAAATGATGACTACCTAGATTAGGTACAAGGAGCTGATCAGGCACAGCAGCACAGAGCCTAGCACAGTCATTTACCTTTCATATTTTCCATGGCAAATGGAGTTGCATCTTTTTATTTTGCAGTATTCTGAGAGCTTTTTAAGACTATCCCCCTCTTCTGAAATCTCTCCTTCTCAATACATGTTTTTCCCATATAGCTGTGGCAGAAGGATTTCCTCTGTTGAGTAAAGAAGGGTTTGTTCTTTTATAAGAACCTTGTAAGTACAAAGCCAAAAAAGGTTTTAGCATAAATCAAGTACTGGAGTAGCCAGATTATCTTCCTGTCTTCCTATTATTTTTTTTCCAAAAAGGGAAGGAGGAGAAAAGAAAAGGAACAAAACATATTTAAATTTAATGCCTAAAATGGTTTAGAAGGAACTATAAATATTTCACACTGATGGGGTGAAATCCTGATTCCCCTCAAGTCAGTGAGTGTTTTGTCACTGACTAACAGGGTCAGCACTTCACAATACATTTCTGGATGAATGTTTCACTTGAATATAGGCCAATGATTTAGGTATCAGAAATGATCTTTTTGTTTCAAAACCAGTCGTTTATTTCATTCTTATTTTCTTGCTTCCCTGTATTTACACAGGCTCTGTACATATGGCACTGTATTTCTAAAAGCTATCATTTTCTTTAGAAAAGAATATTGTTTGCTCTCCTGAATAATTCATCTTGGAGTTCTCTTTTAATCCCCCATCAAATGTGCCATTCTTGTATCTTTATAAAGGAAAAGAAAGGAAAACAATACTCTAAGGCTGATTTATGAATTAGACCATGAACATTAAAAATAGATAAAGCGTTGGTATAAATAAGAACTTCAGTTTAGATTCTGGTTCAGTTATATCAGTACCTCCAAAACAACGCTATTGGTTGTATACAAATTTCCACTAAGGTAACTGATTTATCACAGAGTATGAAAAAAAGGAGCATAAGAGAGAAATATGATGAAGATTTTATATTTAGCCTTGAGCTAATATGGCTGACGATATATGTAGGATTTGAAGGAAAACAGAAATGCTTACAGTATAAATTCAACAGTGAATACAATGCAACTTATAATATTTGTGAAACAACCAACTAATAGTTGATAAAAGAGCTTTTCATCCAAATTCCTGTATATCCTATTAGGTTAAAATATAAATATTTTAGATGGAAAAGAAGGAACCCAGAAGCACCTTCATAGAGAATCTGTGGCCCACAAGCACTTGTAAGGTCTTTCATTAGATTACTGTTACACATTTGATGTACATGTCAGATTAGTGAGAGACCTTTCAGCATCCCAGTGAGGTTCATCTGCATCTTGTCCTTCTGATCTGTAGGAGGTCATCTACCTCTACTGTCCAGCTGCTGAGCTCCAAATCTTTGTTGTAAGCAGCTCCAACTCATTTTCCCAGTATAAGATAGACTGAGGCATTGCAGCTCGCATAGTGTTGTTTCAAAGCTGTGTATCTTGGGTTGTTTATAAAACATTAAATGGTAATAACCCAAATAGTTGTGTAGCACCATGAAGAATGTATTTACAAAGTCAAACCAGTATTAAAGGCACACATCTATGCCACAGCATATAAACGGTTGCTGCTCATAGCTGAGCTGGCCAATCTTGAAATATCAGCCTCTTCCAGCCACCAGCTTCATTCAGCCTGTAATAATGAGGAAAACCTGTTTTGCTTACCTGCGGTTGGCTGCCTCAGCATGGGTGAGTGATCTGTCTACGGCTTCTGTGATCTCCTGCGTACGTACCTTAGTGAGAAGCAAAGTTAGGGGCTACCTTGGGGAACCTCACGGGTTGCATTTCATCAGCAGCAAGGAATGAATTGTTGAGAGTTCTTTTGGACAGCACTTAATAAAAGGAAAAGAAAATGTGTTAGAGGAACAATGGAGTGAAATCTTTTGGGGAAACAAAAGAGAAGAGGGTCCCCACATTAACATTCTTGGAACCATAGGCTGACCTACATCATCAGTTGTGGTGAGCAACACATATAACCCCCTCTTCCTGAGTCATCTGTCAGTGTTTATAATGGTTCATCAGTGTTAATGTGATAACATTTAAGAAATTGAAATATCTCTGAAGTGTAAGTGTAGCTTTCCCCGGAATCTTCATGGTATTCATAGCAGATCTTCCTTAAACCCTTTTTTTAGTATTATTGAACAAATTTGGTAGAGAGCCTGATGTGCTCCACATATGGGAGTTGTTCAAGGTTGGTTTGTTCATTGGTTGTCCTGATTTTTGCGTAATACAGGTCCCCAGCCAAAAGTTTGTATGTCGTGTATGGTCATTTACTGTTCAATTAATAAAAGCAGAACAGAAGGGACTATTATTTGTTTGCTTTTACTAGTTATTTTGATATTTGTTACTACCCTTTTCCACTCTCCTATTGTCATTTTGGATGTCAGTGCTAGGACATTAATCACAACCTTTTTAATGTCTTCATTTTCTGAAATGCAAATATTCATATTCAGAAGTACAACCAAAAACTAGATTCAAAGTTACCATGTCACATTTCTGACTACTGGCTGGATGGCAACAAATAACAAGCATTAGAACGATTATTTTCATGTACGACTAAAAATACACACATGCATGTATTCGTGTTTCCTCGTGCTGGCCAGGAAGAGGATGATGAGCCAAAGGCTCAGATCCTCAGAGGTGTTTACGCCTCTCACAAAAATACATTTCAGTACAGACACTAAATAGAAGATGGGCAGTGCCAATACGCATCCGTTATGTGTCCTGGGGC
Source organism: Burhinus bistriatus (assembly GCA_013397275.1). Lineage (NCBI taxonomy): Eukaryota > Metazoa > Chordata > Aves > Charadriiformes > Burhinidae > Burhinus > Burhinus bistriatus. The sequence goes on along the minus strand of VYXH01008241.1, from coordinate 457,290 downwards.
TGTTTTTAGCAATTGGAAGTTCATACTGGAGCCTTTCTGAGCAAAACACCTGCTGATTTTAGTCTAGTTTTGTTTGAGGGAGGGCCTTAGGTTTAAAGGTCTGTTTGTTCCAGGATGAATGAAGTCAGCACAAGTTCAGCCATTGATTTGAAAGAGCAGGTGGCAGTCCTTAGGGGTCCACTCCTGCTCCAGCTGAAGTCAACTGAGTCGTTAACTCTATTTAATAGGAGATAGCTGTAATTCACCACATAATTAGCAAAAATGTCAGTAAAAATGTCGTTAAACCTTTGTACAGCTGAATCAGCTCACCTTTGAAGAAAGCTTGTCTCCTTCAGATGTTGGGGCTATTGACAGGAACAGCAGTAGCAGCTGCTGTGTGGGTGTGTCTTGCCCAGCAACCTCATCCACTGACTGTGGATTTCACCTCCCACGCTCCACCTGCGCAGGGCACGATTACTCAGTTTCTGTACAGCAGCGGTAGATTCTGCCTGGTGTTAATACTTGGTTGAAAAGCAGTCACAGTCTTTCTGTTTAAAAATCTGCACTTCCAGGCCCGCTTATGCAGTATTCATGAACTTCGGAATAGCTGGGAAGGTGTGATTGCATTGATAAATACAAATGAATGAGGATTATGTTAGGACTGTTTTGTCATGTGTATGTATATGTATATACACATATGAACAATCTATTTTAAGGAATTCCAGTACTACTAGTCCTAATAGTTTCTTCTTTATTGTCATTATATACATTGAATTGGAGAGTGTGCCATTAAAGTATCTGATCGAGAACATATAGATATCCCTTTTTCTCTCTTACTATTTTTCTTTGATAATACTTTTTTAGTTTGTAACTTTAAAGAAAATAATCAAATTAGCTTTTCTTTAATTTTCTTTTTTTTCTCCCGGTATATAGAATATATGATATACAATGTATAATAATTATATCATGTGTAGTATATATTACATAATATGTGGTATATATCATATGGTATATAATATATAACATATAATACCTATATATAAATATCTATCAGAGAATGACAGAATTGTTCATGTTGGAAGGGACCTCTTGAGATTATCTAGTTCACCCCCCCAATTTTTTTTTTTCATTTCAGCAAAGGGGTCCTTTCATGCAGTTTCTTCTGCCTTATTTAAACTCTTTATATGATGTACCCTAAAAAAAAATGAAACCAAAGATAAATATATAAAAGAAATGGACTTTTTAGAAAATTTTAAATAATTTCTTCCAAAAGAATCATCACAAAGTTCAGCAGCGTAAGCAGTTATCGCTCCTTTGGAATGAATAATAATATGATGATTTGTAGCATCTACAATTCTGTATCTGAGTTATTCTATGGTTCTTTAAAATCATTACTCTAATTATGGGTTTTTTGCTCTTTAAAAACTGGTTTGATCATTTCATGTGTGAGCCACACCCTGAAAAAACGAAAGGCTTTGCACACCTAATTTAAGATTTAACCTAGTATCAGCGTTAAACCTGTTTCAGTCTGTCATTTTCTTGCTTAAAATGCTGTGGAGCTCAAGGGTTTCTGTTTGCTTGTTTGCTTGTTGCAATTTATTATAATTTGCCATGGCTTAGAACTTGATTCCTGCAGTCCAAGGTGTATAGTGCGCTTTTCTTCCACTAAAAGTAATTGGGAAAAAAATTTCACTGACTTCTTTTTCTTTTCAAGTGCATTGAATGTAACAAAAAGAGCCAGCTTGAGAGCATTGTAAGCTAAACGCTCATAATTGTGCTCAGAGCAGGCAACAGACAATCAGACCCCCTCACATAAACCCAGAAACCTTCAGCTTTTCACCTATGTGCAGTGGGTTTTATGTGATCTTGCTGAGGTTTTCAGCAGCGGTCACAGTTGCTGATCACCAAGAACTGCACTGGTACCACCCCTGATCGCTCTTAGACTTCTGAAAAGGTTTTGTGGAAAGAAAAAAAATGGCTTCTTAATTCATGTTGCTTTAGGCTATCATGATGCTACAGTCTAAAAGATCCCTAGCTTTAGAGCTGCAGAATCCCTGGGAAGTTCAGGAACCTGACTCCGCGGTGACCTTTTCTGAAAAAAAGGTCAACATGCCACAGACAGACTTGCCAAGTCAACTGCTTTTCCCTGTAGACTACAGCTTTGTGGTCTTATCCACAGATCTGTTAGGAAACTTGGCCAAGCTACTGCTTTTGTTGTTTCAGGCACAATTTTTGTGTTGAATGGAGTTTCATACTAAGTGAGAGTGATTTCAGTACAATGGAAGTTAACTTAGCATCCTGTGGCTCCATCTACATTATCTCCAAATTTTTACAATTTTAATGGAGATTTCCTAGATTCATTCATAGGATTTAGTTCTGTACTAATCTCACTCTCCCATTTTCATGCTTGTTCTTCTTTTGTTGTCTCAAAGTTGAGGGGGGGACACAACTTATTTGGTACATTAAGGAATGATCTTCCAATGGTTTGAATTAGCTTAGGATCAAAAAATAACCTCGTTACTGCCACCTCATTATTTCCTATGCCAAAGAGCTTTTAAGCACAGGGTTTCATTTCCTTTATTTTAGGGGAGCATTTTTGGGGTACAAAATCTATACAGGCCATTAGCAGTTATTTTAAACACAGTCATAGAAATGTTTTGACAGTCAGGGGTGGCTTGGGGTGCCAGTTTTGCTTTCACAGTGGCTTGGGGCTTTTTAGTTTTAACAGAAGATTAAATTTGGGCCAGAGCAAATATATGCTCTTCCCATCCTCTTCCTTCAAACTTCTCTTTGTAAGATAAATAGACATTAATACTGAAAAGACAGCAGAAGCTGAAGATTTTCTTGTATTAAACCTCTCTGTTATCATATTTTCCCCTACTTTCCTTTATCTCTGTTCATTTGCATCTTATATTAGGGTACCTGTTTAGGGCAAGAACTGTGTCTTTGAGTAGTATTAATCAGCTAATGTATCTTTGGAGACAATTTCGTGAATTTTTCTGTTAATATTTTAGAAGTAGACGTGTAACAATTATTTTTACCTATTAAATGTTTTGGGTCAGATTCTCAGTTCTTCTAGGTCTCCAGACCTATACTGAAAGCTGCAGGAATCTACTGATTTATAGCCACTGCACATCTGACTCAGAGTTCATGCAGTTATTTCACTGAAATATAATCTGAAACTGGGAATGGGTATGCCGTTAATGACTTAAAATTTTATTTACATGACTACTGTGTCAAAAATATATGCCAATTGACAGTGGCTTCTATATTGAATATTGTCAGGTCAATGTCCAGTCATGCCTGCACAGACTCCCTAATAGACAGAACTCAGACGCTGGACACAGTTATGACATTGGAAAGTGAGATTTCTGAGGTTGCACTGACAGGGACTGGTGAATCACGGACTGATCTGAGTCAAAGATGTTACTCTCTTAATTTTTCATTAACCACATAGGAAGCCTCAACCACAGTACTTACAGCAAAGTGAAGTATGAATATGCCAGGTTCCTATGTGAGTCACAGACCAAATGCTGTGGATCAAAAGCTCAGTGGCTGAACTTTGCACTGGGCTTTGTAAGAATAAATTGCACTTGAGAGTCCCAGTGATACCTGTCACTGCTGCAGGTTCTGTGTGCAGATAGCTCTGCAAGTGTTGCAGCTTAGCACAAATATATTCATATAGAATTTTTTATGTGCTCTAAAGAATAACTTGTCATCAAACCAGCATATCAATAGCTATGTATGTATGTATGTAATGAACAAAGGTAGATTGTTCTCGTCCATGGCAAAAAAGGCAGTGGAATATACATCAGTTGGCTGTTCAGTTGTTTTATGATTCAGTTGGTTCAACTGACTCAAAGGAAGTTTTATGATACAACTGGCTCTTCAATTGCTTTATGATACTTTTCCCATCAAGTTCTACCTGTTCAAAAAGGGTGACAGAGCTGAATTTGTGGGACTCCTGTCCTTTGGTATTATCAGAAGGACATCATGAGATATTTTGAGTCTGGCAGCACTACTGGCTATTTTGGCTGGTGGTGTGCAGGATGAAATGGGATTGGCGGTTACCAGCTCCATGCATGTGTTGTAGCAGCAAATATTTGGTTGTCTCTATGGGTTGTGCCCACTGACAGGACACTTGTGGTGCTGTCCAAAAAAGAGGAGGGAGAGTAGTGTTGATGCATAACATAATGCTCAAATTTATACAATTGCTGTGTTTCAGTAATTGAGGCAATGTTGGATTTTACAGCATGATCCCTGATCAGCTGTGAAATTCTGGTGGAGCTTTATGAAGAACCAAAACTTCCCAGCAATCATTTTGCTTATATGCCACAACTTTTTACACCTTTTCACAACTTCTGAAATACCCCATCTTTCAAAATTATGGATTTGCTATGACTCTTCATTCTTAAAAAGCCTGCTACATTCTGTTGTCTAAAAGGAAGTTGTTTAACAAGCAGACATTCTGTATTGATCCACTGTCTTGGCCATGTAAAAATGTCCATTAAACCCACAATAATTCCAGCTCAAGTATTTTGAAAGAACTTGTATAATCTGCTCCTCTGTTTTTAATGTGAAAAAATGCCTGTATTTTTCTAGCAGTTTTTTTTCAAAGAACAGCCATAACAGGATGTCACAAGACAAACTCAGTGAAAGCTATACAAGGATAAAACCTTGCCCACTGATACTGAGTTTATCTGAAACTCCACTCCTGCACACAGTCATCTGAGGCGTTTGGGTTTGCAGCTTTGTGCTACCACACCTGTGTTAGTTACCTGGCTAGCACATCTTTTACATTCCACGCGTTGTCTGGCTCTCAATCCACACACAGATGCATGCACATATATTCACACCACAGTGAGCAAAAATGATCAAACAGAACTGATATACTGTGCAACAAAACACCATAGAAATGTTGAGGAAAAGGCTATGTAGAAAAGACTTTTAGGAAACTGTGTTTATCTACATGTGCGTAAGTGAATACTGGCAACTGTGTCTCAACACTGAAAGAATTCGTTGATTAAAAGAAGATAATCAATATGCAAAAAATACGTGTTGTATGCATAAAATAAATGTGTAACATACGTGTTTGGTATTCCATAGCATATGTGAGATAAAATTCAATACGCAATTATGTGAGATTGTTTACTATATTTGGTTAATTCTTCCCATTCTTTCATACCTTAGTGTTCGATGATAGGGATTCAAGTCTGTGACATCTGTTCTTGACTTACAGTCTGTGGCTTTTAGAGAGTTACAAGTGTTCATTTGCGATAGTTACATGGAAATATGTATCACATGTACTATAAACGTTGTACAGCATCCAGGCTGTGTCAGCTCTGTTAACTAGATGCTGACACTAGATTTATTGGAAGATGAGACTTGAAAATTAACCAGAACAAAAATATAGTCCTCTCCAAGCACTTAGAGGTCCTCGTTCACCTCCATTCGCCCTCATAAAAGAACATTTAAATGAACTAAGTGCTTATGGAATTTTGGTATAATGATTTTTTCCAGAGAAAACTTTGTTTTAAACAATGAAAAATGGGGTAGGATATGTTCCTTCCATTTTTCATTTCTTCTTAGACAGTTTTTTCTTCTTTAATGAGCTATTTACCAAACGTGCCACTTTTTACAATAGTAATTTTGATAATTTCAAACACAAATTTTCACAAAATTGTCCCCCCCATTTTTGTGAAATGGAAACTAGTTGAAATATATCGTGAACATTTTTCTCCAATGGTTTCAAATGGTGTATCTAAACACAGGCTATGCTCACTATTATTCCTTAGTGCCAGTATTTGATATCATAGTTGTGGTTGTATCTTTCAGGCTGATAGTGATTGTTTTGTGAGTTAGCAGCAGTGTCATTGCTGTTTATACAACACATTCATAATTTATTATGTTGATATATTGTTTTTATGATCGTTTCTATGAACTATCTTCAGGATTTAGTTGTTTTAATCAGAGAGGCAAAACTAGGCAATCCCTGCCTCATATTTATATTTGAAAAACAAAAAATCAGCAGAAAACTTTTTATATAGAAGAAAATAAAACCGGGTGAAGAATCTACAGAAGCAAGCTTTACCTTAGGTGATCTAGTTCCCCTTGCGTCCTTTTACAAGCAGCAGAAAGAGGCTCTTTCTGACTGATTCAGAGGATCTATGTGTCTCTTAACCACAGAACAAGACTAGGGAGATTAATTTTTCTAGAGTAAAGTTAGGCCTGTGGAAATGACTTTCAATTTTCTATATTAGAAACAAGTTCTGCTTTGCACCAGACTATAGTATTCAGTGCTGGTAAAATGCAAGATACAGAATTATAGTGTTTAGCATCGTCAGACAGTGCTTGTCTAATTCATTGCAGGAAGGGGAGGGCATATATCCTATTTTCTTTCTTTTTTCTTTTTTTTTTTTTTGAAGAGGGAAAGTACTTGAACCCGTTCGTGCCATTTAACTTGAAGCAACCCTAGATATAGAAAGTGATTCTGTATTTTGTATACAGAATATATAATCCCATTCTCATTTCTCACTGTCAAAGATACCTGGTGATCTCATGTGGAAAGTTCAGAGTGCTGTGTCACGGTCAGCATATTTGGTTTCTTTGGAACTAGGCAACCCCAGCTTAGTCTGTTCAAAATAACAACATTTCTTATTAATAGGGTTCTTTTTAGAGTATTGATAGTACTTGGCAGGTATGGAGAACTCTGTGTGCTAGATGATGGCCTAGTTAATCGTGGAATTTGATTCCCCTTTATTTCCTGAGCTGACTTGCAAATTCTTTCTCTTTTTATCAGAGAAGCTTTTTGCAAGCACCAGAAACCAAACTGAGGAGGAACCTAGGATTTTTTTTCTCAGGTCTGGTAACAATCGTCTCATGTGTTGCAAAGATCCCACAGTTGTCCTGACTTTAGGAGTGTTTGAAAACATCTGTTAATGTACTGTATTAAAACCATCTAATCTGAAGACAGGACTGTAAGACCCGACCCAAAGTTCTCTGAAGTTATCTCAAGAGCTTTCAATTATGTAACTGTGCTATGGAGAAGGCCACTAGACCCTTTGAGAGGGAAACAGTTTCCAGTCCGTCTGAAAATGTCTGTGGTTCTGTTTAAAACCTCTCTTCCAGCCTCAACTGTACTTTATTCTGCCAATTCTATGCTCGCTTCTCTCCTGACCACTGTAGTGACCAAAGTAGCTCTTAAACTCAAATTGCAAGCTGCTCTTGGTGTTTTTCAAAGCCTCAGGATACAGTTCCTTTCACCTTCTAACAATTTTAGAATGAGCAGGCAGATCCAGAAGTCCTTTTTCCTCTCCCAGTGCCAGGAGTTTCAGAGAGAAAAAGGAAAGAGGAGGAGCAGAGGAGCCTTCTTCCACAGTGGTAGAGGAGGGTTCCTTTCTCAGGCAATTCCAAACATGTGCCCCATTCTGCAGCCTGGCGCAACACTTATAAATGTGTTTTCTGAGTTCATGACCTATTTCAAAGCAAGCGCTGGATGCCAGCATATTTTGTCATGGCTCATCTGTGGACAGCGGGCACCTGTTGCAGAGAAGGTTCTTCACCCAGGCCTCTCCAGCGGGTAAATCTTAGCTTCTAAACTGGATAGAAAAGATCTTGAATAAAAAGAAACAGCCCTGGGTGAATCAGACAGAAACTTAGACGATATGCAGATAAGGTCTTTGGGTTTTGGGGTTTTTTTATTATTACTCTGTTTTGAACCTTCAAGCATGTTTATTCAAGTGATGTTGTTAAAAGGCAGCTTATAGAAAACCCAGTTAAGTTTGAAGTGCCTCACGTGGCCAGATTTCATCTTACTTTTGCCAAAATATGGAAAAAAGGAAGGCCAATAGCTTTGAAATTTAATTTTGAGTACATTTAATTAGATGGTAATTAGATTTTCCTATAACCATACAGGTTTGGGGCAAAATTTTACAAAGCCAACGTAACAGGAAAGCATTACCCCCTTCTTAAAATGCAAAAGAATGCATGAGAATAACTGCTAGTGAGTGTCTAAACTGTTACTTATACAGTTAAGAGGAATCTGTGTATAAAGATTTTTCTTGACCATGAAAGTCAAAGGATTGACATATACCAAAGTATGTTTCTTAAAAATACATAGAACCTTTTCCAGGTCAGTTCCAGAGGCTGAAGTCTGCAAGAGTAGCGTAAGGATCAGGGACACTGTTGGGCTAGTGATTCCAAATTGTAAACTGAAATTAGCTGAAATTTCTTCTAAATTTCAGAGGTTTTGCGTACAATGTGGGAGATTAGCAGTACTTAAGAGAACAGAGAACAAGATATATGAGATCTGTGGAACAGCAAGAGATGAGATTTGATTATCTGATGATGGATCATTGTATTCTTACAACCTCGGTGATTTCGCACCATGCTCTCCTACTCCTCTCAGCTTCCCAGCATTCGCCAATAGCCAAATGAAATTTTCAGTTTGGTGCATGAAAATCTTGAAAGGACTTGGATTGGATTCCTATTAGGGCAGAAAGAGGCTTTGGAAATCTGCTGTCATCCCATCAGCCCACAGAAACACTCCAAAATACCGCATTCTGAGGGAGAGAATGGAAAGTATCTAGAGCACCAAATGTGGCAGCTGGAAACAATTTAAACAAATACACAAGATGAGTAGGCCAGTCATGTTACAAGGGGTAAGAGAGGCAGCTGGAAGATTTAAAAGGGAAGGCCTGAGAGCAGCTGAAGGATGCCAGCAGTCTGTTAGCGAGAGTGTCTGAGAGCAAAGTGGCTGTGTGTGATGAGAAAACATGCCAAAATGATATGAGAAACAGCTGGAGAAAAACAAAATTTCAAAGCCTCTGAAACAAGGATGGATATGCAAATTCTGCTAACACTATAGAATGAGTAAATGAAGTACTTTTTTTTTTTTTTCCCCCTCTCTGCTTTCCTAAGTTCCTCCTGTTTTCACAAGTGACCTCTTTCTGCAGAATCTGTAAGAGTCCTTTTCTGCTGCCTCCTCCTTCTCTTGATCTTTTGGGGTTTGGTTGTTTCCTCCACAGAAAATAGGTATCTCTGAACAATACTGTTCACTTGTTAGTAGTCTCTTAAACCAGTATTTTAACTGTTTCTTTTTCTATTTCCTGACCTTATCAAGACTTTCTCTGCTTATCATTCTGAATGTGAAAACCCCTCAGTGGAATACCCTTCTCTGGGAAGAAAATGTGCTGGTAGCAGTTGATTTTAATAGTTCCAAATCTCATTCTGGGTAGGACCTATAAGATTTAGATGGCTTTGTATTCCAGAGGGCTAGCTGGAGGAGTTTGCAGGCTTAAAGGGTCTGATGAACAGTCACTAGAATTTGGCAGGGTCTAAAACAAGCTTGTAATAAGACTGTGGTGACTTTGGAAAGTAAACTATAAAAATGCACAGTGGGGCAGATTTTCAAGGCTTTATACATTACGACTGCACCTGTATTTTTGCATGTATTTTATTATACATACAGCTTATAATTTAGTTGCATCTGATCACATATTTGAATCTAGTCTGGGTGCGTGCATCTATGGTGTAAAGACATCTGCCAATATCGTAGAATCATAGAATCATACAATGGAGTTGGAAGGGACCTTAAAGATCATCTAGTTCCAACCCCCCCTGCCATGGGCAGGGACACCTCCCACTAGACCAGGTTGTTCAAAGCCCCATCCAGCCTGGCCTTGAACACCTCCAGGGGTGGGGCATCCACACTTCTCTGAGCAACCTGTTCCGGTGTCTCACCACCCTCACAGTAAAGAATTTCTTCCTAATATCTAATCTAAATCTACCCTCTTTCAGTTTAAAAACATTACCCCTCGCCCTATCGCTACACTCCCCGATAAAGAGTCCCTCCCCATCTTTTCTGTAGGCCCCCTTTAAGTACTGAAATACTGCTATAAGAACTCCCCAGAGCCTTCTCTTCTCCAGGCTGAACAACCCCAACTCTCTCAGCCTGCCTTCATAGGAGAGGTGCTCCAGTCCCCTGATCATTTCTGTGGCCCTCTTCTGGACTTGCTCCAACAGGTCCATGTCCTTCTTATAGAATCATAGAATAGTTTACGTTGGAAGGGACCTCAAAGATCATCTAGTTCCAACCCCCTTGCCATGGGCAAGGACACCTTCTACTATACCAGATTGCTCAAAGCCTCATCCAACCTGGCCTTGGATACTTCCAGGGATGGGGCCTCCACAGCTTCCCTGGGCAACCTGTTCCACTGCCTCACTACCCTCACAGTAAAGAATTTCTTCCTGAGATCTAATCTAAATCTCCCCTCTTTTAGTTTGAAGCCATTACCCCTCGTCCTGTCACTACATGCCATTGTAAAAGTCCCTCTCCAGCTTTCTTGTAGGCCCCTTTCAGATACTGGAAGGCTGCTATGAGGTCTCCCCGGAGCCTTCTCTTCCCCAGGCTGAACAACCCCAACTCTCTCAGCCTGTCCTCATATGAGAGGTGCTCTGATCACCTTCGTGGCCTTCCTCTGGGCCTGCTCCAACAGGTCCATGTCCTTCTTATGTTGAGGGCCCCAGAGCTGGATGCAGTAGTCCAGGTGGGGTCTCACAAGAGCAGAGTAGAGGGGCAGAATCACCTCCCTCCAACTGCCAGCCACTCTTCTTTTGATGCAGCCCAGGATGTGGTTGACTTTCTGGGCTGCGAGCACACACTGCTGGCTTATGTTGAGCTTCTTATCAACCAACACCCCCAAGTCCCTCTCCTCAGGGCTGTTCTTGATCCATTCTCCTCCTGGCCTGTATTTGTGCTTGGGATTGCCCTGACCCACATGCAGGACCTTGCACTCGGCCTTGTTGAACTTCATGAGGTTTGCACACACCCACTCCCCAAGCCTGTCCAGGTCCCTTTGGATGGCATCCCTTCCCTCCAGCAGGCTGACTGCTCCACACAGCTTGGTGTCATTGGCAAACTTGCTGAGGGTGCACTCAATCCCAACATCCATGTTGCCAACAAAGATGTTAAATAGTACCGGTCCCAGTACTGACCCCTGAGGAACGCCACTCATCACTGCTCACCACTTGGACATCAAGCCGCTGACCACAACTCTTTGAGTGTGGCCATCCAGCCAATTCCTTATCCACTGAGTGGTCCATCCTTCAGATCCATGTCTCTCCAATTTAGAGACAAGGATGTCATGTGGGACAGTGTCAAATGCCTTGCACAAGCCCAGATAGATGATGTCAGTTGCTCTTCCCTTATCCGCCAATGCTGTAATGCCATCCTAGAAGGCCATTAAATTTGTCAGGCATGATTTGCCCTTAGTGAAGCCATGTTGGCTGTCACCAATCACCTCCTTATTTTCTGTGTGCCTTAGCAGAGTTTCCAGGCTGTATACAACAGCATGTTCTTTACCTTTGAAATTGTGGCTCTACTGTTTTTCAGCTGTGAAAGCAAGAGACAGTATGTGTGTACTTTTTTTTCTGTAGATCACAAGGAACAAAGAGCTTATGTGAAAAGAAGAGTACAGGAGATCTTAATAGATTCTGTCCCATCAAAAATTGAAATACAGCAACATGAAAAGAGCAAACATGCTGTCTAGCTTCTCTGAAGCTGTTTGCTAATGACCTCCAATGAACTAGAAAATGTTGGAGAGTAGTCTCAGCTTGAAGCCTGAGAGAAGAAACAATAGCAGACAGAAAGAAGGATGCCAAGAAAGTGAAGGAGAGAATGGAGATAGTCAATATTTATTTTTCAACAACAATAAAACCCTAATCAGGCAGCAAATTTTTGATAGCTTTCATGCTGCCTAACCTACACTGTTATGTCCAGGAAGAGCAGCAGCAGTTTTGAAGGGCATAAAAGTAGATTCACAGAATAATAAAATAATAGAGCAAACTGAAAGAGGGAGAGGGTATAAAAATGCAGATTAGAATATACTAGACTGAGAATTTTATGAAAGACATCTGAATGATTACCACTTATTATTGGTGAAATATAACTCTTTGTGTAGCATATACTAACTATTTTAACTAAAGAAAATAATAGGGTCAGGTCAGAAGATTTACAATCCAATCTGATAAAATACCAAATGAGACAGAGCTAGAACATTTGCTGGGGAAAGTTATGCATGTCTGGCATAGGGAAAAATAGTTGGACTGAGTGAGAAGAAATGTTTGTGGTGCAAATTAATTGTTTCTAAAGAAAGCACTTAAATTAACTTTTCAGACACCTGAAAGCCTTTGGCTGTGTATTTTAAAAGAAGATCTTTTGTTTTGGAAGCCCTTGACATTATATTCTCCTAACAGGAACAATTAACCAAAAGCATAAACTTATAAGAAATTTTACATCTAAGATCTAGTGTTGCACTTCTTATGCTTAAGTAAATTTCTCTCTTGGAATAAGAAATTTCAGCTTCCCTTCATCATTTTCTCCATGATTAGCAGCAGACTAGGCAATTTATTATTCTACATTCTGGTGTAAATATAGATGGCCTCTGTTTTTAAGAAAAAAATGAGTTTATGAGAAATGAGTGCAGGTGCACTTATCTGAAAAGAAGTGAGATAGTGGATTTGAGAAATAATGGGGGAGGCACTGTCCAACTGTTTTTTCAATGCATTGCCTTTGATAGTTGAAATAGCTCTGCTTTCTACATGTCCTGCTTTCCAGCCTGTAGGTTAAGAAGATCTTTGGCAGTGGCTTTGCACCACTTTGTGACTTAGGAGAATTTCCCCGCAAGAAAGCTGTCCAGGTTCATGTAGCTCTAGACCTTGAGAAAGAAGGAGTATTTCAGTTGCAGAAGAAAGAATGGTTTGATCAGTTATATTTTCAATTAAAATGACGCAGTGGTGGAGAGACGGACTTTGCAGGACCTTCTACAGCAGGAGCATGAACCTGTAAAAACAGACAAGCTGCTATGAAGTCTACAAACTACAGATGCACCTAGGTGGCTCCATTTAAGTGGAGTGCAATATTTCGGTTTCGTAGTTGACATGGTTCCCCCACATGCTGCTCTTTGAGTGATCTTATGCCATGTTGTTTCTCAAAAAATCCCAAGGTGGGGTGCTTTCTACCACTTCTCAAGAATGAGAATGGCATGAGAGATTTCACTACTGATAATTTTTTTCAGACTCTGGGAAATAAGCTGAGCATCACTAATATTTCTTTTTCCCCTCCTCTCCTCTACACCAACTCGTTATCAGAAGAGGACCCAAAGTTCATCACAAACATGAGTATGTACCCTTTTCTTCTTTCTAGCACATGACATTGAACAGCAGAATTATCCTTCCACTAAATACACACAGGTGTTGGAGTGTGTTTCCATACTACAAGTTTCAGAGCAAGTCAATGCCTGGTAGAGCAAAGTGCTGTTTGCAGGGTTTACATGCAGCTTGCTCTGCTTAACAAGGCCTTCATGAGTTGTTCTCTGGGGTAGCCAAATGTTCTTGCAAACACAGGTAATCCTCTAAATACCAGGATCTGTGAATAGAGCAGTAAAATAGTTCTTTTCTTGACATCATTGCTGATTTAGGACTTCAGTGAGTTGGTACAATTAAATCATTTACCTGTATGACTGACAGAACCTGAGACTTTGCAGGTAACTTTGCCTAGATTTAAAAACATCCCACTGAGAAACAATTTGTTTTAATGTTGGCGTATTTATGACTTTGTCCTCAGCAGTCATCAAATGGGTAGTAACTACCCTCATTCTCAGCCAGTTAAGACTTAGAAGATCTGCTATTAGTTTTTTAAACTCCAATCAATCGTACCATCCTCATAAGTGCATTAAATACCACAGTAAATGTCAAGAATCCATGAAAATCTTTTGATGTTTGCAAGTAATAGCACTTTCACCACCACCAAGTAGATTGTACTTCTGACCCCTTTCAAGCAAACCTCTCTGGCCTCCAGCAATTCTCTCAGGGTATATTCACGCAGATCTTCTGTTTTCAGTCTGGGCCCTGGCTCCAGTCCTGGGTATCAAGCTCATCTTGATTGTGGCCAAAGTTTGCTATTCTGTTCTCTCTGCAGCAACGGCTGTGGCAGTTAGCAACCAAGCTGTCCTGCTGAAACAAAATATCATTAATACAGTGCAGCTGCATTTCAAATAAACCATATCTTAAATGCAACAGAAGACAGAGTAGAAGCAGTGCCTGCTTCTTGCTAATACTGTCAGTCCCTGAGTTTAGGGAAGCCAGATTCCTTGAGGCTCCTCCACACACTCTGTTTGTATCTCTGCCAACCTGTATTCTTAGAGAACTTCTGGCAAGCGCTGTTGCCATTGTTGGGATCAAAGCAAGGCACTCCATACCGTTTGCATTATATTGAATTATATTGAAGACAAAATACAAGATCTTTGAAGCCAGCTTCATTCTTTGAAGTTCCAGTGGGCACCAAGACTTTCTTCCCCAGAAGGACACTACAGTGCTGCTTTGTTTGCCCTTTGCGTAGCCTTTATTAAGCCAAACCAAGCACTCACACAAGAAAGCCATTCAACTGTGGTGTGTCCTTCTCAGGCGCTTACTCAGCTGAGCTACTGCAGCCACGTCAGGGGCAGCTCCCTTCTGACACAAGCCCTCTGAAGGCTGATGGGCACGCTTCTGTTTTCACACTCAGCTGCTGCTCTCAGAGCTTCATGTTAGATTCTAATTTCTTTTGGCAAGATCCCAGGTGTTGTTAGAGTAGACAGGAAAATTGCTGTTCTTGATAAGGTCAGAGGAAAACCAGTTTCAGGATACCGGAGTGTATGTGGAACTGGTGACATTTACAGAGGAATAAAGCCTGGAGATCTTTGTAGTCTCTTTTATATGAAAAACAGTATAAATTATGATGGCACTCAGGTTAGTGAAAGGATGCACTTTACAGAAAATGAGAAAAGAGTTTACTTGATAAAGTAGTTTCCTAATGGAAAAAAGCCAATATTGATGAAAATCAGGAAAGAATAATGCATGAACTTCCATACTGTGATACCTAAGACTTGGTTTATGAAGACCACATTTTCCTTAAATAGTGTTCATAACATATACTCATGCCAAGGAATGTGCACTACTCCATAACTGCATATTGAAAAAGAAATTATGGACATTCCTTATTGCACTATTGTGC
The DNA here is from genome assembly GCA_013397275.1 of Burhinus bistriatus. NCBI lineage: Eukaryota > Metazoa > Chordata > Aves > Charadriiformes > Burhinidae > Burhinus > Burhinus bistriatus. The sequence goes on along the minus strand of VYXH01008241.1, from coordinate 442,259 downwards.
TACTTACCATCTTCCAAGGCTAGGAAGAGAGCATGCTAGACAAAGACAGCAGCCCACTTTTAAGGTCCTTCATCATTAGTGTGATGAAGAAATTACATCATAATTGAGACTGACCATCACTCAAAAAAGCTTTGGACATACCTTGAAAAAACCCTTGTTCTTCAACTTGGTTATGTTTCGGTTGTTCCCATTGCCCATGTTTACTTGTCTGCATAAAACATTCCCAAATTGTCTGACTGTCCTCAGTGAAAACAAGATTTGCTGCTAGACTTTGATTATTTCTATATTCATTCAGAAATATTACTAGTGAACAAATTAGGAGATGAATTCTAGTGGTTTGAAGAAATAGCCAGGGAATCCCAATTTTTGGCAACAGTATGGCATCTACAGCCTTGAGCAAGTGATCGGTCCTCCTTTTGAAGCAGTTGAAAAATACACTGATGTGTTTCTGTTGAAAACCATTCAATTGTAGTGGTTCTTGTCAGGAAAAAAACAGAACATTCTACTCTCATACCTTCTAAGTGCAGGGATATTTTGTTTTTAAACTATTTATGATTTTTTAAATAGTTTTTTTAGATGATCAAAACACAAAATGTTTAAAAAATTACCTGAATTTTTTTCTGGGAAGGAATTTTGTTTACTGCAGTATTTTAAACTTCTTTAGCTTATTTTTGTCATCACTACAAATCCACGGAAAAAATCCCCCAACAACAAAACAGTAAAAATTTTTCACAGGATGGCAAAATCTGCAGTGCTGGATAAAAACATGATCTGTTGTTCAAGTGTGTGGTAAAGATTGATTCACGTCCTTTGCAAGTGCAGTGACAAAACTCTTTTAACAGCTGAATGACAGATGATAGATTCACTGAGCTTTTCTTATGATCTACCTCTATCAGTTTTGGTATTTTGACATCTTTTGTTCTGGTTCAAATGGGATCGGTGAATTCAGAAGAAGGTGAGCTGTGGAAAGGAAGAACTCCTTTGTAAACATTTTTTTCCAGATTTCATAAAGTTCAGGTAAGTTTGATGTGAAAGACTGTGGTGTTTTCTTAATGTAACTGAAACATTTTACCCAGTTTAAGTCTTAAGTAGGAAGTGAGTGGGTACCTGCAAGAGCCCTTGCCCTGTATAGAAGTGGGGAGCACATCATCCACAATAGCCACATCTAGAGAGGGGGGGAGAAGCAGCAGACACACCTGTGAAGTCTGGTCCCAAGATTAACATGAGGGTACTGAGCTAAAGAATATATATATATCTCAAAGACCTCTCACCAATTAATTTGGATAGCATCTTTTGACTTTCAGATGCTTGGTGATGAAACAGACTTTGGTGGTTTCTTCCCTATTCCCAGACTGTTTAGGTCAAAAATAATGATAGTGTGAGCTAGTCCAAATTCATGGCTTATCTCAGCAAAGTTGGCACATGGAATTGGGAAATGTTCCAGAGCTAATTTTCTTTGCGTTGAGAAAAGCTGATAATTGTTCTATGTGCACATCTCCATGTTTGAACACAGTCATGGCTGTAGTTTTCTCCTTATTCTTTGACACTATGTCAAGCTTCATTTTTCTAAAAATTTTAGATTGGGCTTTGGAGGAAAAAAAGAATCAGCAAAGAAGCCCCCAAACCCCAATTTTTGGTCATAGTAAGCATTTTGTAAATTCACACATAACCATGCTATTTTCAAAGTCCTTAAAAATCTTTAGTTGCTGCTACTGTAAGGTGTTTTCTTGGGTTTTCTAAATGTAATGTATAACAAGATAATTAATCTGTTCCTTGGGATCCTTATGCGCAATAATATGGTGGTATGAATGTAGTAAACTGGCTTAAAAGTAAGCATTTCCCCATTGTTTTCAGGGATATACAAAGAACAGCTGGATGTAAACTTCTAGCATGCATCTTGTAAGATAGTATTGCTAACCAATAAGCTGTAATATGTGGTAATATTAAATGTAGTGTAAGGCTGAGTGGTTTTAATTTTCTTATATTATCCTGTTCTTCCCATTCTTCTTACTGTATCCCATTCACAGCACTGTATATTTTGGTGATAGTTACAAGGCCAAATTCCATCATAATCATCAGTTTTTACTTGCTTATAAATTTTTCATAAAAAAATTTCCTATAGCCCTGAGCTTTTTACGGTTAGACTTTGCCCAGAGCTTGTTTTATTGCTAGTTTGAGGAAGTATAACCTAATAGTTTGAAGCTCAAGCACACAGGAAAACACAAACCAGAAGTTACACACTTTGCAATCTGAATACACTGCTTACATGGTCATTTATACCAAAAACCTGGAAAAGAAATTTAACTTGAACTGAAGACAGTTCAAATCATATGTGCAGGCTCTTCAGAACTGAAACATGGGTTCAGAATAGAATGTTTTTTCTCACAAAGTTTTGAGCATAACTAGGGAATTGCTCAGTTTGAAATGGCTCAGCATCTGATGAATAAGACTAAGAGGTGCTTTGAATGGTTGCATCATTATTTTAATTCTAATATAGTGCTTTCATGTGTTTGAAAAATCCAATAAAAATTAGATACAATGAACTCTAGTAATACCAAGTCATGACCACTAGTTAATAGGAAAATACAAATATCAGGAAAAACTACAATTCTAGCAGCCAGGTCATCAATGTAACCTTTCAACCTATTACACCTTTTTTAATCTACACATTCCTTAGCAATTGTTCCTAGTTTCAACTTCTGCCTCCTCCTCTCCCTCTTCTAGGAACTCAGCAGTGGTCACTTTTCAGTGCAAAATCTCTTTTGAAGGTTTTGGAAACACAACTGGAAATCGTATTGTGTGCAATTTCTTGCTGCTTACATATATACCATCTCTCAAGCAAAACGCTAACACAGTATTCACATATTTCACAATTAAGTGCTGCTATTTCTTGGTTCTCTTATTTTGGTCCTGGTAATATGAACTATTTGCATTTCAAGTGTGTGAGGTGTTATTGAGGTGTATTTTATGTACAAAGGTCTGTTCAGCTATTCATTTAGCAAAACCAAGTGTTTATGTTGTATGCCCAAAGCTAGGTTTGCTAGTGGAACTTGCACATTTACATTTTTGCTGAGGTTATTTAATCTGTCAAATTATAGAGCCAGCATGCAATTGACCTCTATAAACTGCAATCATAAACTTTTATGCTGCTCCTGTTGTGGCTTACCACAACACAGTCCCCTCCAGGGCAGCATGCGTTCCCCTTCACGCCCTACCCTGGGGTGTCTGTCACCTCCAGACAGAGGCAGAGGAAGGCCCAAGGATATTGTCAGGGGTGTATATAAGTAGGGCAAAGATGCTTTCTTCATGCTATATCAAATAATAGGTTAGTGTGCCATACGATTTCCTGAGCCATCAGTATCCTCTATTGTCCACTCAGAGGGACTTTTGGTTTTAATTCCTACTTGATACCACGTCTTGTAGGTGGACCCTCTCTGGGGAAGACCAGGGCGGGGAAATGGGAGAACAGAGTAGAAAATGGCATTTATTAAGTGTTTCCTACTCACCTCCCTGCTTGGTGTTTACACGCTTCTTAGCAGAAAGAACACTACATTGTGCTCTGCAAGGTTGCAGAACTTAAGGTTGGATTGCAAAAGGCAGTTCGGCAACACTTCTCAGCAGCCAGGCTCCAAGTAGTCGTTAAGAACAGAACATGACAGCATCAGCCCAGGATGTTAGTGAGCGTACCAGTTCTGGACAACTGAGTCTCATAATCCTCCATGGTGGAATGAAGTCTGACCCCAAGACCAGGAAAAGTCTTTCTATCACTTCAATTTCACTTCTGCCCTTTTTTTTGCTGATGAAAAAGACCACTTTTGTGAATGAAAGAACAGCTCAAATTCTGCAGTCAATCCTGTGCTTCTGCTGAAGTCACTGTAAGAGTGACAGCTGCAGTAATGAATTTCAATATGAAGATTATATGAACATCCCCCTCATTCCTCAAAGAACTGGCCAAGACTGTCATGCATTTCACACAGGCTCCTTTCAGGCATCAGGTAGCAACTGCTTTTGGCCATTAGTGGCTTGGACTGACACTGAAATGTCGAGTATTCCTAAAGATTACAAATCCATCATCAACTGGATCTGAGCAGCTACTTCAATGCTTCCCAGTTCAAGTACTATAAGCAAAAAGGTGTCCTGGCCTTTAGGTTTTTAATAACACCACTTTGTACTTATAGGAAGGGATCAAGGACAAAAGAAACTGCCAAGTGTGGCAGGGAATTGATTCAGGGATCTCTTGAGGAATCTCAATGCACATAAGTCCATGGGACCAGATGGGCAGCACCCAAGGGTACTAAGAGAGCTGGCTATTGTCATTGCTAGGCTGCTCACTATCATCTTTGAAAGGTCACGGAGATTGGGGAGGTCTTCTATGACTAGTGAAAAGCAGATATGCGCCCATCTTCAGAAAGGGCAGGAACAACAATCTAGGGAACTACAGAACGATCATGGAGTGAGCAATCTTGAAAGTAATTTCTGGGCACATGAAGGAGAAGGTAGTGATTGGGAATGGCCAGGATGGATTTACAAAGGTAAATCATGCCAGACCAACATAATTGCCTCCTGTGATGAGATGACTTCATCTGCTGCTGAAGGGAAAGCAGAGAATGCTATCTACCTTAAGTTTAGCAAGGCTTTCCATGTGGTCTCCCACAGAATCTTTGTATCCAATTTCAGATGGTCTAGTCTAGATAGGCAAAAAACTGACTGGATGATTAGTCAAAAGCACTCATGCTGTCTGGAGTCTGGTTACAGTGGAGTTCCTCGGGGGTCTGTCCTGTCTGATATCTTTATCAATGACCTGGAGGAAGAGACAGGATGCAGTGCTATTAGGTCTGCAGAATTATGATACTAAATGGAGGGTGTGGTTGATATGCTCGAGATCAGGCCTGCCATTCAGAGGGATTTACAGTTGCTGAAGGACTAGGCCAACAGGAACCTCATGAAATTCAATGAAAACAAGTAGACAGTCCTTTTTATCTCAGACAGACTAACCCCCTGCATACCCCAGGGTATGACAGGCTTGGTAGCAGCTCTGCTGAAAAGGACATGGGAGGCTTGGGGCAGGCTGAATGGGAGTCAGTGGTAAACTCTGGCAGCAGTGAAAGTAAATCAGATTGTATCAACAGGAGCACAGACGGCAGATCAAGGGAAGTGATTATTCCCTTTTACTGGCATAGTGGGTCCAGTCTTGAGTCTCCCAATACATGAAAGCTGTTGATATACTTGAATGACTCCATTGGAGGGCCAGCAGAATGGCTGGAGATTGAAGCATGAGACTTGGGAGGAGAGGCTGAGGCATTGGGGTTTGTTCAGCCTACAGAAGAGAACAGCAACTTTCCAGTTCCTAAGAGGAGGTTACTGAGACGATAGGGCTGGGCTCTCTGCCAAGGAATGAGAAATGAAGGTTATAAACCAAGAGGGGAGGCTTTGGCTAGATAGAAGGAAAAAAAAAAAAACAAACATAAAATGACACTATGGGGATAATTAGGTAGCGGACTAGATTACCCAGAGGGGTTGTGCAGTCTCCACATGGAGGATTTTAAGACCTGACTGGACAAAGCCATAAGCAACCTGGGACCTCCCAAAGTCACTTCCACTCTGAATTATGTTATGGTAACTCTCAGGATGCATCTTCTCCATCTTCTCTGTAGAATTTCCTCCATGTAATACAGTTCATATCAGTCTATGTATTTAAAGTTGGTGCATATGCTGCTATTCACCCCACAGACCGGAAAATTACATAAAGGGATGCCCCCCTAGTTTTAACTAAACAAGATCTAAGACAATTTGAGCAAGAACATCACTAGACAGGATGCGACAACATTTTTTTATTGTTTTAATACGAGTGAATAGATTAAGAGATCTGAAATGTTGTAAAGCAATATACATACTGAATAAATAATATGCACAGGAGAGTCATGTCTACATTATAACACTGGCTAGTATTCAGAATACTTAAAATAAATCCAGTGACATTGGATAAAGTCCGTAAAAATGCTATCCTGTCTTCCCTTGTATGAAATTGTTCAAGTATAAAAAAATCCAATACAGTGTAAAATATTAAATTCCATTTCGGTCAAGAATAAAAATTGCAAGTATTGTAGTTTCACAGGACAATGTAAAGCAGCATTTTCTAGCAAAGGGAAAAATAGTCAGTCTACATACAGATGAGCGAGAAAACGGCACTAATGTGTTTGAGAGGTCTACATGGAAAACTAGTAGAGGGAAAAAGAATGAACTAGCAATATTTTATGTAAAAACCTAAAAAAGTGTTAATTCAAGAGTACCCTCATACAGTGCACATACTGAATTTAAATAAATCCAAGTCAACATCCTTAGTTAATTAGGTTAATATTTAATATGCTACATCTAAGCCTACTAAATAATTTATGCCATGAGATGAATACATAATTTTACAGTGTCACATCTAAAGTTGCTTTCTTTAGAGTGCAGCATAGTAAAACTTTCAAAATAAATATTTCTTTTTAAATAGCATAACAATTAAGGCACAGTATAAATCACATACCATTAACCCTTCAAGAACTGCAGTCTTGGTAACAAAAGTTGCCTTGTGTACTGTATGTTTGCTAATAAATATTTTAAATAGAATCCTGAAATAGATATTAAAATTGTACAAATGGTTTCACAAAAGAAAATTCCCTTAAAACAGTTCTTAAAGGTTTTAATTCATTAAGCTTCTTCCTGCCTTTATTCACAAGTTACGAATAGATGCAATAAATAGAAAGAGAAGGCTGTTGTAGTAAAGGGCTGATCCTATTTTAGAATCAGAATAGCTGACACCAGCAGTTAAAGTTTCCCAAAAGTGAAACAGGATGGGGCGAGGGATTAGGATGTGACAAGCTCATCACATGAGCACGAGTGATGTGTTCTGTCCAGAACTGTCTGTGTTATTGATTGTCTCTACAGCTGTTGCACCCCTTACTTCCACATCACTTGCTCCATAGTTCCACTCATCCAGAGGACAGAGAAGAAAATAACTTTGGTGCCTGTCCGCCATCTTACTAGCCGGCCATCTTCCTTGGGTTGTTCGATGCCCGTTAGTGAGACAGTGAGAAGGTACTATCTCACGAAGACAACTTCTGAAAGCTAGAAAGGACAATCAGTGCTTTAAGCTTGTTTCCTCTTAAAATGGATAAAGATTACATATTGCTGACTCAGTTTTTTCCCTGGTTCAAACTTTTCAAATACCATTTTCTTACTTATAAAAGGCAGTTTTGCTTCCCTGATACTGTAAAAGGTACACCTTTGCCTTTTTTGGTTCTTGTTTGTTTGAAAATGTGAAGTCCCATTGCTACTCCTGCCACTCTTTCATGACAGTACAGTATTTTTTTTCCCCCTTTTTCTTCTGGCTTGATACTTGAAACTAGACATGCCGCACTACCCCTCCCCTCTAACAACATGATTTGGATGCATACTGTATGAAGACAGTGGAATAAAAATCTTTAGTTTCGCAATAGCATTGCTTTCCTTAAAGCTCCTTAGTTAATACCAATTGTCTCTGATTAACTACTTCTACTGGAAGGCTGAAAAGAGGAAGAGAAAGAGCGAGCTTCCTTCAGGAGTCCATCTGCTATTGCATACGGTCTGTCTGCAGCTGTTGGGGCTGGTACTGGCCAAAAGCGGCAGCAGCCGCAGCGGCCGTCCCCGGCGCTGCTGCGGTGATGGGCTGCTGCACGGCATAGCCGTAGCCCCCCGCCGCCACGTACCCAGCAGCGGCAGCCGGCGAGGCGGCGTACGGGTACTGCTCATAGGCGGCCGCGGCGGCCGAGTACTGGGCATATGCAGCTCCGGTGTAATCGATGTAGGGCGTAGTGGAAGCAGCGGCTGCCGCAGGCTGAACGTGGGGAATTACCACTCCGGGCTGCACAAAAGCCTGTGGATAGACATAGTGAGCAGGTATCCTGTTGAAAGATGGGAGAGGGAGTTAGAGTCGGTACAGGAGTCAGCGCCGAAGCGTCATATCCATACTCCGAACTAAAACAAACTCAATTTAGTTGTTGTTATGTGCATAGGGTTGCCACAATAACTAGACTGAATGGACCAATTATCGGTTCACTGGCCCAAAGAGAAGCATCGCTCCAAAGCACAGCATTATAGCTGAGTTAAATAGGAGTGTTTAATGTTGCTTGAGGATATTACGTTTAATGCTATTAAAATCTTTAGGAGGACCAGGATTACTGATGCCAGTTTTAAGACAACTCTAAAGGAGTAAGCTTGATTATTCCATCTGGAAAATGGTGGTATTTGTTTTTCAAAACACCTGTAAGTTGTTTTTATTACCCTGCTTCTCGCTTAACTACTCCACTCTTAGTAAAATTATTTCCTGCAATACTTTTATTATTAGTAACTGAGCAGTTTGACAGTATTGCTATAATGAGTTTGACAATAGCCAATGAGGCACCAAAATGGTTGAACCCTGACTTTATGTAAAGTCTTCTTGGGGAGGCGGGGGAAAGAGTGTATTGTGGCAACCCTACTTAAGTTGCTATGCAGACTCAGCACACATTAATTTCTCTGCAACCTCAGTCACCCTTATTAAAAATAAGAAAAAAACCAACACAGGCGACAAAGGAGTTTAAATAAAGTTCACAAGTGTGGTAAACACAGCAAGAATCACACTTTCCAAACGAACGATAGTGCAGCTCACTCCGTCACAAGAGGCCATTGAGGGGAAGCTACATAGATGCTATTAAAATCCATAACAGTGACTCCTAAGTACATGTGCATCACACTTTTATAAAGTTCGTAAGGACACAAGGGTCAAACCTGTTTGATTATCAGGCCACTGATGTCCTGTTTTGTGCCAGCTTGTTTATTTCTATGCAAGACATACAGCATAGAGTTTTTTGGAACATGGGCATAGGATTAAGTCTAAATAGATCTGGTGCTTAACAAAAGCAAAAAACCAAATTTACAGCTTAAGAAATAACCATTCTGAACATATCAGTACATTCTTTCCCATCTTCTCCAAGTCATAAAACTTGCTTCCTTGACTTGTTTACTTAGCTCTTCAGTTTTGAAAATTGGTCATATCTTTGTCTTAGGACACAAGTGTACATACAAGTTCATCTCATAGTTGTATTTTATCATATAATATGATTTTAAAAAATAATATACTCAATATCATTATCATTTTACATTCATAACCCCGTCTTGCATCTGGATTTCCACAGAGAAGTCCTTCATACATGCAACTCCCTTCCAGTCAGTGAATCTTTATAAATCCATGAAAAACTGCTTGTGCAGATTTAATACTATTTTATACTGAACTTTACCTTTACAGACAGCTCTAAAGACTGCACCAACCTTTTAGCGCACTGTAAGCACAGATGCAAGTGGCAATGGTAAAAACTGTCCTCTTTTCTCCAAATTCAAGATTTAATGGAAAGGGATTTTTTTGTTTGTTTCATTTTTAAAATAAATTCAAGATTTACTTAAGTGGTCAAGGAGGAAATGTTTCAATCAGAAGGGACACTGTCAACTAGATTAATAGCAAAACATAGTTTAAAGTAAGCGGTAGTCAGGTTTTACAACAGCCTACTTCTCTTTTTAAGAAAGAAAGAGCTCAGTTGATTGAATAGGAACATTAGCAGAGAGAAATGTTCAGTTGCCGTGTTTAAGACATGAACACCACAATCATAAAAACCCAACGCGTCAATGAAACTCATTTCCTTCTGTATGAAGGGAGAAAAAGGGGGGCGGGGGGGGGCAGGGAAGAGTGACAAATAGGCACTGGGAAGGGAAAGAAAACATAAAACAAGACCGTAAGTTGGGTTTTTAACACTCACCTAATTTATGAAGTGATTAGCCAGAAGTGCATTTGAAGCATACTTAAGCTGGCTCTGTGCATTTAAATACACATCATTACCTGAGCTCTCCATACAAAATGGATGAGCATAAACAAGCATTTTGTATTGGTCACCAATCAAGTACAATCCTAATAAATATAACACCACATTTTTTAAGTATTAAGGGAAGAGGTATAAAACCAGATTTGAAGTCACCAAGAGCCTGTTCTGCATCGAGTCCATTTAACACCACATCAAAGGAATCTTTACCTACAGCATTTATCAGAGAGTAATTCTAACAGAAGAGACAGTAAGCAAGCTTCTCTAGATGCTTGTGTTGACTTGAACTGATGCTACTAAGATTTTCTGAAGACGTTAGGACGTTCAGCCATATTCTTGAACAAGACAGAAAGATACATGTGCTCCCACTTAAACTCTTGTGACTTGTTTTATTTAAGCCAAGAAACTAACAGGTGGTGAAGTTATGAAACATTATCTGTTTGCCACATCTTACCCTACAATAAACATAAACCCTGTGCAGGCTCCTCACCACCATGCCATTTCACACATGATGATTGACAGCATAAGCTGCAGTGGGGCTATTTTTGATCATCTGTCATGCTACAACTGTTTTGAGTCAAGTAAAATGGCTTTATATGGCCAAAGTAAATTTCTACCTACTGCAGAGGCCAGCAAATGTAGGTCTCAGCCATTCAGAACCCAACTGCTCTTAATGCTCTGCCAGGTCAAAAGCTGAAAAGGCAATTCCCAGTTATGCTGGATATCCTTAGTATCCTTAATTTTAAATAAAAGCTGCTACTTTACTTTAGAGAGTAAGAGTGTGAGAATTATACAGGGTTTAAGCTTTCTTTCCTGGCAGTAGTTTTTATTTTGGAACATATATTTATTGTTTTACGCTTCTGCAATAATGAAAAAGGGAAACCACATTTAATTTTAGTAGTAACTGTAGCTTCAGAATATTCAAAATTGAATGACATACACTCCTGCCATGTGCCATAAGACCTTCATTGTTGTTGTAACAGAAGATTTAACTACAACCTCAAAAATAATCCTATAAGCAATAATAACGTGAAAGCTAATTGTTTCAAAGGAAAGAAAGAACTTTGTAGGCTAACGGAGAGAGCTATGGCATATAGAAATTCAGCAGTAGTAGCACATCATTGACTCTCAACATTAAGTTCTTGCAAAAATAGATATTTAACTTTGAACTAAATGTTTTACTTTGGCTCTTGCATGGTATCATCTGGTTTTGTAAGCATAATTAAAGAGTACATTTTCACCAATGCACAGCTTTCCTTATAGCAGAAACAGGTTACATAAACATAAAGACATACAAGATTCTTAAAATACTTCTTTTTAAATTTGTGCCTGATACCATTAAGAGGACATCTAGCATTCTGCAGGTTAACTTCTGACTGTTCCGGCTTCATTCCCTCTTTCCAGATTATCTGTAGTCTAGTATAATACAGGTCTTTTGATCATACACGCAAGAGAGGGCTTTTTTTTCTCTCTTAAGAAAGGCACAATTGCCTAACTCTTGGAAGATAGTACCCAGCAGACAGTATCAGCTAACCATTCGATAATGAACTTAGTAACTTCAGACTTAACTCTGGTCTTACTAAAAACAGTGGGAATGTTCTCATTTTGACTGAGGTACAAGTTTTAAACAGAAAATAAAAGAAAAAAGTCTCTCCAACAGAACAAGTCATATCCTACACCAGTACCTCTGTATAACCCCGTATTTTCCCACCAATATTAAAGTAAAAATTACATAAGCAAAATGAGAAAAGCTATCTCAGGAGGCAAAGTCATCTTCCCCCTCCATAAATTCCTATTGAATTCAGAGATAGTATTTTAATAAACAACCCTGAAAGCAGAGCTGTATAGATAACGAGTCCTGTGATCAAACAGCTTTCTACGAAGCACACCAACAGTAAGATAGATGCTGAATGTAAAGAGCAGGGAGAAATGTTATTTGGTGGATGAATTGATCTCTGCAGCACTGAATAAAGAAAAATTCCCAGCATTTTAAACGCTTCATGCATTGAAGCTAATCTAGTTTCTGGCTCCCTCCACCACAATAACATCGTACTTAATGGAGAATATTGTACTTCAGTGTCTTCTCAGTAAAAGTAATCCAATTATTTTCAGTTTCTTGTTTGATAGGTGGGGAACCCTATCAAAACACTGCTGACCATACCAGAATATGGCAGCACCTCGCTAATTTGCACTGTGGTAGGAGTGAAAAACCACAAAACATTTGGAGCTTTTGTGTATGGATTAGCAGAGTATTGGTAGTGAATCACCACTACAACCCATTTTACACAGCATGTTAGTAAAGTGTAGTTTTTTAAAAAGTGCAACTGCACAGGAGGAAGAAAGGCTCTAAGGTGACCATATAAATATTTCAGTGCAATCCATGTAACATCCTCTAAGTGTGAACTCTTCAATGAAAATAGATTCAAGTAAGCACTGAAACAACCACTCTTATTGTCAGGGAATATAGTGAATGAAGATGTTCATTCATCCTAATGAATGCTGTTCTTCTTAATCTGAACTACAGTCTTTAGAAAAGGTATAGGTCATAGGAAATTTTGAGGGGGAGGCAGGATTAGTAATCTCCTTTGTTTGCACATGGCAAAAGAAAGGCAAAAGCCAAGGATTAAAAATGACCAATTTTCATAGATACATGACTCCGTGACCAGCATTCCTTTTCTTCAGATTTATGTACATTGCATTAGAAATAAAACGTTATTCAGCCTGCTGGAAGAATTTCCCTCACCTAAACATGATTTACATGATCTATTGTTCGCTCTGGGTGAGGAAAGCAAGAGAGAGCCCTACATTTGCACAGTTCTTTTATCAACAGATTGCCACAGGTTGTCCTTTTCTGTTGTGCTCAGCAAATACTCAGTCCACGGCTGATCCCGGGCAGTCCACTGGTTCCTCTTTGCAACAAGTGCTCTAACAGCTCCGGAGACAACGCGCTCCGCCTCCTGCCTACCTTAGCACAGGCATCATAAACTGATGAGTGCATATACACTGTCGTCTCCTCACACTTCAAAGAAGTCGAACAAAATACAGTAGAGGATAATCGTAGGAAGGAAAAACAAAAAGACAAAAAGTTCTCCGCAACCTCCCCACGGGTCTCAGAAGAATCAACATTCTCTTTTAAAAGTATGTAAAGTTTCTAGGAAAACTTTTTCCTACCGTTTTGAGGACAGGAACTGTTTCCTACCGTTTTGACAAATGAAACTACTGAGAGGCTATCGTTGCTTAATAACAGCTAGGTACAATATTCTAAAGCTATTTTAGTCAAATTAACAAAATACTTTTGTGACGCATTTTCCCTACTTTATTGTTAGCTTACTCATTAATAAGCAAAATGCATTATTTTGCAATGAGTTTTTCAGTCAGTGTGCATTAATTAAGTGACACTGTATGGCAAGTTTAAAGCAGACTTCACCTCCTAATTATATGCCTGTAAGAAGCAAGAGTTAGGTCTACTTAGGAATAGTATACTCAAGTCAGGGAGAAATGCGCTACATATTAAAGACAGATTGAAGAAAAAAAAATCTCAAATTAGAAAGCCCAAATGGACGCACGTTGTTAATAAGGAGCTCCACACCCCTCCCAGGAACAAACCCCCCACCCCCCCCCAAAAATTATGAACATGCAAGCAATACGTTGATTTACTTAAAAATCAAGAAGTCACACAATTTAGCACTCACTACAAAATATGGTTAAAAAAGTCACAGGCTACAGCTTGAAAGCAAGGAAAAAAAAAAAAGACCCTTTGCTCCCCATGGCAAAGTCACTCCTCAACAACAAAAACAAAATTAAAAAGACCCCCCCAAAAAACTTTCACTACAGCTCTTTCAATTAAATAAAAGCACACAGTTTAGCTATCAACACCACTTCATGACTGTAATAGATAAATAAAAAAAAGCACACGGAGGTCTATTGACTATATGAAAAAAACATACATGCATCGTTAATCACCATTTTAGCTTGTTTGTGTTTGAGTCTACTGGTTACAGAGTTTAATTCCAAACAGAACTATTCCACCTCTTATCATCATATCCTTCTGATCAGTTATCTTAACTGTAAACGATCCCTGTCAGATTAGAAAGAGATAAATAACATTGAGTCAAGCTGAAAAAAAGAGAAATGGGGCACAGCAATCTTGCATCAAGTCATACCTCCTTGTTTTATCATAGGGTCATACGGGACTGGACTGCTTAGGTGGAAGGGACACATCCCACACAACTTGACTCAGCTGCGGCATTTAGAACATGACCGACAAAGTGAGCGCATTTACGGGTATACATTTATAAGTCTGAGAACTTCAGCATTGCTGGTGAGTTTATAAGGCTGCTACTGCAAGAGGCCTTCAAGGATCACACTTTTTCTTTCCTTTTTTTAAAAAAAAATTTCTTCCTCCCCTGTGTGAGGTCCCATTGAACAGACTTACCCAAAAGGCCTCTGTATGAGAGCTGGATGAAGCTGCTGGACACCAAAGGCAAAACCTATCAACAGAAACACATCACATTCTCTATATGGGTGTTCTTTTGGCCACTTATTTATGCTATATACACACACACACAAAATGCAGAGTAACAGCCTTCACTAACAACCCCCAGTGACAATGTCTGAAAGGCTGCAGAACAATGAATTAGAAATTAAAATACATCAATCCATATATACACACGCACACATACATGCATACAGAACTTAAAACAGCAAAGCCCACGCTTTCCTAGAGACGTTTAGAAGAACAACTTTTTCTAAACCGTAAGCACAAGGTTTTCATTCACGTTTTATTTTGTGCTCCATTATGGTCCCTAACTTTAGCCTCTGAAGGATTATATGGTACTTTCTATTGATCAGTGTATTTGTGTACTTTCTACAGACTTAAATTCAAGCTATCTCTACTCATGAGGACTTAGTGTTAGGGTCAAATGCTAACTTTATTTCTATTCTTCAAGTGCCCAAGCATAAGCCCCTTCTTTGTTTCGTGGGCACTTAATTACTCACACAAGTGTTCCTCAGGCCAAGCACAGAGGAACCCAGAGCAGCCTCCTTTAGAGCACAAAGTGCAGAGACTCTGGGCTCCTGTCCCCCTTGCTGCAAAGCAGCAGTTTGGGAAGTGACTAGGACATCAGATTGGCTCAGATGTGGTCTTAGGAAGAGCTGTTTCATTTGAAAGTCTGCATAATAGCTCCCATCTGTTTGAGGAGTTTGCATTAAGATACTGTTTGTATTAGTAAGACCGCACACATTGGAAGCGATTCATTCCTAGGCCAATCTGTCCCTGCAGCCATACTGCAAATGGTCAGCGCCACCACATTCCCAGCAGCAGGAATAACCAATGAAGTGTCTGAGCTGTGGAAGTCTTCCTGTGGAACTGCAGATACTTTCTTTGTAATTGCTTTTGCTTTTTAAATAAGGTGCACGTACAAAGTAGCCAGAAAGTTACTACACGCTGCACTGAAAAATCAAAACCAAAGCACACCCCAAGAGTCAGTGCCCTTCAGGAAAGTGCCAGGCAGCGCGCCTGTTTTAAAGTTTTACTCTCTTCAGAAACCTGAGGTACAGACAGAAAAGCCCTTCAGGGCCGCTTCCTCACCTGGCTGCATTATCCGCGGCTTGGCACCCAGGTACGCCAGGTTCACGTTGGCTTTCCTGCCATCGATGATGGGGTTGGGGTCTTTACAAGCCCTTTCAGCAGCAGCTCTGTCAGCCATGGTGACCTTAACGGGCGATGCTGCGCATCAGATCCCTTTCCGCGGGCAAAGAGATGCCTCTCCCCCACGGCAGCCACCCGGCTGCCCCCTCGGGCGGCGCTGGGGGCCAGGCGGGGCGGCGAGGGGCTCCCGTCCGCCGAGCGGAGGGGAGGGGAGGGCAGCGCCCCGACAGCCGCGCCGGGAGCGGGGAGCCGGGAGCCGCGGCCGGCGCAGGGCGGAGGGCGCGGGCTGAGCTCCGCCGCCGGCAGATAACCACCGCCGCGGCCGTATCAGGGAGCAACAGGCGCGATGCAGGCGCTGCGAGAAATTAGGCAATTCCCCCCTCAATCTCCTTTTTCAGTAATTCCCCCCCTCTCCCGCCCCGCCTCTCTCCAAACTCCCCAGCAGGGAGAGGGGAGGAGGGGGGAAAAAAAAAAAAACCAAAACCACCACAACCTGGAGAGAGCCTGTGGAGGGTGTGAGAAGCAAAGATTTAAAATCAGACCTTGAAATAATGCTGACTCAGCACAGCTGCTGNAGTTACAATGCAATTCCCTTCTGCCTTTGCAAACCCAGCTTCCTCCTCCTTCAAGAGCGGAGCCCCGCAGCCTCCGGAGGTTTTGAGGTAGGTACCGGCAAAAGGAGGAGGGGAGGCCGGGCAGCAGCCAGCCTGGCAGCCGTAGCGCTGGAAACGAGCAGAAGCAGCAGCTGGAAGAGGAGCGCAGGGCCTGGGCGCTAACAACTGAGTGGCCTCCCCCCCCTAAAAGCCACCGGGTCGGGCACTCTCGGTTCCTCCTCCTCCTCCTCCTCGCAGGGGCGGGGACGGCGGCGGGGCGGACCCCGCGTTCGGCCGCGGCCCAGCCGGGGCTGACACACAGCTGTTGCCAACAGCTGGATGTTCCCCCCCGTCCCCGTGCGGTGGGAGCCTGCCCTTGCAGCCGCCAGGCAAAGGCGCTGCTTCAGAAGTGCCCCGCGGGGAGGCTGGGTGCCTTGCGAGGCAGGTTTGCCCCGGGCTTGTGCAAATAGAAGTGCCGGGAGGCAGGGTCTTGCGGGGTCACTGCTGCCCGGCCAGCCAGAGAGCCCGCGGGCAGAGCCGGCTCACTGGGAGCTGGCGGTCCTCAAATGTTTCCATCCCTCCCCGAAGGCTTGTGGTGAAACCCCTGCCACCCTCACTTAACCACTCTCCCCAGTCTAGCGATGTTACGGGGCTGCAGCACTTGCATTATTATTGTTGTGGTGGTGATGGTGGTTGTGGTTCTTGTTATTGGTTTGGACACAGGTTAAAAAAAACCGGGAAAGCTGTTTCCCTTGTTTTTCTCTTCTCTTGATGCCTCTGCCCTGTGTTGCAACTGGGAAGGACGCAGAGGAACAAAAAGAAAGGAACGTCTGTGTGACATGGAGAGGCAGAGGACTGTGGGAGTTGGGGGGGAAGGGAGGCTCACAGGGAGACAGGAAGGATGGGAGGAAGGTTAAAGATTGGGGAAAACAGATGTGCACATGTGTGTAGACTTCTAAACCATTTCCTTGTGGTCCCTAAGTACTGGTGTCTCTTTTTCTGCTTTCTCCTACTTCCTCTGTCCATTAGACTTTTTCCGGTGAAGTCCCTTTCTCCCTTAGAAAAAAGAGCAATGCATCAGTTGCAGGAGGGACTTTCACAAAGCTCTTCAGCCCCTCCAGTACCAAATGTTAACCATAATGACACCACTTAGCCCTAAACTTAGACCCTGCTTGCCCTGTATCTAACCTTGGCCCCATTTGATTTTTTCAGAAGTCATTGTCCTAGTTCTAACGGCCTGTACAATATTAGGTCATGCTGTCACTAAACCCTACTTGATCCTTCAGACTCTCCAGATTAGATCATTTGGTTTAATATGTTAGGACTAACTCAGGTTGAAGCCCAGCAACCCTAGCAGGATCCAGATGTAAATGTTGCTTTTCAGCTCAAGCTATGACAAGCCCTTAACCTCGGCCTGAATCCAGTTAGGCCAGCTAACTCTGCCCCAAAATTTCTCCCAGCATGATTCTCATGCTGGTCTGGAACATTGTGTTAAAACCTGACACTCCAGCTGCTTCTGTTCAAGGGCTACTTGTAACCTTAAACTCTGGCCCAGTGACCTGAACTTAAATACTAGCCCAACTAAAGGTGTCAGCGCTCAGTAGAGCACTGCAGCACATGAAATGCTTAGGAGTACCTTTAAGTTCTCAGCCCCTTGTGGACCTGAAAGATGAACTTCACCTAAAACCAACCATAGCCCATCCCATCACATTTCCTTTCCCTTGCTGTGCGCAGCACTCCTGCGTGTCTTGTGGCATCTGCAGGAAAGGTGTATTAGCACAGTTTTGCAGTCATTACACAAACTCTTGTATTAAGGCCAGAAAAACAACACTTGGCTATGCCAGAACTAATTGCAGGTGTATTTAGGAGTTTGCCTATTTCAGCCCAAGTGGAAGATTGATGACTTTGACAGACCCAGACCGAAAACCTAGCCTTTTGGTCTAACAGCAACAGCAGGTCTTCCAGGATCCAGAAACAAAACCTAACTTTCTGCATTTATGTCCCAGCAAAGGACAAACTTCTTGCATTTGGATAGGGTTCATCAGGCAGCCCTTGCTCTAGTCTGAGTCCTTCTGACACAAATCCAAACACAAGCACAATACCATCACTAACTTGAGGTCCAAGATACATTTCTTAATTAAAAACCCCACAGTTTATTTCCCTCAAATGTCCCCAATCTGGTTACAGTTTTTGCAGCATTTACAGGTTCCTGTAATGAGCAAGCCTTTTCTGGTCCTTCTCTCCTAAGGTACAAACCTTATTCCAACCAAACGTAGCCTTAAACTAAGAAAGGTAGCCCCCACAACAATAGACCTAGCTTGCACTACAACACTACCTTCATGCTACAGGCTTACAGACCCTATAAGAACTGAAAATATATCTTCAGCCCAAATTGTTGCCCATTAGGTTTTTCTGTGTGCCAATCTCATCCTATTTCAGTGCTGCCTACAGATTTCACATATAGTATCAGTAGTCCTTTCCCTTCTCTTCCTAACCTTAAAATGAACCATAACTGTCATCAGTACCACAGGCATTGCAAAACCCATTGGTCATGGAACCGCAATTCTGTAATCTCATTTCTCTCATACCCTAATCCCGATCTTCAACCTAACCATAGTTTAAAGTTAAAAGAGGTGATGTTGCTGTCCGGTAAGTATCCTGCACAATCTTACTAGTACTGTCCTCCTTGTTTTGTTATTCCCTAGAGGATTAAGGTGGTCACAGAATTCTCCATCCAGGTCTCTCTCAGACCTTAGCTTTGTCCCTAATTCAACTGCTTCTCAATCTTAATCATCACTTTAACTCTAGGTTTATCCAAAGAGAGGTGACCCCTATCATATGGAAATGAATTAAAGACCATTTGAACACTTTAGTGTTCAGGTATATATTGTATACTTCTCTCCTAAACCGTATGTTAGCTCAAAGTTTTAGGCTAGTCTTAACCCAAAGGAGGTGACCACAAACACCCCAGGAGGGTAGTTCTTCCAGATGATACCCATTTTGGATATGTTTTGGCATGATTAGGGCTTGTGTTTTAGTACTAGGGCTAGGGTTCAGTACAGGGTAGACTGATGAGCGAGGTTCATCTATGGAACCTGTAGGTACCACAGGAAACTGATGAAGCTGGATGAATTCTGAGTTGAGGATGAGACTAGAGTTAGCTGTTGGTTGGACGGTGATTACCTGGCTGTGTTGGATGTATGACTAAGTTTGCAGTCAGACTAATGGGTTTGAAGATTTAAAGGCATGGACTGTACAGCATCTATTGTGCCGCAGGGAGGTCGGTGGGCAACTTCACCGATGTCATTATCCCAGTTACTTGAGATAATATGGATTTTGTGTTTTGGGATGGGTCAGCAGGATGACTTACTGCTAGGGATCTGGTTGTGGCTTTGGAATGCAAGTGAGGAAGAAAGAAATCTATTTCTGTATCGTGCAAATTTTGCAGTAGTGATGCCACTGGTAAAAGTGTGACAATTCAGGCAAGCAGTGAGAACTTGTGGAAAAAGGGGTGTATAGGTAGGGCATTCCTGGGAGAGATGTGAAACTGGGGTTCCTAAGCCCCTAAAGAGATTTGGAAATTGAACCTGGGTCACCTATGTTCTGGTAAGTACCACAAAGAGTAGACTACTGTAAAACCTGAGAGAAGTATCGGGCCCTTAGGAAGCTATTTTGGCATTTTCAGGATCTCAGTTCTGAATCAAAGTAGAATGTAGGCACCTAGGTCCTGCTGCACTCTTATATCGCTGTGAGTCTCTCCCAGGTATGTAGATATTGTTGCTGAAGGCTGTTGTAGCTGACGATTACCTTCCATGTAATTTTAATGGTTTTAAAAATATATATCTGAAGCTATACATTAAAAAGTGTTCTAATGTTTCTTTTGGAACCTAGTAACAGGACTTAACAGGAGGAAGCCCCAAAAGCTATCAGTTACAATTAATTGTTTTTACTCAGAGATTTTGTGGTTTTGCTGTCAAGGTAAGATAGAATAGACAACTTGCCAGCTTACCAAATGTTACCACTCACTGGTATCAGCGTAACTATAATATCATGCTTTTTATTTATTTATGAGCACCATATGCCTGTCATGTAGGAAACCAGTGGATGTTATGTGTTCATTCATTAGGTTTCTGAAAACAACAAAGACTCCTGATTATATTACACACCCGTCATTCTTGCTAGTGCTTTATTTCAGTAAATAATAGTGGTCTTCAGAACATTCAGTACACTATCAATTAAACACAGTTGGAATTTCTCTATATATTTACATATACACATACATACACACACATTTTATTTGAACACTTCAAGTGCGTTTGAACACTTCATTTGCTGACACTACTATTAGAATGCCTAGGGCCTAAAACTCTGTGATTTTTAGGCAGAGCTGAAAATAAAAGTAATTATTTTTCTGTTAACCTAGTAAGACCATCAGTTTGGTCAGTGAGACTTACATTTCTGCTGAAGTTCCATAATGCCATAGCTCCGTGAAAGCATTCGGCTAATAACATTAGGCACGGCTTTGTCTGCTAATCTGTGCACTTCCACCAACCACATCCCATTACAGACAGGAGCAGAATGTCTAACCTCTGCTCTGCTCAGTATTTGTTACATGGGCAATAGTTTGACTTTGTCTGGGATAAGTATAGTAGTTGGTAGTACACTCATGTTCTTAAACAGATCACAGAGTGAGAAACTTAGAAACCTCATACTCTTCTCACTCTTCTTGCTATGTACAATCTTTATGTATGATTAGTTCTTGAATTGTCAATTTCTGCTAAAAATTTCCTAACTGGGGAAGCTTCCACCACCTCTCTTCTGATAGTGTGTCCCCATTATAACGGATTTCATCATATGATTTTTTTTTCCTGAAACCTATTAATCTTACTGTTTTCCAAAATCCCGTTTGCTATAGTATCTGAACACTAATCTACATAACCTTCAACTCTTGTAACCTCCTTATTCCCAATTAAATCACCAAATGTAGACCACCAACGGTAGTTTCTGTTGGGAATATTCTTCCCTTTTAAGGGCAGTGGAGGAGGTGACAAGGAAATTCAGTGATTCAGCAAACAAAATTCAAAGCTTGTGAAACTGTGGGTGCAAGACATATTGTCTGTATGTAGGAAAGTAACAGGCATGTCAGGTGAAGCAGTAGTGGATGATCAGTATATCCAGAATCACGGAATTTTTAGAGTTGGAAGGGACCTCTAGAGATCATTTAGTCCAACTCCCCTGCTGACGCATGAATGCCTAGAGCACATTACTCAGGACTGCATCCAGACGGGTCTTGAAAATCTCCAGAGAAGGGGAAGGTTGAATGCATTCATAAGGGTTACAATAAGCACATGATGTTGGTAGCGGAACACATGGAAAGGAATGGTAGAAAAAAAAAAAAAACAAGGGAAAGGGCTTATGAATACCAAATCATGCGTGCTATGCTGAATAGTGCTTCCCAGTGCTAGAACAGGTGAGAAGGTAGAATGACGCTAGTGCCTGGCATGAACTGAAGTTGTCCTATGATGCTGTAATGGAGGGAGGGCTGACTCTAGAGGCTGAACCTGCAAAATCACAAAGCTCCCACACCCACCATGTGACATGCTGAGAGTCAGGAGAACAATGGTTCTTAATATCGACAACAAGCAAGGCAGTTGTGCAGGGGAAGGAATAAACATGGATTTGCAGACTAGCTGAAGCTTAGAAATTGGAGTGTGAAACACCAGACTCTCATACTTACCTGGTGACAGGCAACTAAGAGACAGACATCTAACAAATCTGCAAAATCCCCTTGACATTGATTTGTAACAGCTGGATGACTCTGTGCTAAGCACACTCCTGTGCATCTTTAAAATGTTGTACACCCACCCCCATCGTGATACCTGATGGGAAAACCAGTGCTCAGAGCTGCCTGCTGAGCCATATACACGTAGCCTGGACTGATGCAACCACATAACTTGTTGCTTCCTATTTTGTATGCAAAACAAAAAGTCCTGGTACAAAGAATATTGTTGAGAAAAAATTCTCAGCCAGTCTAAATTGGTGGAGCGCTGCTAAAAGCAAAGAAACTAAACCAAATTACATCAGGTTATATCTGTCCTTCAGTCAATATAAGCAGGAAAAAAAGGAACAGAAATACAGGGACGCTGGTAAAAGACAGAGCCACTAAACCCTAGCCAGTTATTATTACAAGAGATTAAACTGACAGTTGACAAGCTGTATGCTAGACAGTAGCCTCATAGAAGAGGGCACATCTGTTAGTAGAAGTAGGTTAGTAGAAAAGAGAAAAAATGTAGGTAGGTGGATAGAAATGCAGAGAAGAGCTCATTCAAACACACTTCAGCCCATCCAGTTCTTAAGCCATGTTGGAGAAAAACGAAGGTTTCAGTGTTCTTCAGTCCTCACCCAGGGACATGTCTGCAAATCCTGGTGTGAGCGAGAAAGAGAGGGAGAACTACTCCACAGAACTGTCCTCTCCTTTCCCTTAAAGCTATCTGGGGCATGAAGGCACGCAGAGGAAAAGAGGATGGATTAAATTTGTGCTCAGTCTTCTTCACCCAGCGTCTTTTCCTAGTCCTTCATGTGGTCACACAGACTAGAGCTTTTGCAAGTGCTAGAAGAGAGCATTTAGGAAGGAACATGGACTTTAGCCAGAGGTCATCCCATTTACAGGCTGTCCTCTCTTGAGACAGACAATATATTGCCAGTCTAACCCGTAAAGTGCTGCTGAGTTGTGTTGTAGGAGTCTGTAACTTGTTTACTAGTTCAACCATGTTTTCTGATCCAAAGATATCATATGTTGCTGTCAAGTATTTTTAGTCTGAGCTTCTTAATATCCAGTTTACTTTGCAGTCTTGGTTTCTTGAACTAAAAATAGCTCTAAGACAACAATAGCTTTTAGGTGGTTCCGCTTTTTGGATTAGACATGATTGGTTAAAAAAAGTAGCAACATGTGATGGTAGTTTGGTGCCTTATTCGAGAAGGATCTTGGAGAGATTTACTAGCCTGCACTGAGTCTCACCACCTGCTGCTGTGGTACAGCTAGCTCTCCACTGTGGCACAGCATTCCTATTCTTCAAGGACTGTCAGAGCAGATTATCTTTTCTGGTTCACAGATATTTTTTCTGGCTGGGATTTTTTTTCTTTTTTTGGTAGGTAGAATGAGCTAGGTTAGAATTTGGCCTGAACACTAAAGTGAAACAAACTTCCAGCTAAGAAAGATCATGGAGGCTTCCTTCGCACCCATCCAAAAGGTCAGGATCTCTGTAGTACGTTCTCTTGGTAAGGTGACACCTGCAGGTGTACAGCACTTCTCCCATCTTCCTGCGACACCTGAACAGAAGTGACTCAGAAGGGAGGAGCTCTGCCTGCACTGAATCACTATTGCTTTCTATATTTATCCTACCAATTTAAAAGTCAAATTCTGTCACAAATTCTGTTTAACCTGTAAGATCCTAGCCCTGAGGGCTACAGCTTCAACACAATGCAGCAGGTTGTGGGGGTTTTTTTGTTTGTTTGTTTTGCAGTGCAAGTGGAAATTTGAGCATGTTACCGCTTGAGCAGTGGGAGTTTCATCAATGTAGCATCTACACACTCATTGCTGCAACCCAGTAAGGTAATGTGAGGTTTTTAAGCATTCTTATAGCCTTTATTGTCCTCAGTTGGAATAGACATGACTTTTGCCTTTAAGAAGAAGTAAAAAAACCCTTCTGACTTTGTAATGAGAATAAAAATAGTACTGTTTGGCTGGTTTGTAATGTTAGTCCCTTAGTCTTAAGTTTCACAGTTCATCTAAGGTGTGAGGTTATGAAGTAGGACACAGAAAATGTGTCATGCTCTAATACTTCCATTTTCACCTCTGGAAGGGCCCTTTGCTAAGACACTACAGCTGTGAGTATGTTCCTAGTGTTGCAGAAAAGCTATCACATTGCCTTTTGGTTAGCCATGTACAAGGGTCAAATTGGATTTAATTCCACCAAAATTCTCATGGTTTTGAAAAATGGGCCCTGTCCACATGAAACAATTAATATTTCATATTAATTGCGTATAAGGCTCAGGTATAGTGCTTGGATTTTCTAAGACAAAATCTATACTGTCTCTTCAGTCCTAAGATAAGCATCCTGCTTACACAATTAGCATTTGTCAAGGTCTGTTAATTTTAACTGAGGTTTACCAATTCATTACTTTTAAAAGTTAGAGTCTGAGCAATAGTTTTTCTGACATTTGATAATTTCACAATGATCTGTTAAGGGGTTTAGCAAGGTCAGGTAGGCAAGAATGGGTCCACTTGCTGACCCGATCTTGGACATTGCCTTCCCACTGGGTACTGCAAGTATGTTGCAGTGCATTGTCTCCCTAGAGAATCTGGAAAAAGGTAAGAAATACTGGATCTGCTTCAGGAGTGTGTCTGGGACTTTGGTGAGGTCTGTGCAAAACTGACTTGCTGTCTGATGTGTAGATATTCTGCCATTTGAGTAAGCCTGGTCTAGGCAGGATTGCCTCAGTTCAAAGCACAATAGTATTTTATTAAATCAGAATTATGAGAAGAAACTGGATTCCTGCACATCGATAAACAGGATTTTGCTATACTGGTTTGCTAGCTACTGTCATACATAGACTGTCACGTATTCCATATTGAAAGCAGGTGTATTAAATGAAATAACGAGATAACAAAAACTTTGTATTAAAGCATAATTTTTTTAAACCTCCCTGGGAAAAACCTTCGTCATTTCAGCCTATCAGCTATTTCCTTGCTATTTATTTTTCTCTGTTCATCTTTGAAACTCAATAAGGAAAGAAAATACCAACATAAATAAATGAAGAAGAAGGTTTCTCAATACCAATAAGCTAGACAAAAGAAACAGAACACTAGAGAATGTTTACTTATTCATGATATCTTCATGAATGCCATACTTTGGAGGGAATGGGAGATTTTTGTTCATGTTTGATTCTCAAGCGTGTTAATCAGGTTTTATTGAAATGGTTGTGGGGAACAGTTAGCTTGGAAAAACTAGTGAAGCTAAATGCAACCAGATTAGAAGTTCATGTGAAATACTAGCGAGTAAGAGGAATTATCTAAAGTTGATATTATGTGCAGGGGGATGGGCAAATATTTTCATAATCTTATTTAAGTGGAGGAAACCTTTGTGAAAGGATGCATGGTTGTGTGGTGGAAGTACAGAGTTTGTTCCGGGGCGTTTGTTCTGTTCTCTTCTGTGTTCTGGAAAAGCACCCTGTGTATGTTTCAGTAGTTTTGTCTGTGCTGTCATCCTGTCCGATAATCATGTTCTTAAACATGTGAGAAGGCCCCTTAAAAATAATGAAATTCCTTATAATGAGTTCAGTACATGCATAAGTGTTTTCAAGATTTCAGAGTATCTCTGTGGTTCAGATCCATACAGCCTGTCTCTCTCTGTGACTGTTTTGCGTTAGCGCGTAGCACAGGGAGTTCTGGCTTGGGGTTTCTCTGTACTGCCGTGACCCTGGAAGTGTCAGGAAAACAGTCCTAAAAGTGAAATCCAGGTATTATGCAACAGTTTTCTCATCTGGCTAATTGAGAATTGACAGCAAAGTTCCAGAAGATAGAAGCAGTGAAAAACAACCCCCTGTACTGGCAAGGGTATAAATTAAAATGTCAGATCAGTCCTCGTCACGTGAAATTTCTCAGAGCTCCCTCGTTGCAATATGCTGCGTAACTTCTCTTACCATAGAAGTTTAGGGACTCAGGTCGTGTCTAGCTATCTTGAAGCCTATACACAGCAAAACCATGCTGCACCTCGTAGGATTGGGTTCAAGACTACACTCACTAGGGCCTGTTTGCTGTGTATGGTCTGTCTTATGTCATGTCAAGTTATCTGATAGCAGTTCTTAAAATGCTAGCAGTTTCCATGCTGTTAGGCAAATGAGGCTTAGAAGAATTAACATATATATAGGGTCAGTGACACAATATGGAGCAACATATGTGTTTTTCATTAAGTGGTTTCTTCATATATCTTCTTCTATCCCCAGGATTCCTTTTCATTTATTTACATTTTCATTATTCTTTTTTAAACAGCATGTGCATTAGAAAACAAATGTCAGATAACCCCACATTGCAGTTGTCACCCCATTAACAAACTGGGGGTGGGGGTACCCTCTCAATGCAACCATAAAGGACTTCGGATTTTTACGAACTACTTAAAGGGGAAAGTGAGCTTATTCTTTAATATAGGACAAGTCTGGTAACATTTAATTCTACTAGAAATATTTGCTTTTTGCAAACTGTATTCATAAATAAGATAATATAATGGCAAAAGTCAAGCTGTAAGCTCCCAGAGCAGCCTGGGCTAATGTGCTGGTACTGGTGCTGTGGGTGCCAATGTGGGTGAGAGGTCATTAGTTTCCTTTGCTCTCTCTGCTGTCCCTAGAAGGTGACTTGTGTCAGGAGGGGCTTGAAAGCTGAAGATTAGAGGGAGAGTAGTCATGTCAGTTGCAGCATTTTGTTACTGATTTTCTAAACGCCTTATTTCAGCTATAGCTCTTTTGCTAGCATGAATTTCTTGCATCGATGAAAAAAAAAAAAACAACCCAAAGTTTGCAAATCAGAGACTAACCATGCATTTCCTTTGCGCTGGCATCTCACTACAGCTCCGCTGCAGTTTTGTTTGTGTGGAGGGTGTGGCTTGAGCTTTACAAACCTAATGACTCTCTTGCATAAACAGATTTCTCTTCTATTCTCCAAAATGTCACATGATAATTATAATAAATAAATAAACCTGCATTGGAGTGTGATCTCAGTCTAAAACCACACATCTGAATAGACACAGGTAACTGTGAAGAAACACTTAAAGATCAATATTAACTATTTAATTGTTCATGTAAGACTGGCAAGGTCAGGCGCACTAGGAGTTACAAAGGCTGATTTCATATAGAGCCCTGATTGATATCAGTGTCCAAAAAAATGTGTCAGCTCCCCCTGAAGCTTCTCCCGTGACTGGGGCAATCAGGAGTGTGTGCTTTTTCGTCTTTTGCCCCAGCACTAATGTGGATTCTTGCACAGCTAACAAGACAGTGAACTAACTTTTCCAACAGTCAGGGCATGGGAAGGATCTCTTTCCTCTGCCAGAGACTGTTCTCATGAAACTTGTACGAACTTAACTGTCTCTGGGAACTGAACCTCCTTTGCTGCATTTGGTTGACATTGCCAGTGGATTTGCTACTCATTAAGGGAAGGGAAAGAAATACCTGGACAGACAGACACTGTGACTACAGACCTTTGAGGCTACTGTTTAAAAAAAACAGGGAAGTAAAAACAGAGGGAAAACATAGACCTGTCCTGGAAATGCCCTCTCATTTGGCAATGGACAAGACTGGTGTTTGAAACCATTTTTAAAATGTTGGTTTACCTACTCCAGAAAAAAAATAGAAAAAAGAAAGCAAGCTCAGAAAACCCCTGGGTATCTTTGAACTCCACCAAAGTGCAGACAAGCTCATGAAACCCTCGGAGATATCTACAACCCACCAAAGACCCAATCCACAAAGCATGACATTTGCAAAACTCCAAGGAGACCGTGGCCACGTTTGGCGAGTTCAGAGACTATGCACAGAACATGACTTGGACATTTCCACCATGTACTGCACATAGGGCCTCATTTTTGTGATTGACATGGCCAGGAGCGTATTTTGCAGATGGGGTCTGGCAAAGTCTCAGCACCTTTTATTTTCTATTTTTACTTAATGCGGACACAGGGGTCAGCCAAGTCTATCTGTTGAAAACAACAGGTTGTTTTGTGCCATCATTTTTCTAGCCTTACTTTCAGCTGATGTTAGTGGTGAAGGGGTCACTTTAATATCTGAATTCAGAGTTGGAGCCCATGGAATTTCTCAGTGCAGCAGAAGCTCTTGCTGTACCAGGGAGGCAGGAACGCGGTAAGAAGAAGGGAAAACAATGGTTCCCTGTTTCAAGTTCTTAATAATTTTCAAACTAGTGTAAAATACTACTGAAAAGGGACCTTTGTCTGCAATACTTGGATGTTACATTTATCGTCTTACTCTGTAGGAACACGTTCAATACAAACAAACAAAGAAGAAAAGCCTGACAACTTTTGCCATTGTTAGGAACATGAGGAGGCCATTGCTGATTAGAGGCAAAACTACATCCAGGAAATATTTGTTGCCATAGTGACCATGTTTAGCTGATTTCTTTTTCTGCTGTACAAATCTGATTTAATTAATTCAGATATTTATAAATAGCTTCCCGTGGGGCCAAAAGTAATGGCTGCAAAGTTAAGTTGCAAAGACTTTGGATGTGCAGCTCTGTATGGACAGATGGAGACCCCACTTCAGCAGAGCAGTTAACGTGAGCACGCAGTTTTAAGTGTTACATCTCAGCCAACAGAATTGTGCATGTGCTTAAATTCATACATGTGCTGAAATAGTCTGCTGCAGTTCAACAGCAGATAGTGAGCATTTCTATTTTAAACTTTAAGGTTTGTTTTGATCTAACTTTTATAAACTCCAGTGGAAATAAGTCCTTAAGTAGTTACAGCATTAGTCATACTAGGAGTGGCCAGTTGCTTACTGGGCAGTTGCTGTGAGCATTAGAGAAAATATGGGCATATACACCTTTCATGGTTTCATGTTCATTCCACTAATCCCCAGCCTCTGTGAGTTGTCCTCTGCAGCCCTTTTCTCCTTTATTTTTTTTTGTTTATACTAGTGCTAGGGAAATTGTTGAAACACATGCATTTTACAATTGCCTAAAAGGGAATTTTTCTGGAAGTGTGCAAATTGAGCATGCAGCACGTGTATAGTTCAGCTCCCTTCAGTAGGAAATTCTCTTGAAAGCTTCATCATAGTTGGGTGCCAAAAGTCTTGCAATTACTCTGCATCATTTGCTTTGAATATGAGTTCCACGTACTTTGCCTCTGTGTTGTCCCAGCTGTTAATTCTGCCTTGTAAATGCAATCACACAGTCAGTTTGGGACAGAAAGAAGCAAGAGGAAAAGGTTAAAAGATTTACCATTCCTGCTGTTTTTCAGAGGTTTTATCCCCTCCAGTAAGGCATGGCATATGCAACTGGTTCTCTCCACGTTTGGCACATCAGGGGGCATTAGCATGTTGTCCAGCATCAGGATAGCAAGGGACAGCTGAAACTGGAGGAACAGAAATGGAAAACTCCAGAAGCAACTTAAAAATTACAATGACACAAATTGCTATCTGCAAAGACAAATAATCAGAAAACTGGTTAACACCTCTAGCATCATCTTTATCTATACTCCTTTGACATATTTTCAGACCATAGTTTGTATCAGACATTTGACACCTTTCCTAGCCTTCTGCACTCAGACTTTTCTAAAATCTGGCTTTTGCATTGCAAATCTGTTTTTGTCTAAGAATCAAATTCCAGGTGGCATCTCTACAAAAAAAAGTTGGAGTTTTTTTAAAGCTCCTCAGCTTCCCTGAGGTGCCGTTCTTACTTTCTCCACCCAGAGATTACGTGGTCTTTGCCATTTTCTTAGACTAATGGAGTCCCAGACTCCAGGTCCCTCAGACTGCATACAAAGAGAGGATGAGTGAACTGATCTTCAGAATTCAGTCTTTCACCTGCACTGTGAATCCACAGGAAACAGTCAAGACATCCTGAGACTGTATCTGCACTAGTCCCATGGCAACACCTGGTCAGGGAAGTTTGTAGTGCAGAACGTCCCTCTTGAAGCTGTGCCGCTGGACAGGAGCAAGGTCTCTTGTGCAGCATTTATTTTGGAATATCCACCAGCTGAGGAGGCCTGGTAACTACTTTCCTTACTTTACCATGCATGTTTGTAGGCAGTTTGTCCTCCATTTTACCCTACTGAAGTATTCTGGGTTTTTTGCAATGGTACTCTTCCATGGAGGGTCTTTACAGAGAGGAACATCAGTCAGCCCAGAGCTGGGGTGGAGGCAGGCAAGGAGGGGTGCCAAAGCTGTCTGGGTCCTGGTCCTTCTCCTGTCTCATGGGAACAGGGGCAACAGTCTCTCCCACAGCAGGAGCCTTTCTGGGATAATTATTTGTTAATTGTGAGCTTTTCTGTTCTGCAGTCCTCCCTGGTTTTCTCTCAGTGTGGTTGCATTGAACTTAGTGGGAGAGTGTTCAAATAAATAAGAAGTGTCTCAGTTTTTAACCCAGAAAGTTCATGTTTTAGAGCAGGGATGTCATGATGACCAGACGCTTTTGTTCTCAGTGCCTTATTTACCAGAGATTTGGAACTTTTACACTGCAAAACAATGCAATTGGTGTGGAAAGGAAAAGTCCTCTTCTATGCATCTCACCACACCTCTGGGTGAGGAGGGCCATTTTGTGTCAGAAGCTGAAACAGGCAAAATCAAATGAAGGAGGCAGGGACAGTCATTCCTCTGCCTTGGCAAAGCCAGAAAAGGACATGCTGGAGAACCCTTCACAGGAGGACCCAGACAATCCCAGGAGGATTAAGCTGTGATATACTGTACGCAGTAACCAGAGCTGAACCTGGCAACATGCAGCTCCACGAAGCATGGCTCCAGCGCTCTGTGTGCAAGAGGCTGTTGTCCATCAGCTTCAGCATGACCCTGTGCATGCTGTTATGACAGCTGTTGGAAACTGTTATGTCAGTGTACCCTTTCGGTCTCTTCAGGAATAGAAGATGCTGTGCTCTTTTGGATTTTTTAATGCCCTGCTTAATCTGGATCACAAGTCAGTGAGACATTGATAATTTTAACCATGTACTGCGCAGGCCTATTTGTTTATATTGCTGGGGACGTGCTCTTTGTTTCTGGCAAACACTTCCAGAGGCAGCCTATGCAGAAAATGACTGGAATAACTTCTCTTTCCTTACACCTTTAACTTCTCCTCTTTGCTTTGTTATCACTGTGTTCTTTTAAAAGTACCTTCTCTGTCTGAAGTTTCCTTCTGGCACTGTTATTTCTTTTCCAGTAATTTTGTAAGGGACAGTGTCAGTTTGGGTTTTACCTTCATAACAAATGCGTTACAATTTGTTTCTGCTCTCAAACCAACACAAATCCAGCATAATGCCAATTTTACAATTGCATTCCCTGCTTTTCTACCCCTGCTGCTGTTTGATATTCAGAGAGAAAGGGAGAAGCTAAATATTTATATAAGGGAAACTGAATTTACATAATAAATAAACAGAAAAAGCAGATAAATAATCCCATCCCCCCCATCCCCCCTCGGCTCTTTAAGTTTCAGCAATACTGCATGTAGGCTGTTTCAAAGAGAAGTGTGCCTTCTACCCTTGTCCCAGCTTCAGCAGACATCTCTTTAACTGCTCATACTCCTTTTTAACTTCTTTGCATAAAAGAAGAACTCCCATTGTGTCTCAGAAATTCAATATGATATGGTAACCAGATAGGTTGTTTGGTTTTTTTAAAAAAAGAAATGTCTCCTGCCCAACTTTGGTATGGCAAGGAAATTTGATTATCAGTTGTTGACAGGCATGCAGGTCATGTCAAGTGTTTCTGACATGTCTATTTTAAGTTAAGCTAGAATTTGTATTTTGATTATGACAGAGTAAAAATACTTGGACAATAGATAGTCTTTGTGAATGAAAATTGGAATATGCAAGTTATGGTCAGACAGGTTTCTGTTATGGAGATGAGGCTTTGGTTGGGTCACTGCCCAGATGTCCTAATTTAAAAAAAAAAAGAAAAAATGCCCCCCATACCACCCCTGCTCCTGTTACTTTGAAAGAGAAAAACATGATCACAGCAACACAAGAGAACTAACATGAAATTAACTGTGAAAGGCAACTGGAGATTTTCCTCTTGCCCATTTTAGTCAAGTGATAAAGTATCCACCTCCTTCTGCTTAACCGTCTCTTTTATTCCACAAGCCTGCATTTCTGCAGCATCACAAGATGTTTTAAGTGTTAAATACCCTGTGGGTCCTGGCTCCTCTGGCTTACAGCAGTAACTAACTCAATCAGACTCAACAGCTGAGACCCAGAATGAAGCTGATGCGTGGTCAGGAGCAGGGCTCCTAGCTGGCTTGCCAGCATGCTGAAATCAGTTGCCCCCCTTCATGCCTTCAGAAGTCAGCAGCAGCAGCAGCAGCATCACTGCACAGCCCTTTGCAAGCCTGCAGCAGCTGGCTGAAGCAAGCTGAAGTACTCTACGTCCGTAGGTCTGAGACTAGGGGTTGTGTCTCTGTGTGGGGTCTGTAACGTTAGGAGCAAAGTAGGAGAGCCCAGTTAGAGGCCATTTATCTGTGCCAATATTTGGGGTCAAGGGCTCACCAGAAGTGGAGTCGCAATTTGCAATGGGGCCATGACCAGAAAACATTTGAAAATGGCTAACAAGGACGCTAGGTTTGAGAGTAGTCCTCAGTAGAACAAACTCTGAGTGTTGCTTTCCAAGCAGTTGTTGTGTGAAGTCTGGAAGCAAGAACAGTGTTGGTCACTATTCAGCTCTCTCCTTTTAGAAGCAGACTGGTTCTTGGAAGAAAAAAATTGTCAGAGGACGTGAATGTTTCTGAAGAGGGGGATGCTGAAATTTTGCTGGATTCAGTGTCTGTTTGGTTTTTATCCAGCTCTGAGCTCAAAGGCAACGCTTGTGATAATACATTTTCTTCACCGTAGAGACAAATGCACCTCCTGAGGGAAAAACAGTTGCTTTGACATTTCAGGCTGGGAAACCTGTCCTTGACACATGCACAGGCCCTGATACATGGTGTCTTGGCTTCGCCTGCTTACAGCTGTCCGGGAGGCTGGCACTGTCCCTGTTCAAAGGCAGTGGCATGCTGTGCTGGTGAGGTCCCCAGTGGAGATGTTTGCACTGGGAAGGCAGCAGAGCACAGCAAATGTCATCTCTGTCTTAGGAGATGATGTTCTTTGCATTAGCCATGGCGTTTTGCACTTGCTCGCACGTGGTAACGTATTTATGTTAGCAAAAGCCCTGATGGGACAGGGGAAAAAAGAAATGGAGCTTATGTTATGTTGTAGCTGCCAGCAGTCACAAACTGCACCATGGCAGGAAGCTGAGTGTAAGAATCAACTGTGTTTTCAGACGTCTTCTAGGAGCTGCAGTCTTGATTTGCAGAGCTGCCAAAGACCTGCAGTGCTCCTACTTTCAGCTGGATGGGGGAGTAGCCATTCTGGAAATCTGTCCAAGGGATTTAAAATCAAGCTCCTGGCTAGTGACAGTACTGTACGACTAAATATTGGTGTCCAAAGGACTATATAGCAAAAAGCACAGAAGAGGTGACTGGGCAAAGAGGTGACTATGCTGGAACATAAATCACTAATATGAGTGACAAGGTGAAGCACAAATAAGGGAACATTCCTATTCTACAGGATTACTACTGTGGTTCTGCATCCATAGTCACCGTTTCATAACACTGGCTGGCCAAGACTACATAAAAACTCAACCCTAACAAATGGACTCTTGGCTCAGTGAAGGTGATGAGGCTCTGATAGTTACAGAGAATTCAATACCGCCAGCTTTACTGACTGTGCTTCTTCACCATTGTAATTCTCCTTCAGCGAAATAAGTGCTTACTGACTAGCTGAGAGGTTATAGGCCCATAAAACCAGAGCACACTAAGAGATGATCTGTACATGTGACAGTAAGATGAGCAATCACATCCCAGCACAAACTATGCCATTAGTATTACTTACTTTTAAAGGGCCATTATCCTTGCATTGTTCTCTCTCATTAACAATTAGTCATTCAGGCCCTTGAGAACTTTAATACAATAATCCCTACAAGCTCATCAAGCAAAGCTCACACAGTTGCAATGTTGCATACAAGATTTATAAGACGGAACTGGCTGGATGTGAATGTGGGAGTAATGGTCCATAAGCAAATGTGACACAAAAAGAAGTCAGCCAGGAAAGCAGCCTACTGAACTCAGAAAGCCTAGCTGTAGTGGGAGCTGCTGTTATTTCAAAACGGCTTTCATCTTTTGGGGTGGAAGGGAGTCATTTTGCTAGAGGAGAAGAAGCAACTGCATAATGTCCATGGCATTTACATACTGGTCAATGAAAGTCAGTCCCTGGTTTTGAAATCATGTGGCTGTATGCGTTTTCCATTTGAATGCTGTATTAGGAGAGCCTGTGCTCCTCCATTCCCTCCCCCTTCCTTCCCTTCTCCTTTTCAGCAAAAAGAGACCTCACCAACAAAGAGAAAATAGATTGAAAGCTCTTGCATCCAGACTCTTTCAAGCAAAGCTTGAGAGAGGCTTTGGCACATAATGTCTCTAACATTATGTTCGCTGCCCTTAGAAAGCAATAACCAAATACATTCTGCTGGCAGTTAGCAAGTGCAGTGATTTCAACACAGATGAGAGAAGAGAGGACAAAGAAAGAATATGCTTAGAGCATCCCTTTCACTATGAACCTATGGGCCAGCTGGAGTGTTTACAAAGCTCTAAGGCCAGCCAGCAGGGAGTTGCAATAATCTAATTTTAATTATGTGACAAAAGCATGAAGAATCATTTCAAGGGCTAACAGAGGAAAATGGTTGCAGCCTGCCAATATTCCTTAGATGGTAAAAGAAGACAAGTTAACTCACAGAATTTAGTTGTTTCTCAAAAGACTAAATGGGATCTATCACAGCTCCCAGCCTGTTGTTGTTAGAGAACAAATTGGTTGCCAGAAAAAGGCTTTAGATGTTAAAGAAAGTTCCCAGTAGGTATCTAGGCAGAACAGCAATACCTATGCTCGTCTTCTTAAATAAGAGATGTACTCTACTGGTGAGAAAACAAAGTCCCATAATCATATTAAACTGGCTGATATGAAATGCAGACTATATAAGTTTCTAGACATAAATTGACAGACCTTCAGTCTGAGTTCTCCAGCATCACAGACTTTGGGCAGGATCACAGTAATAAAACAGCTGTTTTGCTGTCCCAAAGCAAAGCACAGTTANAAGGGAAGGGAAGGGAAGGGGCAAAGCTCAAATCCTCCTGCTTTGCACACATCCTAGCCGTTTGGCAGAAAAGAATTGTTGTCTCCTGACAAGAACAGAACAGAGTTCACAGCAATAAGCCAAATCATTTTGACTCCATTGAGTAGACAGCCATAGTGAAAACATGGGGAAATGATTTACATTTCATGCTACCACAAGATGAATCCATAGGTTCTTATTTTAGGATTTTCTTCTTTCCGGATGCACTGAGTCCAAACTTTTAATACAAGATTGTCCTTAGTTTTATTGTTCAGTAATACTTTATACTATCGTGGCTGTCTTTAATCTGCTGTTGCACAGGGATTTCATGCTTTGGTTTTATTATTGCTTGAGACATCCTAGTAGTGAGCTAAATTTCAGTCTGTTGCAAAGGCATTATTGGAAATACTGCATTTTCAAGCAATTCACATTCAATAATTTAACAGTCACTGAGGCTTCACGGGAACTTTCAAATAATGGTATAGCTTGTTTCAGAGCTTGGTGATGCGCTTGAGGTATTATTCTTGCCACAGCATCACATTTATGACAATGCTACATAGGATGCCAAAAAGTTCAGATAGTCCGGTTTAGCTTCTACTCTTCATTATTCTGTTAAGTGAAATAACACATTGCTAAATAAGTGCATGGCTTTCAAGTTCAAGAAATGTTAACCTTGCTCTCCATATATAAAATCTTTAGTTAAAGTACCTTATCATAATTCAGAGCAATTGTCATTTGAAATAGGAGCATGCTACGATAATAAGTGTATGTTAAGCAAATGCAGAGTATGGTGTGTGTAGTCACTGTTTCAGCATAGTCCTGTTTACATCTGGGTCTGCAATTTTGCAGAGAGTGTATCATGGAAACAGGGTTTGTCTGCTGTATGGCTAATGGAAAAGCGTGTGAAAGTGGTGTAATATTTATTGTGCATGTCCTCAAAATTAGTGTAGTTCTCTCCATAGAATCAATTAAGTGTCTCTGTAGACTGATTTTTAATGAAAGCCTCTACACAAGTACAAATGATTATTAATAAGGTATTATACAAATCATTATTAATAAAGTAACTTAAAACTTTTATCTGCTAACATCCTATACTCCTCTCATCTTTCAAATGGTCTCAGTGATCATTACTGAATTAAACCTCAGAGTAATTATTCTTAACAATACTGCCAGCAGATATTGCCATCTGCAAGTTACTTTTCCCTATTATGTGACAGTGATATTCTCGTTCTTGATCAACACTGTCATGCAGATTTGCCTAACTTGAGGTCTTTTTCTGTGAATTTAGCGACTCTTGCATGGGATTTCCTTCCAACACCAAGTGCTTTTGGCTCAGGTTATTAGTGCCTTTTTGCATTTCTCTGGAGTAGGATTTAAGGTGTGATGTTAGCATTCCTTTGCATATTTCCAGACTTTCCCTGGACCAGGTTTTAACGCAGACATCTTGCATACACTTTGAAAATATGTCTGCTGTCACATGTTAACGTGTACTGCCATCACACCTTGAATCAGGGCCAACTTCAGGCACAGATGAAGACGGCAATCTCCTGTGTCCAGTACTCCATCCTCCCCAGTGACTGCCTATGGTACGTGTGCTGAAGGAGGTGAGAATGAGCTATTTGACCACTATATGCTGCCTGAGCATCAATTCTTGTTACCGGTGACTGAAGGTGTCAGGGCAAGAAGGGGAACAAGGTGAATGAAGCAATAATTACTGTTGTGAGGGCTGGGAATGGTTCTTCCTTGCAGCCAAAGTCACTGATACGTCTCTCTCGAGATGCTAATGGGACTTTCGAGAGATGTAGCATGATGCTACATGGGGTCTTAAAATGTAAAATAAATTGTTTTTGCAGCTAGACAACAACCATTAGCCTGCTGATGCTTGAATTCAGCTAGCTAACAGTTTTACATGGGTAAATGAAAGTTTTTTTTTTAGTCCTTCTAACCGAGCCGTAAGCCTCTTTGGAGCATTTGGTAGGCAGAAAGTCAGACCGATGAATTGTGGGCAAATCATTGGATGAATTTAGGAAGCACGTTAGAAAAGGGGAGAGTGGGGAAAAAAATCGAGAGGAATGTGGGGATACCATCAGCTTTCTGATGATACAGATGTTTGTATAAAAGTTTATGCTTACCTGCTGACACGAATAATTCTTCAAATAGCTCTCAAGTAATTGTTTTATACTCTACTGTTATTTTCTTTGTAATCTGGTGAGGGACATGTGCAGTTTCTGGAAAACTGCAGCCATTTTCCATGAAATTGGCAAACTAGGGTAGATTTTGATAAATAGTCCAGAGGCGAAAAACCAAGGAAGGGTGAGGCCTTAGAACAAGTGTCATTTTTGAAACAATCCAGTTTAATTTTCCATTTTAAAAGTGACCCTCTTTCATTTTTACAATGAGGTTTAAAATGTAGGGTCTTGAAGCTAGACTGAATAGCTCCATATCCAATCCACAGGATTTTTTTTCATTTATTCGATGTAGAGCCTGAAGTGAAAAGTCCATTATTCAATCAGCTCCAAAGGGTGTGAGTTTCAGAAGCCAGAACAAGGAACTGAGATGGGAGAGCAGGGCAGAGTGGAGGGAGTGATAAGCTCAGCACTAGCTGTTGGTTGACATTACAAAGATTGTTTTTGTCACGGGAAGAGGTGGAAATATCCTTTCTCCTTTTCTATTTTTTGTTCTTTAAAGAAAGCTGAAGTTCACCATGCGCATTCCCCAACACTTAAAAGCTTCATACATCAGCACCTCCTTCTCCCTCCAAGTTACCTTAAGAATCATGAAGCTCTTTTCTAACAATATGCTTTTTTCCCCTCCAACAAGGTAACTTTTGCTCCAACTGGGGAAATGTCTGGAACCCAAAACAGATGCCTTAAGAAAAATTCTCCGTCTCCATACACACTTTGAGTTTTCTAAGGTCGGGGACACTTTACATTACAAATCTTCAAACACCAAGGAAGCCCAGAGTCTTTTCGGACTGCCAGCTATGACAAAACTGTGGTATTTCTGTAAGGCAGACAAGGTGCAAAGTACCATCCATAGTTAAATAAAAAAGCCTTGTTTTACGTTGACTGAAGCCCTCAGCAGTCTAATGACTAGTGGGATACTGTGGAATTATAGTTCCTTAGTGAAAATCTTCAAAAAGAGTATATATTGGTTAAAACTGTTAGACAAAGAAGCATCTATGAACATCTAAGAATGTATCTAAGAATGTGGCCACCAGTTATACATCAGTATTAATTGTACTGAATCAAAAATGTCGTGTAACACAGCCTAATGTTTCAGTCCTACCCAAGGCACACCTGCATCTTTACAAAGTACTCACCTGGAGTCAGCTTGACAGCTCAGATTCCAAGTGGGCTATCTGGTAACTTCATGGATTGAATATAAGCAGGGAAAGAGTCCAGAAGTTTGCCCGCTGCTCCATCTAGTGCTTGTGTTCAGTATCCTATAGGAAGTATCTTTTTCTTCTCAATGCTGATATCCTGGGAGAGGCAGGGACATGCCAAGGAACAGCTTAATTGCTGGAGAGCACTTGTAGTCCACTGACTTCCTAGCTCATGGGGACTATCCATCAGAAAGTCTTCTCTTTGACTGGCCTCTCTTTTTTTGCCTGACAGCCTGCTGTAGTGAACAAGTGTTCCCAAAGTACGGCTGAACTGCCTTTGCAAAGGGGTGATCTTCCAGGAACTCTTCCAGGAAAAAGAACATGTAAAGCATGAGACTTAGCGATCGCTAGAGCTGTTATGATAAAAACA
This sequence comes from Burhinus bistriatus, assembly GCA_013397275.1. Classification (NCBI taxonomy): domain Eukaryota; kingdom Metazoa; phylum Chordata; class Aves; order Charadriiformes; family Burhinidae; genus Burhinus; species Burhinus bistriatus. The sequence continues at coordinate 403,495 of VYXH01008241.1, read as the reverse complement.
CAGTATTTGTGTCAAGCAGACTGGGTCCAGTTTAATGAATTTTGTATGTAATATGACTCATGGGATAATGAAGCATTTCGGCAGTGTACTCAAAGGCACATAATACAGAGGATAGAAGATGGAATATTACACTGGTCAGAAAGGTGAGGAAAACATAGTTTCAGACAGACTGTGTCCACTCTAGTAATTTAAACAGTGTCAGGGAAGGTTTCTGAATATAAACTAAATTGTCGTAAGTTCAGTTGTCAGAACAGTCTCTGGCAGTTGTTACATTGGCCAGCTAGCACTTTCCCTGGCAGCTCCCAGACACAATTCAGAAGATACTCTGGATCAAGGACCATTTAATAGGATGGATGTTGGCATTCCATACTGCTTGACCCCAGGCATGTTTAATTTCCCGGTGTAGATGAAGTCACAGTGTAACACAGTATGTTACGGAGAATCTTGATCCCTTGTCGTCCTAGCCTGGGAGATTTGGCTCTGTAACTCCAACTGTAATAGCTCATGTTTCTAGCTCTAGGCATCCAGGGAGTGTAACAAGAAAGGTAATGGCTCTCACAGCTAGGTGAGAGTACAACTTCAGAAGGAAGTTTTTAGTGTCTAGCAGGACTCTCTACAATTTGCAATTTGCAGCTGGATCTTACTCATTTGATTTTTGAGTAAGATTCTAGTCTAAGCAGCTCTCAGAGATGCCATGGACAATAATCATCAACTTCCATATCACTAGCTGGCTTTAGTATCTTCCGGAATATAAATAGGCTCAAAATAATGGAAGCAGTCATATCAGCATACTATAGTAGTCAAGCACTACATATTACCATAGCACACTAAATAATTTCATGTGGAGGAGAGAAAATTTTGCCTGTGCTGTCTTTGTAGATCTTTTTCTGAATTTGTTTATGTGTACCTTATTCATTTTCTTTCTCCCACTTTCCTATCCTCCAAAACAAAACACTTCTTATGCTGAAACTGCCATAGAGGAAGAATGGATCCAGCACCTGCCAGAGATGGTCAAATATTAAAAATAAGAGGTGGCCTGGTAAAGACAAAACCCAGAAGCAACAAGAGAAAACAGAGTATCAGTGGAGTTGGAAAGTGCTGTTAGAGGGCAAGTGTATTCTGCTATTTATATATCAGTCAGGTCTTTATTTCAGAACAAATCACTCCACAGAACAAAATCCCAGGCAGAAGGGTTAATGGGGTAGCTGTGAGCAAGGGCACAGAGGGGTCACACACCCGGGTAGGACATTCGAACTCTGCTCTGTCCTCACCCTCCCCGAGATAGTGTCTATCAGCTGGAAACACATCTCCAGAGCTGGCTGCTTCGTGGTACGGAGAGGCTGTGACCAGAGCTTATGTAGAATATCTTGATATCTTGGCAGGACCACTCCATTAATATCCCTGACAAGATCTCTTTATCTTGTGCTTTCCTAATCTGCAAGATGACAGAAAAAGAGAGGGAATTCACTGTGCTAAATTGAGTCCTGCTGTGTGTGATTTGTACTGGTTTTACTTTATAAAAGTTGCCTCTTTGTTTTATCAAATGCTTCATGGTTGGTTTTTTTGTTTTGTTTTGTTTTGTTTTTTTTCAAAAGAAGGAGGGAGATATTTTTGTTATTCCCATTCTGGGAGGGGTTGCACAGCAGAGACTTTTCTATCCTAAACCATCCCGGTATCCAGCCCTCTTTCCTCTTTAATCCTGCCCTCTCCCTATGCCCTCTGCCTCCAAACTTTCCCTTGCACATTAAGGCCTAGGAATCTTCTGCCAATTGGGATTTCTTCAGCAGTTGCACTGAAGTCTCTTTTCAGTACTTGCTGATCCTGTGCTGGGAAGAGAAGTGATGGTTTCTCTTGATGTTCTGCCTGAAATAAGAACTTACTGGCTCCTCAAAGGAAACCAGCACTTCTGACAGCACTTGAAAAGCAACCGAGTTGTTTTGAAATGTAAAATTAATGTAGAAAAACAAAGGGAGGTTGAGGGCCTCTGTTTCAGATTTTTTCATTTAAGATCCCTCTGTACCCTTAATACTACACTTAGTAATTAAATGTAACATTCTGTATATATAGGAGGTCAGATGGCATTATTTAATGGCCCTTCCTGGCATTAAGCTTCCTGAATTCATGCCAAAGCATTGCATTGTATAGCACAATTGTATCCCCAACATTTAGTAATTTGGCTTGGTCTGAGGTACATTGACAGAGGCAGGCAGCTAAAGCAAAGCTTAAATAAAGCTCTAAGGACTGAATTTAGTTTCATCATTGCAGATAATATTAAAAGTGTGCACAGAGCAAGGTAGGAAACAATGCAACTTCACAAGAGAGAGCTCCCAAGAGCTGCTGCTGCACACTGGCTCAGCACTACAGGCTGTTTATAAAGCAGAGACACAAGATCTAACCATTTGGATGTCAAGTTCAAACACCTCAAAATCAGAAAGATCTCAGTTCCTGCCAGCTACTCCTGTCTGTTGAATATTAGGGGCTTATTTGAGAATGTTCCTCTTGGTCTAGGTGCGTATTTTATTTCTCCCCAGAGATGTAGGGCATAGTGGTCAACTGTGTCTTGCTTTTTGTGAGAAAGCTGTTTGTCCCAGATGCTCACACACCGCCTTGAAGTGGGAGAATTTTGGTGGTCCAGCAGCAAGGACTGGTATTTTAAATGGAACATTCTTCTTCAGCGTATAGAGAACTGCAGTGCAGCAAGGAGAAGGATCAAGACTAGTGTCTCCCCTGCATGCTGGAGAGAAGGCAAACTGGGTCAGAAAAGAGAACAATGTCAGAGGAACAGATGAACAAAATGAAGAAGGCAAGAGAGAGATACAAAATCGGATGCTAGGGGAGAAGAAACACAGACTCATGAAGGGAGCAACTCTGACCATGTCACACAGGGAGCTCCAGCAGCACTCTTACCTGCCTGAGAATGAGCTCGATGGACAAACATGGGTGTCAGCCTCAGGCAAAGGGACCTGACTCTGCGCAGTCACACCTGCAGAAGATCCATGCTAACTGCTTTTCCTTCAGACAGATGCAAACCCCCATCGGAGCAAAACCTAGCCCTGATCCATTGATTATATTGAATATTTCTTTCCCTTCTTTGAACTCTTTATCTCACCATCACATGGAGCATTGTCCTTCAATAGAGCTGTTTTGTACAGGAAAAAGCTGGTAGGGAGATAGCTGGTATTGCTTCGCATGGTAGAATTGTCTTTGTAGTAAAAGCAAACTGATAGTATATGCATAGTTTTACTTCCCTTTAACTTGTCTTTCTCTATTCTTGGAACTCTATTTTTTCCCCTTGTTTTTCTTCCTAGTGACAGTGTGAACAAATAGTTATTCACATCTTTCTTTTAGCTGAGTATCTTGGGAAACTGTGACTGAAAGGGACGGTAGCATAAATATTGTGTGCGTGATACAGTCTCCCTTCCTGTTCAAAAACTCCTGGAAAAAAAATGGGCAGAAATAAATACCTAACCTCTCCGCTGGCAGCGTCGGAGCAGGCGGTCAGCAGCCCGCGGGCGGACCCCGGGAGCTGGAGCGGCTGGTTCCCCCGGGACCACAGCCGGGCCAGCCGGGCTGGGCACCGGCTCCTCTGGGTCCCCTTTCGCCCTGGCGAGGTGGCTCTTGCCTCGGCTTTGTGCTCCAGCCCAGAAGCAGGCGGGTAGGGAAGGACGAGGAGCCCGGGGGAGGGGAGCGGTGCTGGCCCCGGGAGTGTCGGAGGAGTTTGGCGGGGCAGGGTGACACCTGCTGGGGGCGGAGGGGGACGGGGCCAGCCCGGCGCCTGCGGGAGGCAGCCTGCCGCTGCCCTCGGCTCCTGCGCCGGGTCGCGGGTTTGTCCGCTTGGGGATGGCCGTCTGCCGTGAGTTAAAACCGGCTCGCAAGAGACGAGGTGTCCTGCGTGGACCGGGAGGAAGGTGGGGCTGTCTGGGGGTTGAAGATGTAGAAGCAGTGCCTGGGAACAGCTGGATGAATTACATCCGAGAGGGATGGGGAGATGCCGAGGGCCTTGGTGAGGCCACCAACCTGCACCCACTGGCTCGCCATGGGTGAGCTACCCCTTGTGCTTCCTCCAGCAGGCAGCACACGGGCCGGCACATTTTGTGCTGGAAGTCCAATAAAATCCTGGGGGAAATCCCTGTGACAGGGAGAGGCAGGAGCAGCAGGCATGCTGCAGGAAGCCCTACACTCAAAGACGTTTGGCTAGGCGTTACACCATCAGAGCATCGTGTCCAGAGAAGGGCAACAAAGCTGGTGAGGGGTCTGGAGAACACGCCTTATGAGGAGCAGCTGAAGGAATTAGGATTGTTTAATCTGGACAAGAGAAGGCTGAGGGGAGACCTTATTGCTCTCTACAACTACCTGAAAGGAGGTTATAGTGAGGTGGGAGCTGGTCTCTTCTCCCAACTAGTGATAGGACAAGAGGAAATGGGTTCAAGTTGCACCAGGGGAGGTTTAGGCTAGACATTAGGAAAAACTTTTTCACTGAAAGAGTTATCAAACATTGGAACAGGCTGCTCAGGGAGGTGGTTGAGTCACCATCCCTAGATGTGTTTAAAAGTGGTGTAGATGTGGTGCTTAGAGACATGGTTTAGTGGCAGACCTGGTAGAGTAGGGTCAATGGTTGGACTAGATGATCTTAAAGGTCTTTTCCAACCTAAATGATTCTATGATTCTATGATCATACTCTGACCATTTCTTCATCCTGTGAACAGGAAGCTCCAAAATGTCTCCTACCATGTATTACCTGAGACAAGGGCTCATTGCCTCTCACAAAGACATCTGAGGGGTTTAGAGCAGAGACTGAGAAGTCCCTGAATGCCAAGGGTACAAATCATTTAGCTTGCACATAACCTCAGCACTACTGATCCCTATGCTTCTCATGCTCAGATGTCCGTAGCTCTGGCTCTGTTCACCCAGTTGCTCAGCCAATTTGAGTTCAGTTTCAGAAAGTGGCTGCCCTCCAGCGAAGCTCAAGGGTGCAAATTCAGGCAGACCACTCCTATGGAAATAAGTACATGATGGTTGTAAGCATCTGAGGAGAGCAAGCCCTGGCTGGTCTGGCCTACGGAGGTGCTTCTGCCTCCCTTCCTATCACTGTCCCAGCATGGGAGAAAAAGCATCTTTGCTTAAGTGACCCTTGCTTAGGCTTGTGTGTCTCTCTCCCTCCATTCAGGGCTAGCAGAGACACATCTGTGCTGACGGGGAGACTAGTGCTCTCTTGCATAGTTGCTATGGTGCTGCAGGCTCTTACTGCCTACCTGTTGCCTTTTCCAGATCTGTCAAGGGACAGGGATTAGTGCAAATGTGGCTGTGACACGTCAGTGGTGCTTGGTCATGGACACTGCTGAACTGTGCACCAAGGTCTTCGGTAACGTAGCAGTCAAACATGAGAACATTAAATACTTGAAGGCATTTTAAAAGCAGACACCCGGCACCTACTTGCTGCCCTGCTTTTTTCGTGCAAGCAGTTAGCCATGGCTAGGAGCCCTGCAGTTGTCAGCTATATCTCAGTGTAATTTTATACACAGGAATATTCACAACGTCCAATTCCTCTGAACTCAGACGAAACAGCAGGCAGTTCCTTTGCTCAGAAATGTAGCTTTGTTCTCCCTACTTAGCTATTCTCTTACGAATCAAGAGACAAGTCCAACATTAACTGAAGGTAACAGAAAGACACGGTTGGTGTTCAATGGGAGTTAGATCAGCATTCAGATAAATATACAATTCAGTAAGGCAGTCTTTAACTGCGTCTCTTATTAGTAATACAAACAGTAGTTTACTCAACAGAGAGATTTGGTCTTTATTTTTAAATGATTTCCAAGTTCAGAAAAGATTTCAACTGTGTGCCCAACCAAGAGTTTGTACCTTCTCTTGCAGGAAAAGGCTCAGAAACTTACTGTGCCAAAAAGTATGAAATTGTGGGTTTCAGCAGATCTTCCTAACAGAGGCAATAATTAAAGTTGTTGTGAACATTGTATAAGGAGAAGTCCATGCATTTTTTTCTGAGATTGCCTTCCACTGCTTGTACACAGTGTTCAGCATCCAACAAGCGTCCTAGAAAGATTCAGAATGTTACTCCCGCTGGTCTAATGGCATCAGCCAGACAACACAACAACCCCTTGACAAAGCATATACCAGGCTACCTACCTTTCATAACCACCCTTCCCCGTGAGGTGGACATGGAAAAGGTGCCTGTCTCGGGCTTAAACTCTCAGATATGCTCAAGAGGAAGAACTGAGTGTTTCACTTCTGAAACAGGTCTGTGCCCTCCCCAGGTAAAGGTGGCAAGATAGACAGTGTCACTTCTCAGGCCACTAGTTGAACTACACTGTACCACATCTGCATCTCAAATCTTTGATTCTAGGAAGTTTTTCTAAGTAGACTGCAATTAGCCACCTTATTATGACACCTGCAAAGGCCCTCTTGTTTCTTGTTGCTTTTTTGCAGGGTATCTTTGCTGCATAGTTGATTTGAGAGACTAGCAATCACGTCTGACACACAGATGAGCCAGGCAGGAGCACACGAGTGGTCCTACTACAAAAAGGCACCTTTCCTGATGCTGTGCTCCTCTCTCTGTATCACAAGGGATTATAAGGCTTTGTGCTGCAGGGAGCTAAGATCCTCACCCAGGAAACAGCGGAAGAAATAGCGTTGACTGCGGAAAGACCATCGTTTGTCCTTCTGAAACTATGGGAAGGTACTGGGAGACTTAGCACTTGAGTAACTTCACTGCAAGGGAAGGCAAATTACTCTGACTTGGTGGAACAGTCTGTATGAAGATAAATATATATAGATGTATGCATACACGTACGAGTTTTTATTCCAAGCCTAGCCAGGTAGCCTGCCTTAGCTTAAAGTACCTAAGAGACAAAATTCAGTCAACAGCCTGAGTTAACTGTGTGGTAAAAATGTACCCTCAGATCTCTTACTTCTCCTATTTGTCAGCTTGTGGGATGATTTTGAACCAGCTGAGTAAAAAGTTTCTCTCTTTCCCAAGGTTTTTTTTCTCTTTTTCCTGTTTTTCTACTGTTCTTTCTGGGCAACACAGGGTGATTTTCAGGTTTTCTTCTCTATTGCTAATAGATTTTTTTTCACAAACCCTACCAATTTGGCCAGGCCTAGAGCTGGGCTGAAACAATAGGCTCTTTCTGATGGGCTTACTTAGCTCCTCAGGTGGGATCCCAGCTGCTCAGGAAAACGAGATAAGCTCTTGCTCCTCCCCTTAGTGATTTAGTACAAGTCTGGTAAGAGGAGAAGAAACAGGAAACCTTTTTTCTTCCTTAGAGTGACAGGGAGAATTATCATGAGACTATAAAAATAGGGAGTACCTTTTTGTTTTTTTCTGCAGTGCCTGGCTTGTGATTTAAGAGAAGAGTGGTCCTGTGCTGCAGCTGAATTTTTTTGGCTTAGAAGGTGGAAAGGAAGAATGTGTCACCTGTAGCTGGAGGTAAGAAAGTAAAAAGCCAGGGTAGGAGCAGAGGTGAGTGTGGTGCGGGATTGAAGGGGGAAGGAGCTGGGTGGAGCCTGTAGTCCAAATGGAAGTAGGGATGGACATGTTTCAAGATGGACTAGAATGGAGTGGTAGGGCTGATAGCAGGGAGAGCATGAATGGCACAATTGCTTTGCTTGTTGCTTTTGGAAGAGCTGGCTTTAGTAAATGTTGTGTGCATATTGGAGGTAGGGTATGGGAGATTCCAAAGTCAAAAGACTGACTACTCTGTAACACAAACAGTCATCTCCCTCCATGTGGACATCCCACCTGTGCTTTGTGTATCTCAGCCTGTTAGTTGTTTTCTCCATTGTAGTTTCAGTACTTGTTCTGTCTTTCCTTTGTATACTCAATGCTTGTCAAAGTTCTTGGGGCCTGTTGTCACCTTACTATCTGGAGCTCTCACCTCTTTGCCAGTTGCTCTGCACAGTAAGTTAAAAGTCTTTGTTCTTACTTTCAGGGTCCCACCGTGTTCTACTGTCCTAAATCCCTGCTGGTCACAGCTTTTTCCCTGCACGCTCCTGCTTTTGTGCCTTCCTATGTGTATACAATGCCTTTCCAACCTCCTGCTCCCTAGGGAAAGGCAGTCTTCTTGTGGAGCTATCCAAAAAGTGAGCTAAATTTAATAATATAATAATAAAAAAGTAAATTTTATAGAATCATGATAATGTGTATGTGCTCGAACTTAGTGACTGGCTGGTTACTAATTTGCGTCTTCCTGACTCATCTCATTTGTTTTGTTACTTTCAATTACTGTGTGACAATTAAGATTAGATTGCACTTTCCCAGGTGAGATAGGTAGCAGCAAGACTCAGCTGTGCCCCGTGATAAATCATTTACTTATGCCCCAAAAAAGACAGCTGCAGACAGCAGAGTTGTTCTTCATTTTTGCAAGACAGCTTAGATCCAGATTGTTTCATTGATGCAGTTGTAAGTTATCAGACTCGATGATGAAGTCCTAGGTATAATTGCTTGTGGCTTCTACTGCAGCTATTCCCTTCAGCGGTACTCCTGGCTCACCATCAAAAGGTGAGGGGTGTCTGTACCTCCTTGACTTTCAAAACTTGGGTAGTCCTTTTCAGTCTGTTTACCTATAGTTTGGTGGGGAGTTGCTGGAAAAAATACGATGTGTTGTGGCATTTTGTTCCGTTCCTCTTCCTTAACCTATAACAAAAAACCCTGATGATTTGTAATGAGGGATGGAAGTAGGTATGTATCAAACAGATGCAGCAGTTCTTTCTATCTCTACCTAAATGTGGTAGAATGTTACTCCACTTAGCACTGGATTTAGTCAATTTATTCTGATGTCTGTGGAAGATGCATCTTTTGCTATAGGAAAAAAGACTGCTCCAGAAGTTTCCTCTTATGTATATTTTTAGAGTAATCTTCCAGGCTTTCAGCAAAAATAAACCTGGACTTCCAACATCTATGAGATGAATATAGGACACCCTGTGCTGCTATTAATCTGGTTTTGGTAGTAGGTTGTGCATAAACTGTCTGCATTAGCTTGATTTATAAAAAGTAGGGGGGTTTAGGTGATAAAGCAAAGAGTGGAAAAATACACAGAAGATTAGATGACCTGTTTTTTTGCTTCAGCAGAAGTCTTCATGTCCTTCACTGTGAAATCACTCACTTCCTTGTTTCCAAACTGAATTTTTTCCAGCCTAGCTGGTGGTTTCTTCAGTGTCTTTTCCAGGGCATCTCTCTGTAGAGACATTAAAAGCTTTCAGCAGAGTATATTTTGATGCTGGGGTGACACTTCGCTGCTTGCCTTCTGCTTTTTTTTCATGCATGGAGGTGATGGACTCTGATACCAATGAAAGCCTAGAAATAATGATGTGCTAATAACCTCAGTGCTCACTCATGAGTGAGTGTTGTCTGCAGTGAGAATTCCCCTTTTCTGCTGAGTGATGTGTCTGTGAAGCTCGCAATGTTGCTGTACACCCAGCAGATGTGGGGATTTGGTAATGAGGCCCTAAGTATTTAGGGAAGTTACTTTATTACTGCTGAAGAGATTTAAGAATGGTTTTGTTAGAGCTTCATAACCATGATACTGCTGGCCTCTGCTGCATACAAATGAGCAGCCCAATCCTACAGCTCTACTGCTGAGGGTGGCACTTGCTCCTGGAAAGATGTGGTGATTATTTGATCAGCCAGGAGGCTGAATTCTACCATTTTCTGTATGATAAGCAGTTTTAGCAGTGTTAAGCCCAAACTAAGACCTGTGGTTGAAATAATCCCTATCCTGTTACAAGTTTCCCGAGTTATCTGCTCCCCAGACTTTTGTTACCATAAATAACTCTAGAAGTCAGGTCTCGCTGCCAGAAGTGTGAAGTGCTGTAAATAGTAGAAAGTATGACTCATTTAGTGAGATGAAGGTGGAGCATGATTCGGTAGGAAGAAAACTGATATACAAAGGAGACGTTTTGAATGCAGATGACATAAAAAATCTGAACAAAGCAATGTTCAATCATCATAAAAATGAAACAAAGGACTCTTTCAAAAGAACAAAAGAAACTCTTCTTTCTAATGACAAAGGCCATTCTAGCAAAAGCCCAAAGTGGGAAGGTATGACTGAGTATGTCATTCCTTGCCCAAGATAAACTGTGGACTGCATAGGAAGAGGTGAATAGAAAATTCTTTCCAATATGTCCAAACTAAACAGTATTCAGGAAGCAGGTTGCTTTCCAGATTGTTCTGTGTCTCTGTAATCTGAGAACTTAGTTTTGAGCTAAACAGTTTTGGGAGATCAAGAGTCCTCAAAGCTTCAAGAAACTCACACTGAAAGCTAAAAGCAATGGAAACGCTAAAATAATAACCTGTGTACATCCCTTGTAAATGATAACCCATGATAAATGGATCAAATTCCCATAGGCCACTACAGCTTCTGATCCTTTTGCTTACCCTCTAGCTTACACACGTAGGAGTGCCTCTAAAGGTAGACTTGGAAAAAAGGTACCCGATAGACTATATCCTACAGCTGCTTGTCCACTAACAAACGAGTGTCCAGTGCTGCCTATAATTCAAGTCCTGCTGCTTCTTGGGAGTAGGGGTGTTTATTAAGAGGTTAATGTAACTCTTTAGGGGTGAGGATTAAACTTTTTCACGTTTGACATCAGCTAGAATACTTTTGAAGCACTGGAGGGAAAAAGAGCAGTTACACGCCCCCCCCCC
>VYXH01008241.1:336398-392809 GCA_013397275.1 Burhinus bistriatus | reverse complement strand
CCCCCCCCCGAATGCTGCAACATAATCATGCAAAGAAACCTAGGTATCTGTATCTTAGGTGGAAGCTCAGGATCTGCTGGCAATTTTAGTAAAACCCACTGTTAAAATTGTAGAGGCTGGCTTACTCTATGGCATGTATGGCTCTTCCTTGGCTCTGTTACACTAGACCCATAAAATGTTGCTCTCAAAAGTACTGCTCCTTGAGAGCAGTAACCCTTAGAAAGAGGTATAACAAGGCATCTTAACCTGTACTGCTTGAAGTTCCTTCCTGAGGATAAAGTGAGGGATGGTCAAAAGACTGAAGCTTAGTTGTTTCAGTGTTGGCAACAGCAGGAAATCCTGAGAAGACAGGTAATGCTGCCAAGTCTTAATGGATGCAGATACCTATATGGAGCAGAACTATGCACAGGAAGGGAAAGCTATTGCAAGGATATTTCTATCTATCTCCAATATTATTGTAAAAATAATCTCAAACCTGATTGTACTAGTCTTTCACAGTGGTGAGGTCTGTGAGCTCATTTCTTCATTGAAGCTAGTGGTGGACTGAAATTCAACTTAAAGCCATTCACACTTATTCTTGGTTAATTCCAAAATTTCAGGTGTGACTTTACCTGTGCGTTAATGCTCAAAATCCAGAGCTGCATGTTGTAATTTGGAATATGTCTGGATAATAAACCTTTTCTCCTGCGTCTGTGTTCAGTGCATTTAGTCTCTCTATTCATAAGTAACTTGCTGGATTTGACCTCTAATGGAATAAATTATTCCTACAGGAGGTAGCAAAGGCCAAATTTTCTATTGCTACTAAGGGAGAGCTAATAGTTAACAGCTAGTGACAGATTTATGTTTACACTTGTAGGTTGCCCAGCAGTAGGCCCAGCTCAAATGCAAAATATCACTTGGAAAAGTTGGCTTTGTTAGTGAAAAGTACAAGGTTCATTTTCAAAAGCTGTACTGATATTAAGGGGGAAAAAAGTGTTTTCCTCCTGTTGGGAGGATAGAAATTCTCTAAGGAGGAATAGCACAGACTGAGTTTCTATCAATAAAAGAGTATGTGTAATTTAATACCAGACAGCTTTTTAATACAAGAGGGAAAAAAAGAACAGACACTCGCCTATCTTATGAAGGGGGGAAAATACAAAAATCTGCCTGCAGTATGTTACCCAAATTTAGCCACAGAGGGGATAATCCTCTCAATACTCAAAAAAATCCATCTGAGGGAAGTAAGTAAAGGCTATGGAGATGCTGTACTCGGAGAGCCTCCAGCCCCATTTTCCCAAGTGTTGGTAATAGGAAATGTGTTAGGCAGCACCAGTGGCCAGACTGTATGGTGGCACTTGCTTGTTTAGTCCTCCTTATGAAAGTTGCTGTTTGATCTTCAATAATGTAAGTGGCCAAGGTTAGAGACTTGTGAATGGCTTGCCTCAAATGACAAAGCTACTCAGAATCATCCTTGGTTTAAGCTTGAATTGTTCCTGTGTCCAAGCAGTGGTGGGATCATGCTTTGGATGACACATATCCACAAATGTGTTAAACTTCTTACAAACTCCCTGAAGACCTCCTTCCTCCTGATGTCTGTACTTGAAACCCTATCTGGAAGAGGCATCTGATCCTTAACACAATGCTTGACAACAAAGAATAAGCTTGAGTTCAGAAGCCAAAATAAACCTTAGATAATTATTCAGAATGAAAAAACAGGCACTAGATTCTTAGTCAAATACCAGTTCTATAATTTTTTAAAAAAACCATTTTGTAATGGTTTCTTCGTCTGAGATCAACTGTGAATATTTAGGATTTCTGAGGCCTTAAATTAAGTGTAATTATAAGCCCTGACAGCAGTATTTCTTCTAGTTTCGTAGACCTGAGAAACAAGTTTGTGGCATGTAACTTCCAGTGAGTTTTTCAAAGAGTGAGTTCTTAGTACTGTCACTGTCTCCTTTGTCCTCATTTTAAACAAGCCCAGAAACTGTAAACACCTGAAAACTGCTGCCAGCTTCTGTTGTATTAACTTCTCCATAATACAGTTCTCTGTTTAACAACTTGCTTCTAAGGACTTAGAGGAGATATGCCTGGATACTTTGTGTGCGTAGAAACTGAATCTTGGGCTGCTCGCAGCAGGGTCAGAGCTGTGGCAGGCGTCCTGTCTCATATAATGACACTTACCTTGTTTTCATACACTTCTCCAGTCCTGGCAATGGTACTTTGGCTCTTGATTATTTGCTGCATCCTCAGCTCCTCAAGAATGTCTGATGATTTTCGCCTCTCTGTTTCCTGTAAGGGCCATGATTTACTGCTGAACTTGCTGGTCGGCAGTGCATCTTCAAAAGATGAAAACATTAAAACTTAATACTTGTAGAGCACTTGGCATTCAAACAAAACTTCGTCATATACTTCCAATGCCAGAGTTTGTATTTAAGAGGTTACATACTGAGAATGTCCAGTGGAGAAGGCCTGCTCAAGGCTCTCTTCACTGCCTAAACTTTGCAGTAAGCTTTTTAGTGGCTTGAAAAATGGTGCGGGCAGCTAGTTCAGTTTCTCACTGCAGTCAGTTACACCCAGAAGGGCACATTCAGCAAAGCATGGAAGTGTGTACTAAAGGCCTGTGAAGCCAATTTTTGAGCATGTTCCCAAAAAGGGTCCATAGGGAGCTCTTTGCAGTCCAGGTTCTCAAGGGTCCTGTGAGCTAGTCAGAGAAAGCCAGGCTGGGACGGGATAGTATAGGCCTACTAATAGGCCATCTTGTAAAGATCACTGTGCTCTTCTGTTAAATGAACCCACGCTTTCACATGCTTTCATGGTCTATGATTTTTATTGCAACAGCATTGCTACATTTGAGTCTAATCATAAGCATTCCAACACTTAATTATATATTTATAAACAGCAATTAAGAATAAACAAATTCTTTTCATAACCCTTCTGAGTGGCTGTTTAGTTTCCACATATTAGGCATGAATAAACAATGAACAACTTTATTGCCAAGACCCATCAGGTTTTTCAACCCTCAGTTGACAGTTCTACCATCTGCCCAACCTCTACTGGCAGAAGTTAGAGCTCTTGTATGAAGAATGCTTGGACCAAATCAAAATCGCAGTTATTTGACATCTGCCAGTCTTTATAAGCAGAGTGGGTATGACAATGTTGGCTTGTTTTTAAGTTGTAAAACAAAAATACAGAATATCTACCATCTTGTAGATCCGACTCCATACCTCTCCTAAAATAGCTGAACCGGTCACACAAAAAGCACTGGGGTTCAGCTGTCAGTCAGCATACGTAAATGTTAGAAGCCAGTATACAGCAAAACATGTCTTGGCAAAAAATAAAAGCATGATGAGTAGGCAACGTTGACAAGTGATGTGAATTTGTATTGGTTTTACTAATCTATTCATTCAGGAGAAAAATGTAGTTGAAATAACTTGGTATGGTATGTTTTGTGTTGAAACAGAAGATTGAAACATGATTTTTAAAATTTTTCTGTTTAGAAGTTTCCTGTGGAGCTATCTTTTGGCAAGTGGGAGGAAAAGGAGCTTGAAATTAAATGAAACACTTTTTCAGAGCAAGCAAATCACTTTGTTCAATCTGAAATGAAATCCTTTCATCACATCCTTCTGTGGCATTGGGAGTTAAGTCCTCTCTAATGAATAGCAAACACCAGTAATTATTCCTTTTGTGTTCAATTTGAAATATTTTATTACAACCCTTGTTTATTACAAAGAGTAAACAACTACTGTAGATTTTCCATTTAGTGTGTTTGTGAAATGTAAGCTGTTCATGGCACTTGAAAAATACAAGAGTTAAACTACAAAATTAAGGGGGTTAAATGTACCAAAGATGATGCTACTTTTCCATTAGCAACTCTTACTACAATGGTATCCTAAGATTATAGAAAAGTTTGAGTTTGTGTTCACTTGTACTTAAAATAAAAAATTTCTTAGCAGACCTTTGCTTATCGTCGTGATGATATCTGGAATTTTTATAGTTTTCTTTATATGATAACTGGCCCTGCAACTTTTGTTTGCAAACTTAGAGTAACATGGTAGTTACTTACTGCTAGTCAGGGGCATTGTATTGACCATCCTATTGTAAAAACCGACTCACTGTAATGGCAGACTGACAGCCCTCGCGTGGGCAATGCATCTTCCCAGTGTGCCGTAATCCCAGTTAGAGAGGACTACCCCTGGGGACAAGGCTGACTTTTTCTTGGTCTGTTCCAGGCATCTGCCAAGAGAAGTATCTACCCTGCTGCCTGTTCTGGTAGTGAGGATTGAGTCATGCTGCAGAACATAATCATCAGCTAGGAAATACTTTCTGCCACTATTGCATGGTTTTAAACCAGTGCTAAGAGGTCAATCCTTGCAGTGTTGCAGCATGAACATTTCTGGGCATAGAAGTTGGCTGTAGCAATAGTCTCCAGTCTCAAGATTATTTGCTCCTACGTCTCCGTTTGTGGAGCTAGTATGAACTTCAGTTACTGTTTACCTCTGCTTTGTGCATTGCTGCTTTGCTGAGAAGATGTAAATCTTTCTGGTAGTTCCTCAGGGGAGTCTGCCTCGCTGGTCTCGTCTTCAAGTTTGTCTCCATCCTCTGAAGTGCCTGTTGACCAGGCTGCCCCATCCTGTGAGGGGACAGCCTCTGTTCCAGTAATGCTGTCATTTTTAGTCTACAAGAAAATGAAGGAACAAATGAGAAAAGCTCCTTGGGCTTCTAAACATTTAAGGTGCTATCTAGAATAGTCCCATAGAATTGGCAGGTTCAGAGGGGAGTGGAAGACAGAGGTGTTCCTCATACTTATCCATGTTCTGTCACAGATGGATGTTGATGGTGAGGAAAGGTCTCTTAGAGCATTTTGGAAAGGAAGCAATGACCTTAAACCTGTGTCCATAATCCAGCTGACTATATTGGAGTATTGTTTCAGTACTTTAAGTGCCTTCTGTATGTGGATCATTAGTTAGAAATTTAAAACTGAGTTTTAAATTAGCACTTGGTAAGGTGTTAACATGTGCATCTTCTAAACGATAGCTTTGAACCTCCAAAGAATGCAGGATTAGAGTCTAGATACGTTCTTGTCTCTTCTCTGTATGTTTGGGCTTGAACCAACTCAACTCTGCAAACTTCACAAAGTGGCTGTGCATGTTTATCCTATAATATTTGAAGATACACAAGCCCCCTGCCTCATAATAACTGTTTGAGGCAAAACCCGCCTTGCTGCAGTGTTGTAATTCATTACTGGTGTGGGCAATAAGTGCCTCTAATAGTATCTTTACTGAGGCAAGTGAGACAGACTGAGAAAAGCCACTTTTCGGGTCCTGTAAAATCAGGTCATGCATGTGGCCAAATGGTGAGTCTGCTTCCTCTGTAGCATAAGGGTTGTATTAGGCTGGCTGAGTGGCAGCCCTCTTAAAGAGCTCCCTGACAGATTCAGAGCTACCATTAACATCAGCAAAACCATTTCTCTGTATGCATGTGTCCTTGTACACTTGTGTGGACATCTAAGACATCTCCTAACATACTTTGTACAGAGTGTGTTTGGAAGAAGTCATTACCTGGCTTTTGGCTTCCTGGTTGTTCTGTAGCTCCTCGGAAGACAGCTGTGTGGCAGCGACCCTGTTAGAAATATTGCAGCCCATGGTGAAACTGTGACCATCTGCTTCTCGCTGCAAGTCCAGGGAGTAGGAATGACCTAGTCTCTTCTTGGGAGCTTGGTTAGTCGTTATCACCATGGAGTCTAACTGTTGCCAGGGCCTGTTGCTACAATAAATAACACTACAGAAGGCTTCCTTCTTATGTCCTGGCATACAGACGTCATCATCTTTGTCCAGGCACCCTCATCTGAAGTTGAGAGAGGGAGCGTGTTTCTTCTGTGCAGCTTGGAATGTTGGTCCGAGCACAACAAATCTCTACAGGTCATTCAAGGAGTTAGTGAACCTCCCGTGGGAACTCAAGCAAACACGTTTGAGTATCTCCAGCCTTTTTTCCCTTTTTTTTTTTAATGAACAAGATGCTGTCATGTAAAATACACACATGTTTTAGTCTCTGGTTGGATTTCTTGAGTATTCTTCAGCACCATTAGCAATTGGGAAAGATCAGTGCCAAATCTGGAATTCCAAGCAGCAAGGCAAACTCTTAAATGGGAGGAAATACAGTCAGGTGATAGGGACAGGCTATGACTAGGGAAAATGTTTTAAGCATCCTTTGAGATCATTGTACAACTTCTTGATTACTGTTTTGAGTCTGTTCATATCCTTAGAAGTAGATGTCTGTAGGAGACTTAAAAAAAAGAAAAAAAGCAGCTATGGTTTATAATTCCAAGAGGTTGTAATAAAAGATAGCAGAGAAATATTAAGGCAGTGCTGTCAGTTGGAGATCATGTCTTGGGTCACTTGTGCTGAGATCATCAGTGTTCGAAGTTTTTTTCACAAATATTCACATGAAACAGATTCCTTGTACGAAATGGAAAGATTCAAAAACCCCAAGTAATTATTAATACCTATAAGGAATTATTATTTTTCTAACTTCCTGAGACCCTGGTAACAAATGAATGTCAGCTTGTGACCTTGCCCTGATTCATAGTGGAAAACTCTGTAAAATTTGCCAAATTTCTTTTCCATATATGAGAAACAGAGATGTTTACATGACTAATGTCTTGCAAGTAGTAAGGCTGGTGAATGTCCAGAATCAAATGAACCCGAACACAGAGACAGAGTGACTCCAGCCTAAGAGATCACTCTGGGTGGATGGCTGCAGGCAGCCCTATGTGTTTCTCTTGTCTCCAGCCAAAACCCTCAGCTGGTTTGGTTGGAAAGCTGAATAAACTCATTTGCATGGCAGTGAGCCTGAAGTGATTTTTCCTTGCCTCAGTGTGCTTTATTTGACTGTGCAAAGCATGGCAGTAAGGTTACTGCATGGCTTCCAGGTTGTAGCGAGCATCTCTACCCAGCTCAGAGCGTGGGAGGGGGACTGTTTGTACCTACTGGTGCTGGCATTCTAGAGCTGCAAGAAAGTCTCAAATGTACATCTATAGTCTCTTGAGAAACAAGTGCCTTCTAAGAAATCTTGTTCTTTTTTCATCCCTAATCAACAGGGACCTGATTCTTGCGTCCAGTTCANATGAGCAAGCTTCAGTACAGTCAAGGCACCATGATGCATGGTGTTGGTTGAAAAATAGAAGATAATTCTTCATAAATACAAATATAGGCTATTTCCTTTTAAGGAAACCCATTGAACAGAGCCTGTGTGAAGCACAACACTGAAACTGGAGAGAAAGAGGAGCTGTAAGAAGGCTAGTAATGGTGGGAAGGGGAAAAAAAGTGCAGGTCTCTATCTTGTGAGAACAAAAACAAAATACAGTCTCGGGGATGTACACGCTGGGAGGGGAAAAATCTCTACAAAGTCAGAAACAGCTGTTTCTATAATTGCTAGTGATATGTGAAGGAAATTGAAATGTATGTAGATTTTAAAATGAGCAGAGTTGTTTTCAAAACTCTTAAGATCTGAAGCTGTTTTGTGGCTTGCAGGATGATTAGGAAAACTGAATGGGGTCAGGCAGTCTCAGTGCCTACAACCTTATCAGCTGTCTCTGATATATGCTCCTAAATTAGTGAGCTACTGCAGAGAGGTGAGAAAAGGACTATCCGTGGAATGGCATTCCTGATACACAGCAACACTTTGCTGGTCTCAGTAAGTGAAAGATTCCCATGTAGTATCATCAACCTGACGTGTACGCAGATAGCAAGCACTCTCCTAAGGCTTAGAGGCTGACTGAAGTTATTAACAAAACAAAGCTTGGCTGATTTGAAGGAGAGAGGCAATGTCTGACACTTTTAGTCTGACAACGTTCCTACTGACTTCAAACAATAGAAAGGGTCAGGGTGGATTTTTCAGGGACTCTGAGCAGCCACATTTCTCTTTGAAAATAGGACTGAATAGTTGGGCAGCTACAGAGGAAGTGCCCTGACTGTTAGTGAGCACCAGCAGCTGTTTGGGAGAGTTTGAGGCTGAAAGGACTCTGAAGGACTGCAGCCCCTACTGTGCCTGAAGAGGAAAAAGGGTGCCCATTTTCCCTTGTGCTCTGGTGACTCTCCCTTGGGGTGCTGCTGCAGTCCCAAGGAGCAAGCTGTCCGCTAGAGACATGGGTGATGGAGTGGAGGGGAAAGATCTACCCCAGGAGATGGAGGTGGCAGCTGGGGGCTGAGTCTAGAGACTGGTGGGCATGGAAGACAAGAAGTGAGCCGAGTTGCGGAGTGGACAGAGGGAAGGGATAGATAGGGAGGGAGAGGAGGAGGTGGGCCTGGCTGCATAAGGTGACGAGAAACCAGAGACAATGGACACACTGAAACTGAGAAATTTTGCAACTGAAGTCAAAGCCTTTGCAGACCACATGAGAACTGCTACACTTCAAAGACTGGTTGCTTAGCTAAATCAAAGTAGATTTTCACAGACAGGCACTACACGATGCTTCTTTCCCTGGGGTTTTCTTCTATTCCCAACTTGAAATTTTACCTGGGTGGTAGTGGTTAAATTTGTCAGGGCTTCCATCTCAGGTTCTTCCATGTCAGGCCCTAGGTACCTCACAGGTGGGCTAAACAGCTTGCAGAGCTGGGCTTTGTGGAGCCTGAGTTTTGACATATAACTTAATATTTGTAAGACTGGGAAGGGCAAGATGGCTAGAAAGGGAGCCACTGACTGGGTGGCTGTAGTCAATGGAGAACTGACTGGTACTTGTGCAGCGCTAACCAGCTCCATGGCTGGCTCTTTTGTGTGTGTGTTGTATTTCAGTGCTGCATGTGATCCAAATGCTGTACGTAATCTCTCCATGGTGACTGCACAGCATTTGTTCCTATTTAAGGAGCGAAAGAGGTTTGGGTTTTCTGCCAGAATTCCCACTCAGGTAATTACACTTCTGCCTGCAGAATTTCCCTGTAGCTTCAATTGTTGTAGTTGTTCTTCACTCCCACTCCTAAAATGTGCAAATGCAGAGCTGCTGCTGTGTTTTGGGAACACAGCAGTGGTAGCTCTGCTGAGGCAAGTGAAGTGACCCTTCCATGCATCACTTATGCTAGATTTGCCCCTAGTAGAGTGCTGCATCCAATCACACTGCTCTGCAGCTCTCATCTTTCTGTGCCTGGCTTTGGCATAACAAGTTGGTCTTGCTAGTGATACTGCTAGATGATAGTGAGACAGCCAGCTGGAAGCCAATGAAAAGATGATTAAGAGCCAAGAGAAAACCATATGGAGAGAGAGGGATTTCTCTTTACAGAGTTATAAGTAAAAGTGTTTATGTCTTTGGATCCCACTAGCTGTTTTTTCCCTTCTTTGCATCAGTCTTATGGGTGGGAAGTGGTTGCAGTTGATTAGCAAATTCTATCAAATCTCTTTAGCTAGAACAAATGTTGTAAACAGTAGATGTTTCAGGCAGCTCTGTCAGTACTAAAAATCAACAGGCCAACATTGTAATGATAATAACAAATATTGAATAGTTATTAGGCTAATGTTAACTACAATATTACATAGGATACCAACACTATATGAATAGTATTGTTTTGCAAAATAGGAGATATATTAAACGAAGGATCTCTTGCCTCAAATTTAGATGATGTGGTGATTTTCTCCCCCCCCGCCCCCTGAACTTACGGCAGCAGAGCTAATAAAGTGCAGCTCAGTCTGGAAAACACTTCTGCAGATGCTTAATTCTCTTTGAAGTCAAAGTAAACACAGGCCTTGTTCACTCGGAGCCTTATACAGAGATTTAAAACAGAGGATGTCCAACATTAATAAGTTAAGGCTCATCAAAAACGGTGTAGATAGTAAACAGAACCAAGACAATTGAAACAAATTATTGATTCATGGAATTTAGTCTTTCTTTTAACAGAATGTTCACATGCAGACTGTGTTGCTGTTGAATGCAGTTCTTATTCAGATTTACTAAATGAATGTTATGGTGAGTGTGTGGGTTTAAAAAAAAATTGTTAACTAATTCTGTATAGTTCACATCCTCAAGACTCAAGCTGTTTCGCATATGTTATTGTTTCAGTCTCCCTAACTGAATGCTATTCAAATGAATAGCACTGAATCCCTGCTTGAATCAGTATTTGGAGTAGGGGTGCTTAAAGTCTCTCTTTGGAATTGCAAGTTTCTCATGAACATGGGGTAGTTTAAGGAAAACCTGACAAGTAGGAAATGAGAATTTTTGACAAAACTCAGTGTCTTTCTTCCTCTCCAGTAAGAGCAAGTGAATTCTACTAGTTACTATTCCCAGAAGAGTCAGGTACCGTGCTACTTAGTTGAGAGCAGGGTATACTAGTATGTTTTTTCTCTTACTGCAGCATTCAAAGCAGCTTTTGCACAGTCCTCTCTTGAACAAGGATTCAGGCTGGCCTTTCATAGTTTTAGTTGCCATATCGTGAAATACAAAGTGGGTGTGCACGTAGGTGGGAGGCACTGGTATCTGACTGTAAGACTGCCCTGATGGTTTTGAAGGACAGATCTTCATGGTGTTCAGAACCTCTGTGTTGTGTCCCACCTCTGCATCTAATTCTGGGCCGAACACAGCTTGCCTGAGAGGCACAAGAGCTTTTTCTTTCTCTATCCAACTGGGAAAACTTCCTAAAGTTGAAGGATGATGCTTACCTTCTCACAGGATACCAAAAGCCCAAAACCTTTTCTGTCTTTGCTGAAACTGCCTATGAGTGTTCTAAGTGTATCTGTTGGTCTCAGTGGGACCTGTGTTGTCAGCCTATTTGAACTGGTGGATGTTCTGGTCTTATGACAAAGCGTGTGTTTCTGCCACTAAAGAGTCCTTGCAGACTGCATGGTATGAAAGAGTCCTGTGCTCTGCATAGTAACTCACAGTGGTATTTATTCTCCAAAAATATTCAATGCAGGCGAAGGCAGCTTCTGTATTGAGTGGGTTAGGAATAGTTCAGAAGTCTTACATCAGTTTGGGTTGAGCTTGCCTTTTTCCCAGGCCTTTTCAGACCTGTATCTCTTTACTTGGAGTATTTCATGCTGGGTTTGGCATCAAATTTAAGCCAGTGACACTAATGACTAAGTTCTTAAAGATACAGTGGAAATTGCTAGGGGTTCTCCTTTTATGACTTTGGGCTAAGCCAAAATAAACTGTCTGAAGAGATTACGGGAACCTGGAAGTGCAAACTCTTATAGAGGGGCAAACCAAAATAAAGGAACTTATATGTGTGGTTGGAAGGGTATGCATAAATGAGAATTTCTTTCTCCAGCCCTGGGAATAAGCTATGTGAGATGCTGTGCTAATGGAGAAGGAAGTGTGGATGTACAGACAGCCTCACCTTGAGCTTCTGCTCACCACTGGGATAAGACTGCAGTTAGGGGCAAGTTATTCTATAGGGGATGAAACAGGCCTGTGATCCCATGCACTTCTTGTCACTGGAGCAGGCTGGGAATATTCCAGGCATCAGCCTTGCTCTGTTGTGAAGTGATGCTAGAGCTCCTTTTGTGGGACAGGACAGCTCTACTCCTGAAAGACTGCTGTCCCAAGAAAGCACCACATGGCCCTGAAGTGACCTAGGAGGGTGGGCAGCCCTCCAGTCCGGGTCAGCTGGCATCCTTACTTGTTTGTGACTGTAGTTTGGGCTTTGTGGAAAGGCTCAGGAGAAATGTCATTGTCTGAAATCTAGATGTCTGGCAGAAATACAGAGAGAACTGCCTGACTTGACTGCAGTTTTCCCATGCTACAGGTAAGGGAGATTTGTGAAGTTAATTAGACTCCAGATTTGAACTTTCCTTATGGGTGAAACTGGCATTCTCCTTTCAGCTTATCTGCATATAGAGCTGCTACACATTGGACTTAGCATGCTCCTGGAATGAGAAACGGAGCTTGTAATGTAGTTGCTTTCCAGGGACTGCCTTGTCAGAGTCTGTGATTCAGCTCTTTGCCTTATGGATTAAACTTAGAGTATTCGTGTACTTTTAAACTTCTTTTAAAACAGTTTGAGATGAAGTCTGTGCTGTTAATTAGAGCTCTGCTGCTGTTCACAGAATGCTAGCTGTGCTGAGCAAAGCTCTTCAAACACGGTTTCCCTGAAGAGGCAAAGCACTGGCCTCTTGTGCTCCCTGAGCAGGCAGTAGAGGTGAGGTGAGGAGCTACTTGTTCCTGGTGGCATTTCTCTGCTGCTGGGAGACTGGCCATGCAATGAGGCAGAGCCAGCACTGCTCATCTTCTGGGTTTCATAGAAACACGGGACAGGGAGTGGCTTACTGCATTGCCAAATGCAGTTCATCATTACTGTGAGCAACACCATAAATATACTTTTTGGACAGTGACCAAATACCATTTTAGCTGATGTTTATTGCAAAATTGTTAGAGCTTCTAAGGAAGCTGTGCCACAGCTTTGCTCCTCTGCTCAACGGCAACTTCCTTCAGACTCCCAGCCTCTTTATCTATAACTGGTTCATAGTCATATTTATTTTCTAACGTTTTTCTGATCACTTCTTCCATCCCTTGATTCAGTGGGTCCCTTCCCTTTGTCGGGGAGCATCCCTCCAGCTTCTGCCCTCTTCTGAGTGAGGGCCCTTCATGCTTTGCTTATCCTTGCCCAGAGTCAGCTCTGTTTCATCTGTTGTCGTGTTTTGTTGTGGGACAGGGACTGTAACTTACTTTCTTTGCATAAGCCTGCATAGAATTGAGGTTGTCCTGCTAAGAGTTTTAGACTCCGATTCCATTTTTCTGTCTAAATGGGGAATGGTCCAGATTTGTGTATGACAGCTGAGATCAAAAACTTGTTGTTTGCTTCTACTTAAACAAAATATGTTTAAAAAAAAAATAATCCGAAGAGGTTCCAAAACTTCTTCTGAAACATTTTTCACTTTCTTATAGTTTAAAAAAGATTAGCAGAAACATGGAGCTGCTTCGGCAGTTGTGAAGATAAAATTTAAAAAACATGAGTTAAAATACAACAGCTCAAGCTGGGGGTGGGGAAGGCTGAAGAATGTTTACTAGAAGCATGCTAGCTGTGTGGCTGGGATAGCTTTTATCCCCAGGTTGGGGAAATATTACAAACCTATTCACATTACATACGGACAAGTAGTGTTGTATCAGTGCTGCGTATCATCTATATACACTGAGTATGAAAATGCCTTGTTCTCAGGAAGCCTCCATCTCTGGAGTGGAAGGCAGCAGCTATTTTTAGTAGTGTGCTGCAACATTACACAGGAGAGCACAGGATGATGCTGTTTCCCCAGCTCACTTCATGGATTACTTATTCTAATTCACTGAGGAAGGACTGATGACAAACCAGTACAACCAGATAAGCATGGACACAACTTCACCTATTTTTGAAAGAAGTCAGCAAGGCTGTGCTGGGGAATAGTCTAAAACGCAACAACAAAAAATATTGCATTGGAGAAGAGCTCTTTAAGCTATGCACTGTAACTGTAAGTGCTTGAAATACTGGCTTTAGAAATAAGCATCACAGTGCAGAGCCTGGGCTGTTTCTGTCGGGTGCCCATAACAGTGCGCACTGAGATGTAAGAAGCTGGTTGGTCTTGTGTCAGGATGGAAAATGTCTCCTGTGTAAAGGGACAGCAGGAGACTTGCATCTTTAACTCCTGTTCGATCCCCATTCCTGAAGATTTAACTGATTCTTGGACTACGTACTGCTCTCTATGTATGCGTGAGATGTATTCTGCATTCCTAAGAGGTAACAACAATCCCATGCTTTTCTGACCTGTGTGATCATTCAGAGATGAAATCCTAACATGAAACCTTAAAATAAAAGCTTGTAGTGGGCTTATGGAGTCTTTGGTGAGCCTTGCCAGGTTGCTGGAGTTTCTAAGTCAACGTTTTGCTTGGGCAATGATAATGGGACCATCATGTTTACTCTTCTGTTGACAGCTGCTCTGCCAATTTCCCTCTGCAAATGACTTTGGGTTTTGCAAGTGTAACTGGTGAAGAGTGCCATGTGAATGCGACAGAATAGTCTGTTGCTGCAGTAAATGGAAAAAGCAAGATGCAAACACACAGTTGAAATCTTCTCTCTTGTATTCTGATTGCTTGCTTTTAAAACTGGTATGGCTGATGTTTGGTGGAGTTATTTTATGCTTTTTCCTAGTGCACTTTTGTGTATTTTTCTCACTCCAGACTAGCTTTATTATTACATAAAAAGTTATGTGCCTGAGAGCCTGCTGTTGTTGAGGGTGATAACATGTGGAATTTGGTGAGTTAGTCATTAAAGGACATTATTTCAGTAGCTATCAGAGAATAGGTATGTAAAACTGTAGAACTGTCCAAATTTGGCAAGTGCATCCAAGATCTGCATTTTCCTGATTAGCAGAAGTGCTAGAGTTACTGTAAAAGCAAAGCATAATTG
Organism: Burhinus bistriatus; assembly: GCA_013397275.1. Taxonomy (NCBI): domain Eukaryota; kingdom Metazoa; phylum Chordata; class Aves; order Charadriiformes; family Burhinidae; genus Burhinus; species Burhinus bistriatus. The sequence continues at coordinate 378,473 of VYXH01008241.1, read as the reverse complement.
CAAGCTACTCTGTTTAGATGTTTTTCTTCAAGAAAACTGAAATATATACACAAAAAAAAGTTTAAAAATGAGGGATTTCAATGCAGGTTGAAGACTTCAGAAAATCCAGCCTTCCTGACTTCTATAAAGCCTTGCATGAATGTTTTAGTAGTTTGTTCTTGTACATTCATAGCAATGCATAGCAGTGATATTGGGAAGGGAAATGATGTTTCATTGTGCATTTGTAAGCAGGGACCTTCAATCCATGAACAATACATTGATAAAATCATTTGTCATGTTATGAGCTCTGGAACTTGCATTGCTGTAAAGGAAGACTGCAAATGCATTTCGGTCTGTTTGGGACTGTGATTTGGTTTGTATACCTGTCACCATAGATCTTTAATGCTGTATATAGTTTAACATATGACCAGCATAATGGTACTAGTAATGTTTCTCTTTAGAGTAAATTAAGCAAATGTTCAGCCTTTAAATATCCATGATAATTTCTCCTGTTGTTTACAAGAGACTCCCATTGTGGCCATTAAAGAAGAACATATGGCTTATTGATGTAATGTCAGCTTCTCAAAGTATGTCATGCTGTGCCTGTTCTAGACCTGATGGGTATCTGACATGCACTCTGGAGCCCTGAGAAAGAAAAATATCTTTAGATGTCAAAAACAGTTCCCAGGTGAGAGCCTCACAGCCAGAAGTAGTAAAAAATGCCCTCTGGCCTTCCACTATCAATTACCTCCCCTGCCCCCATGCTCTTCCTCAAAGATATATTGACTTATATTTAGCTTCCTCTAAAAGGAGTTTCAAGCTTTTAATGCGGTTTTTCATTTTATGCAAACCTTTAAAACACAATTGGTCATTAGTTAGAGGGTGTCTATGCTGGGTGGTGCAAGAGTGAGCACTCTCTGTCCTTCATAAAGCTTATGACAGCCTTTAAAATAATCATGCTAGAATAAATTTCAAAGTATGGCCCTACTAGTCTTCTCTAAGAGATCTGACAGGTAAGATCTGACAGGTTTTGCTGTGACCTTTTACAGCATTACATTCTTGCATACAGCCAACGTTTTGCCATAAGCTGCATGTGAAGACTATGTACAAGAATGGTATTTTGCTGTTCCTGTTATAGGAGCAGTAACCTCTGGCTGAAAGGAAGGTGGAGAAGGAAGGGTGACAATTTGGATTTACCATGGATAAATTCTGCAGTGCCCATTTGACAGTTTTAAGTTTCTTGTTGGGTCATTCTGGATGTGGATGAATTTTTTGTTTTGTTTCTGTAATAGTTGCTGTTTCCAAATTCTCAGCATAATTCTGCTTTTGCTTACCATTGGCATACGTAATGGAAAACATCCCAGACCTTTAATTATTGAGCTGTAAAGATTATCTTTCCTTCTTGTTACCCACCCTCATTAAAAAAAAAAAAAGAGCAAGAAGTTGGGAAGGTTATGCTGCATTTTATTTACATGAGCATTCTGATGTCAAAGCTGTTGTTTCTTGTAGTGAAGGACCCTTGCTGTGTAGCTGGTTCAAACACTTAAAACTAGACTCGCCTGCCAAGGTGCAAGCGTTCTGGCACAGGCGATACAAGCTAGATGAAACAGCAGCTTCAACTCCAGCTTAACCACAGAACTGAAATCAAGTCAGCAGGTGTCAACCACCTGTTTGTCACAGGGCACAAAACATGGCATGGCCTTGGCAGAAGGGCTGCTTTTTGTGTCAGAGGGGCCCCATTGTGTAAGGTGCTTGGCAGCCCAGTGGCGTGGGGATAACCTTGCTTAGCCTTTTGGACCTAATGTGCAATGAAATCAGCCCTAAGACAGGGTTCAGGTATTTCACTGAAGACAAGTTTTTGGTTTTTTTTTTTTTTTTGGATTGGGAATTCAAACCAGGTTGGCCTTGTGAATCTGTCTTGCCTTGCAAACAATCAGGTCAACACATCGTAGATCATAGAATGGTTTAGGTTGGAAGGGACCTCAAAGATCATCTAGTTCCAACCCCCTTGCCATGGGCAAGGACACCTCCTACTAGACCAGATGGCTCAAAACCTCATCCAACCTGGCCTTGGACACTTCCAGGGATGGGGCCTCCACAGCTTCCCTGGGCAACCTGTTCCACTGCCTCATTACCCTCATAGTGAAAAATTTCTTCCTGAGATCTAATCTAAATCTCCCCTCTTTTAGTTTGAAGCCATTACCCCTTGTCCTGTCACTCATGCCCGTGTAAAAAGTCCCTGTCCAGCTTTCTTGTAGGCCCCTTTCAGATACTGGAAGGCTGCTATGAGGTCTTCCCGGAGCCTTCTCTTCCCCAGGCTGAACAACCCCAACTCTCTCAGCCTGTCCTCATACGAGAGGTGCTCTAACCATATGATCATCTTCGTGGCCCTCCTCTGGACCCGCTCCAACAGGTCCATGTCCTTTTTATGCTGGGGGCTCCAGAGCTGGACGTGGTACTCCAGGTGGGGTCTCACAAGAGCAGAGTAGAGGGGCAGAATCACCTCCCTCCAACTGCCGGCCACTCTTCTTTTGATGCAGCCCAGGATGTGGTTGGCTTTCTGGGTTGCGATCACACATTGCTGGCTTATGTTGAGCTTCTTATCAACCAACATCCCCAAGTCCCTCTCCTCAGGGCTGTTCTTGATCCATTCTCCACCCAGCCTGTATTTGTGCATGGGATTACCTCGACCCACATGCAGGAGCTTGCACTTGGCCTTATTGAGCTTCATAAGGTTGGCACAGGCCCATCTCTCAAGCTTGTCAAGGTCCCTTTGGATGGTATCCCTTCCCTCCAGCATGTCAACTGCTCCTCACAGTTTGGTGTCATTGGCAAGCTTGCTGAGGGTGCACTCAATCCCAACATCCATGTTGCCAACAAAGATGTTAAATAGTACCGGTCCCAGTACTAACCCCTAAGGAACACCACTTGTCACTACATGCCACTTGGACATCAGCTGCAACTCTTTTGAGTGTGGCCATCCAGCCAACACATGGGACTTAAAAAGGCACGAAGATACTGGACTCCTGGCAGGGACCTGACAGTGATCTGCACCAAGCAGAACCAGTGTTTTCCAGAAGCACTGGCTCTTCCATGACCCAATCAAACTTTCTTTGTTGTAGAGTACCTGCAGTATGGCTTTCCTGGGGCTGGTCCTTTAAAACTGCAGACTCAGCTGAGCATAACACAAACTTTTGTCTGCATGCCTGTTCCCTGGCCCAAGTCAGATCTGCAATGACTCTATCTAGGGCTAGGAGAAGAGTTTGGCTTGTCCTGTCTTCAATACATTCATCCGTGGAATATGTGTGTAGATAGGGAACTACTGAATCTCTAGCACAGGATTGGGCTACTAATCACATAGGAAACCTGTGACAGAGGTAAGACTCAAACCCACTTTTCTCAAGGCCAAAGACAAGCCCCTAGGCATGGAGGTAGCCTTCCTTTCTTTGCAGTCCTTGCTGCTCTTGCCAAAACTGCCAGTGGCAGCTGTGAGGGAAAATGCTCACTTTTAGAAAGTCCTGCTTACAAGCCCCCCTGAACATCAGCTCAAAGCGTGTTTTCATGCCTAGCAAGTTTCGTTCCTGCCTTTTCAGAGATAATGTTAATATCATCACCTCTCATCAAACATTAATCTGTACACCGTTTCTCAACTGAAGCATGAGTAGGTTGCACAGACTTATTCAGCAAGCAGCAATTGCTGCCTAGACTCTGTGGTCTAGTTGTTAACGGCTGGCTGTTTGGGTTGTGTTTTTAAGTGGAGAGCCTATTTATAGGTGGCAGAACACATGCACGTCCTTGTCTGTGCTACTGCAGATCCTGGTTAATCTCTTCTTGTACAAAAGCCTAGCCTACCAGCTAGCATACTGTGTATTAAAATTAGCGTGGGAGAGTCTTGGAGGCTTTTTTCTTTTCCCCTTCCCATCACTATCTTGAAGCTTTGGAGCAGACTGATAGCACAGAGACAGGCTGCTTGTCTAAAAACTGGGGGCAAATGTTTGCCTCGTAGCTGGTCTCTTCCAGGATACAGAGGAAGCAATCTGTGGTGGTGGTGGTGTCTGACACAAAATGTCATTAAGAAGCATTCTTGTGGCAAAGGGACTGATTTTAAACAAGGCATTAATGTGTGCATCGCACCTCATTCTTTACCCAGAGGAGGGCAGAGTTAGATCTTGTTTGCTTCTTGAAAATTAGATGGCAGGCAAAGTATCTGTAATGATAAGAGGCTGGGAGCAGTCTCATTCCTGCTTAAGGGCTGGGGAGAAAAGGGTGTTGGCTAACACCCAGAAGAGGAAAACCTGTCTGTATCTGCACACTTGATGCCACCGGTGACAGTATGGGGAGTATGGCCTAGTGCCTCTAAACACCCAAGGAGTTTTTCTATGGCACTCTGCTATTTAGGAGCGCTGCTTGCTTGAGTCACTCTTAACACTGTTCACGCTTAAAATGAAAACGCTGTGATTCTAGCATAGCACATAATGAAGTGCNGATCTCACACATCTTTCTTCACTGCTGTCTTCCAAACTCACACTGTTCCTTGTTTCACATGTAAGAAGTGATATCTCCCATTGCTCCTGGCCCTTTGGGAGCTTCTCTGCTTTTATAGTCGTGCTGTGTTCCTTATTCAGCACTTTCTACACTGCTGGTCACAGCATTTTAGGAATACCAGGCCAAAGGAAGAATTTGGTGACCACAAATCTTACTGAATGCAAAGACTCTAGCCTCTGTAGATCTGTTTCTAGGCTGTAAGGATTGTCCTCTGATGCATGGCCTCCAACTGGGATAAGCACGGTTTCTCTCCCACCTGTGCACAAGAGTTTCTACCAGAGAAGTGAAGTGTGGGTGTATGGGAGGGTTGGAATATGTCTGGATCTTAGCCTATCGTGACTAGCATACATGCAGAGACCCAACAGCTGAGCATCACTACAGATGTAGCCATGGGGTCATAGCTGAAGAAATTGTAATACAGGCTGGATGTTTGGCTTTTAGAGAACTCTTATTATGTCTTCTGCCAGTTTTACAGGTTCTTTCTATAATCTGATCAGCGCTTACTAAACAGGGAGCACTGTGTTTAGTTGTGTTGCCCTATGTTGGCAAATCCTTAAGGACCAGGTTCTGAATGGAGAAACTGGGGAGACTAAAATGTTCCTTGGTGCAGCCTTGAAGTCTCTGCTGATGCTGGGGGGAGGTTCTGAGGTATCTTTCTTTCTTTCAAGTGATTGAGTTTGTGATTTGTAGTGCTGAAATAGCAGGTTATCTCTTGTGTAGTCATCTCTAAATGCATGAAAGAGATTCCTGGAGTGGGAGAGAGCTGCTTTTGTTTGTGCACAAGGTACGAATTAGCTGGGTAATTAGTAAATGTGTAAGTATAGTTTGCTTTCCCAACTCAAAATGACTTAATCCTCAAACACTTAAGATGCCCAACCAAACAAAAAAAGTTGGCAGTAATTCACTGTCTGCTCTAGAAAATATGACTTGTACTTCATGGGTTGTAAGGGGTATTTCTCAGGGCCTCTTTCCAATTTCCTGGCTGAGCTGTGTGTATAGGGCACGTGTGGGTGTGAAGCCTCTGCTTCAGTGTGTTGTCCAGGAACTGTCTTCCCTTTGGAAAGACTGGCTATCTTTTCCTACAAGAAGACTCTGGCTCTGTCTGCAGCAGCAACACGTTCAGTTCTGGAACAGAATTTGCATTTTGGTATTATTGTGCTGAACAGGTAGAAGCTGAGATACAACAGATGTGCACTTTTTAAGGAACTTTTCAAGGAAGAAGCATTTTCAAACTATTTGCCAAATCTTACATAAATCAGTGTTTGGCTGCAAGGCTGCTGTCTTCAGCCAAGGGATACTGCTGAGTAACATGCCCTAATAGAGGAATAGAGGGAAGGAGAATGATGTTCTGTCTGGCTGTCCCCTTTGTGAAAAGAGTGCTGCAAGCTGCTCAGACAGAAAGCACATGGATGCTTTGGGAATACCTAGAGAGGGAATAATACTCTGATAAAAGGGCAAAGGAAAGCAGTGGACAGCAGAGAGTGGTATCCAGAAAAATCCAGTTATCCAATCTTCAAGGGACTGGCTACTATGAACAGGACCTGACGATAGAAATGAATTGTTACAGCAGTAGAATCACTCTCTTCTGTTTGAGATGGTGTTACTTCTGAGACTTGCCTCATGCAAATATCTTGTAACTTAAAGAAAATGGTGACAGTTCACATTGTTTGACATTGATGCATATGTTTTTATTTTAATTCCATCACAGCAATTATTCTATGTGTCTACGGGGGGAAAAAAAGGACAGCTGCTGTTCTGTATTGTGCAGAATGTAGAACAATGTGGTTTGTCTGTCCCGTCCTTCTTACCCAGTCCCTTGTCATACAAGTCCCTGCAATAAAGCATTTGGAAATAGCTTCAATATGTGCCTGTAGAGCAGGAGAATGAAGAAGTTCTGTGGGGCACTAGGGTGAGCACAGGTACAGGCTGGACTCCAGCTAGAATAACAACGGCATGCACTTCAGTCTGCGTAACCGATTCTCACAGCATGGTCCTTAAGTGAATGTGGACAGCCTAAGAGATGTGTGTAAACTTTAAATTAATTGCTTCAGTCACTTAACTGTTTATACATCTCCTAAAACGGTATGTACTTCCGTAAGTATTATATATCTGTCTGCGTTTCATATACAGGCATAAATATTGATACACTAACTCAAACCTAAATGAGTAGCATCCATGACGTAACAAGGATTCACTTATAGAATCATAGTACAACATACCCTGAGCATCATCTGTGGGGTATATTCTGCACTGACTGGCAATCTACTGCTAGCAAAGGATGCAAACAGGCTCTGGTGCTTTCTGCAGGGCACTCTGCCAGCACAATACAGATGATGGGAAAGAGCTGGGCAGATACGTAACATCTCTCTGTAAATCCTCCCTGTTCTGTCACAAGAGCACCTCATGTAAGTAAATAAAAGGGATGTAGTTAAGTCATGCCAGTCACCCAAAAAAAAAAAAAGGTCTGAGGACTGACTCTGGCTGCCTGCCTGGTTGTGCTAGGTTTTTTTTCCAGGCTATGAAGCATATGCTTGTGTCTAGGAAAGTATTTAACTTGTGGTCTGTAGACTTCTGAAGGTCTGGGATGGTTTCTGAAGGATCTGCTAAATGTAAGTAAGAGAAGCCAGACTGTTATCATGGGACTTAAATCTACTCTGCAGGACTCAGCACCTCTGTTTAAAAATGCTGAAGTTCGTAAATTGTAAAAAGTTGACAGCTATGTGGCTAGAGTCTTCTCATTTATTGAAAACTTGAAGTAGTGCTGTAGAGTCTCTGGCACTCAATACCAAGACAGCTTTGCCTTCTCTCTGTCAAACTGACATAGGTGGGGCTTGACTTTAGTTAGTAAAAGGAGATCCGTTGGTGACTCATTTGTTTTTCCCCTCAAAGTCTTGATGGAGTTCCTTCTGCCTGGGTGTTGATCAAGCTGCCATCATTCAGTTTCATATATTGTGCCATTGTGTCTTTTTAACTTCCCACATCTGAGCAGGCTGCAGATCTAGTTTCTCCCTGGATGGATAGTTCTTTAGGTTTTTTAGGCTCCCAGTAGTAGTGCTGAAGTAGTGAGGATCTCCCAGTTGCTTAAGTGCAAGTTCTCTCAGAGCTACAAGGAGGTGACCACTCTATTTACAGTTCTTCATAGACAAATGGCAGTGAAAGCAAGTAAACCCATAGGCTCTGAGACTTTCAGAACCAGTGTCTTGGAAGCATAAGAAATAGGCTGAGAGAGTTGGGGTTATTCAGCCTGGAGAAGAGAAGGCTCTGGGGAGACATAATTGTAGCCTTTCAGTATTTAAAGGAGGCCAAACTTTTTAGCAGGGCCTGTAGCGATAGGACAAGGGGTAATGGTTTTGAACTAAAGGGTAGATTTAGACTAGATATAAGGAATTTTTTTTTACAGTGAGGGTGGCAAAACACTGGAACAGGTTGTTCCCAGAGGTGGTAGATGCCCAAGCCCTGGAAACAATCAAGGTCAGGTTGGATGGGGCTCTGAGCAACCTGATCTAGTTGAAGATGTTCCTGCCCATGGTAGGAGGGTTGGACTATCTAACTAGCCTGAACTATTCTATGAAATATGCAGATCCAGGCTATGCGATTCAACATCTGGATGTTTTTCCTCATCTTAGCTTTCTTGCCAGTTTTGAGTGCTCTTTAGAGTTGGAGACTGTGAGTGAACTCCAAAATGAAGGGTGTACTTACTTGCCCAGATTGGTCTGTCTGTAAAGAACCTTTGGTTGGCTCTGCATTTAAGGAGGTCCCCTTTATTATGGTAGGCATGCAGGCAGCACTTGGTAGAAAGCATGCAAAGTAAATCAGAGTTGGGAAATGACAGGGTACAGGTATTCTTAAATAAATTAAATCAAACTGTGATTTTTAAGTTGTACATAGGCAGATTCTCAAACACATGTTCTTTAGGAAGACCTTGAAAATAGGAGGTGAGGTTGGGTTTGTTGCACAGTCTTTAAGAAGTGAACTCTGCAAAATGGGGGTTGCACTGCAGTGCTGAAAGCATGAAATGCAGGCTGGAATCTCCTACCTTGCAGCTGTAAGAAGGCTCCCTGGTTCACATAAGATCCTTCCTGGGAGGAGGGGGAACAGGACCCCCCTCTATTCCTTTAGAATGGGTTACATTGGGGTTGTATAGGCAGCTTAGCTTGATTATGGTCATGACCATGAAAAAAAGGACTGTTTTAAATACAAAAACTAAACTGGAAACATGAGCTGTTTCAAAGAATGTCTCTTTCCTAAACTAAATAAATACTGTCAGATATTCCAGATATGTTTTCTTGAATCTTGGACCGATGGGAGTGAGGATGGTGAGGGGGAACTTGGCTTGGTTATGCAAAGGTGTTGTCAGAGCAGGAAGCTGAAACTATTTAGTGCTTGCAGTTCCCTCTGCCAGTTGGAGTGGACTTGTGTTTGCTTCTCTCCATGTAGGGCTGGTAACAAGTAACTTTTTGCTCAGTTAAGTGACCCCCTACGCGCTGGAATTTAGAAATCAATAGAGGTTTTCCTATTGTCTTATTCTGCTGTCCTTGAATCTCTTTTAGGAAGTTGGTATTGCTGAACCATCTCTAGAGTAATCAGAGGACAAACATTCTGTGAGGTTTGTGCTTGTTTATACAGCTAAATTAATTCGCAGGGAAGCTGTACTCTCTTGCATAATGGGATGATGATCATGTTCAGATTTCATTGGTAGACTCATGCCTCCAGCCCCATGGGAGTCATTAGCTGAAAACAACTAGCCTCAGGATCACAGTCCGGCATACAGTGTGACCTGGGGGGCAGGAACACCTCCAGCACCAGCTGACCAAACCTCCTTCCCCTCCCTCATACCAATGTGGGCAGTTTGACACAGCAGGTTTCAAGGAAGAAGCCAAGTACGGATAGGCCTTGCTGAGGAGAAAATGCAGGCAAATGTGGGAATGTTTCCGGAGCAGAAGCGAGCACCTGATGGCTTTCAAATGTGTGTAAATTTTAAATGAACATGAGAGACTAGCCCAAGCTGAATTTCCATTATCAGGAAATATAAATTAAAAATGGAATTGAAATTTTCATTTTGCCTACCTGATTTTAAGTTACATGAGTTTTTCCTAGTGTTTTGATATTGTCAAAATCGCGTTACAGCAACAGGTCCCAGCAGATTACAGCAATATCTTGTAATATTTAGTCTGGTAAAGCAGGTACGGGAGCAGGATACGATTTGAAAACCATTCTTTCGGGAGTCCGGGGTGGAGGAGGAACGGGGCTGCTGNCCGTGCGGGCACCTCCGCTGAGTTCATGGTGCTTTACCTTAAGCTTCCACCCCAGAAATGACATATCACGGGGAGTAATGTCTTGCAATTAATTCCAGATAAAGGTAACTTCTTTTTTTTTATTTTTATAATTTTGAAAATATTTTTTAACCTTTTTTTTTTAATGCACTTAACTTGGTAGGTTGGGTGCAGCGCGACCCACGCAGCACCCAGGACAGTATATCTGATCCGCTGTTCATCTTGGCACAGCCCATCTCCCCACGCCCCAGTGCACAGGCTTGGTGGCCCTGAGGTCTGTCTTGTACTGAGCTGGCCCCACTTCTCATGCTCACGGCATCGACACCCATGGAAAATCCAGCTGGTAGCTGGCACAGGTAGGGTCGTACCTAGAGGCCACGCTGTGTCACTTGGACTACCGAGTACAGCAGAAAGAAGAAGCCTGCATTCAGTAACACAACTTTTTGTGTGAAATGGGTTTGTTTCATACTGATGCTCAGGCACTGAGAGTGTTACCTGCTAATGTAGCTGAAGTGCTCAAGAGGCCAGCTCTCTAAATAGGAGAAATGAGGACCTGGATGATAACTGCCAAGCTGACATCTATCCAAGTTATGAAGCACCGCTGAAACGCAAGACCGGAGTGCCCTTCAGGAAGTCATCTTGTACGTCACCAGCTCTTAGGCAGGATCCGTACTTAAGTTAGAAGTTCACTTGTTAGGAGAGTTTAAAACCCTCCAATGAGAAGGATACCATGACCCCCTGAGTATCTGAGTCTACTGTTTAATTATACCTACAGTTAGAAAGGTTTTCCCCCTAATATTTAACTAAATCCTCTTTACTGAAAATTACCTTCAAGGTAGTACATGAACAAAGGGTTGTGTAAAGTCTTTCCTTGTTTAAAAAAACAGCCTTTTACATTTCAGAAACCTATTATCATCCCTCATCACTTTTCTCTTTCTCTGACTAAACGATTGTTTTAACCTTTCCTTTTCATTAATGTTTTCCAAACCCTTTCAGTCTTACTGCCCCTTTCTGCATTCTCTCTAATTTACCTGCATGTTTCATACTTTGCTGTACCAAAGTGGATGCAAGTAGCACATAGTTCCCAGCATGACATGTAGTGATTATATCTACTCTGAATGCCTGCAGCACGCACTTACGAAATCATTGGGAGCATTTCTACATTTATTATAGTGTAGTTTTTTTCAGACTGGCATCCTTACAGCAACGTTTTATATTGGAGGAAAAAATAGCTGAGCTTTTATCCCTAGATAAAACCTCTTCCTCAATCACCTTATTTCAAGTAACTACCTAATAAAATTAAAGTGAATCTATATCCCTCATGTCCCATAAAATGTTGCTTAGGGCTTGAAGGAGGCTACCTCTGTTCAATTAGTCTCTAGCACATTAAAAAGGAAATAATGAATATTTATTTTTACTTCTGCATGGATCTAAGTTTCAACAAGACTTGTAGCAAAGGTTACAACAACATATACTCTTTGTGTGCCGTTTCCTTTGGAATTTGCTTCTCTTGTAAGCAATGTGAGCCTTGGGTCTTAGGGGGTATGTATGTTCCAGGTTGTTCTAGTCCCCCGCTGTCCAGGATGAGCGTTCAAATGCTGCTTACAGAGCCTTCAGTCGATACGATTGATTGTGGGTCTCTCGTGAAACAGAAGCATCCATATGCTGTGAGGGGAGGTAAGTTCCCTCGCTTGGGGTCAGCAGATGTCAAGTTGGGGCATCTGTCTTGAAGGCCTACCTTGCCTTGCATAGGGGCAGTGGTGGGGACATTAACTGGGTTGTAACTGGATTTTAGGGTGTTCTCACAGGTCACTCCTCTTCTTGGACAGAACAACCAGTCTCTGTAAATCTGTTAAGCACCAGTGCTGAGAAGCGCAGGCTGACAGCTATGTATGATAATCTGTCACTCTCGGTTCCTCCTGCTCCTAGCTGCCCTGCAGTGCTCGCTCTCTGTGGGAAGGTGGACGTTGTTTGCTCCCTTTGGCTCAGGCAAAAACCCTTGATCTGTTGGGCAGCTCTACAGGATGTGCAGGTATGGAAGGATGTTGGCAATAGACTGTTGCTGAAGCCAGAGGAGTTGAGAAGACAGTAAGCGGCGCAACCTACAACTCTCAGGCTGAGTTAAATGTTTCATGGGGCAATTGAAAATATGCTTTCTGGTCTGTCCCTTTAATGTATGATTGGTGGGGTTTTTTCACTGTGAGAGCATTACAGAAGATGCAGTGCAAACAACGCGCACAATTGACCCTGTGTTGTCTCCCCATGCACATAAGAGATCACACAGGAACATGCGCGTATACTGTAATCGTGCTTCAGCTATGGGTCCTCTGCTGGCATTTTATGCTGCCTTGGCCACCTCTGCTGTCGCTGTTCTGGTCTGCAGAGCAGGACTGCGAGATGGCAGCCATGGGTCTGAGCTAGGTCTAACCCAAGAGGGCACAGACAGCATCTCTGATCTCTCTTTACTTGAAGGACCAAAGATCCATTTTGTACTGCTAGCTATTCACATACAGAATTAAGGTAGTCTTTCTCTAAAGTATATTTGATGTATTTACATGCATCTTTCTGGGAATTTTGTTTAGCCTTGTCCTCTTGCCACATGCTAAGCCCTGTGTTGATGTTTGTAGCATCCCAGCCATTTGGATGATGATTTCTTTTTCCTGTTGGCATATCGTTGTGTAACCCACCAGGCACAACACTTCATCTTTAATTTTGTCTGCAGCTTAAAAATCTTCTGTGTCTGTGTTGACATTTAGAGTAGCGTCACATCTGCCTGTTACATTCTAGCAGAGTAACCACTTTTACCTGGTGCTTTATTCTGGGTTTTAGTAATTTGTTTTAGCAAATGCAGATGCTGCAACAGGGAAGTGGCTTGTTATTACCCTTGCATTTTATTCAGACACTGCAACTGGAGGGTTTTTGTGCTTAATCTTGAGGAGAAAGGCTGGAACTTGACCTGTAAAGGTACAGCTTCAGAGCAACAGTGTTGTGCAGGGGAAAAGCAGGGAGAAAAAGACACAAAAAAAAAAAGGTGCTTGATAGTTCCCAAATAGAATTATTTCCTCATAATATCAGGCTTACTTTTTACCTGATCATGTTGCTCAACCACAAGGTCTTAGTAAGTAATTGAGAGATAGGAAAGCTGCAAGTTTTTTATGTGTGTGTGTATATAAATCTATTGTCATAATACAAAGAAGAGGGTGCTTGCTTTTTCCCCCCATTACTCTCTGAGATTTCTTTCATCCTCTGCAAACTCAGGCAGGGATGGACACGTGCATAACACACTTGTCTGGTGGGGTGGGGACTCCTCTGTCCCTGAAACTGAGCTTCAGCAAACCTGACCGTTGCTAACATGACATGGGCAGCCCTGCTACCCCCAGGTTATGGATGTGAAACAGACTGAACAACTTATATAGGGGAACTGTCTCAAATATCAAACTAGTGTTCTGGCCACTTACTGTCCTTAATTTTGATCGGTAACATTCTTATAAGTTGTTATAATCAGTGTGAACAACCTGTGAATGTTTTTGTTCTGAAAAAGGGAGCATTCACCTCTGAAAAGAATGAAAAGTGATGCTGGAGTGTGGGTGGGATGCCTGGTGGGGGTGTTTTTTAACTCTGCTTAGTTTGGTTTTTGTTTTTATTTTTATTTTCATCTCAATATATACTCATCTGAAAATTCTCCCAGTATTCTGGCTTTGGTCTTGACATGGACCTCATAGCTTTCACACTAAACTTATTTTAAACGGCTTTGTTTTTGCAGGGTCTTAGTACCCAATTCATATATTACAATGAATTTGACAGAGCTCTGAACAATTTCTTAATTTATAGCTTCAAATGCAGTTAGCGTAAACTTGTAGTTTCCAGTTAGATTATTTCTTTGATCCTTTTCTGTTTTCCACTTCTGAAATAAGATCAGACTTACCAGTTGCACATTGTATACTTAACCCTTTTAAACACTGACTTGCTATGTGTCTACCTACACAGGACAGATATTTATATCTCAAGCTGAATGCCTTTCAGCATTATGATTATATGGTCCTTTGGTGTTTTGCCCCTAAATGTGAGCCCTAAGGGAATCTCATCATCTGTCAAATTTGAGTTCAGCTTGAGGTTTAGTAGGCTTCAATTCTGCAGCCAATGTGGTTGGATATGCTGGAATTCCTTCTGTAAGCACGAATATTTTTAGTGATATTTCCAATTAAGGACATTTTGGAATTAAAATAATAGTAATAATTGTCCCTCCTGATGCTTCCCATCCTCTGTTTGCCAGAATTTTTGTAGAGAAATGTTACCAGTTTGTTACCAGTTTCTAAGTGTTTTCATGGAAGCTTTAAATAAAATAGACAACTATTTGCCTTTTTAAAAAAAAAATAAGTTTTGCTATGTCTCTTTTTAATACTATCCCTATACAAGACCATAGACACTAGAGAGAGTAACAGCAGAGCTTTCCTACTTAGTTTTGAGCATTTGTGAAGAAAAAAAAAAGTATTTTTCTTCTGAGTTTCTAACTTTCCAGTTTGCCCATTAGCTCTCTAAAGCATATAGTCTAAAACTCAGTTTGCTCAAATTCATGGAAATCTGCAGTCCATGTTGGATATGAGACTTTGTACAGCTATTAAGCCAAGCAATTCTAGAAAATATGGGCTTGAAATTAATATAGTATGAATAGAGAACAAAATCTCTTTGAATTGTTTCAGAGAAAAATCCTCAACCTTAATTCACAGCTTATTGGCGTACATAATTAACAGCTTATAACACTTTCAAAATAATTGAATGAAATGTGGCATGTTTTTTCCCCAGCAAGCAAAGGTGCAACTTCCCCTTTGATCTGTCCGAAAGATTGTGTGAACCACATCACAGAATAAAGGCAGTGCCTTACACAGCCTCATAGTTCAAGATGACAGTGAAAAACAGAAATATAACTTCTGCTTATTTCACTAAAGTAAGCATTTGAAGTACCATGCTGCTTAGTAAATGAGAGACTGAAAGATGTCTATTGAAGAGAAATTGTTTGACTGTGTGTATGTCTGTGTTTATTACCAATTTTGAGATTAAAGCTGCTGGGGTTACTGTGATGACAAATGATTGTGTGCTGTAGTCATATGTGCTTAGCTTGTCATTTTTGCACACAAATATGGACAGTGCATAAAATGTATCTATTGTTATTTATGTTTTAAAAGGTAATATCTAGTTAAGTTTTTATTACTTTCATGCTTCTATTGAAAGCAACAGTAAGGCTTCCAATGTATTGCCTTCTTTTTTTCTTTTTTTTTTTTCAGTACTCATTACAATGTTTCCTGGCATTCATCGACACTTCTAAATTACTAGGAAGAATGTGATTAATCATTCATTTCCTTATGCTTCCTACCAGATATACCCAGATCATTGCAGGCAAGTTGAAGTAAGCCACTTCAAATTTTCAAAACATGCTGCAGCTAGTGGAAATTCAGGGTAAGCACCAGTTTAAACAATCTATCAACAGATTACAGTACAAAAGGTAACTCAGTGTCTGACTGTAACTGAGAATCTGATGACTAACAGTTGATGAGTTGTCTTTTGAGGAAGGATTTCTCTGTCACTAAGTCAATAAAAATCCAGGGAAGGAGTTTGTGGAATTAATTTTGAATCCAGCCCAAATGTATCTCAAAGCAACTTGAGAAACCAGAGTTCAAATGTCAGAAGCCCCAAACTCTGAGCCAAACCTTGAGAGCCGACAGTCCCATGTTTGAACTGGGATTTATTTGGGTTTGCTGGATTAAATCAGAATTCATATACATAAAAGTTCTGTTCAGGCCAAAAAGGAACAGTAAACCAAACAGACAAGCTCAAACTACAAAGATTAGAGTTTTCATCTTTATTCTGCAAATATGGAACATTTGGAAAGCCTTGCATAAACTGAACTTCTGCCAAGTTTTCTGAAATAGTTACCATCTAATTTGTCTGCGTTATATTTACTCAGTAAAAACGCATGTTGCTCTGTTTTTGGAAGTGAGAGCTTACGCATGAACTGCAACCTGTAGGGACAGAAAATATCTTCTGAAACAGTTTGTCAGCAAAAGTTTAAATCGGCTCCTGTCCCTATCCACCCCTGCTACTTGCATTGCCACTGGAATGAAAGCACCCCCGGCAGTCAAAGAACAGCAGCCAAATTCATTTAATGTGCTGCCTCACGAGAAGAGGGGGAGGGAAACAATCTAGCCAAGAACCAAGTGCAAGTACGTAGCCTGATTTCTTCTGAAAGAATGAAACAATCCTTTTATGTCCTCGTAGGAAAGTTAACAGCTTTCTAGTCTCTCTCTGCAGCCTCCTTCTTTAGATACTGCTCTTCAAAAGAGCATAGTGCAGCATTGTGCTTCAGCCTCCGAGATTCACACCTGCAGCTATAGGAATAAGAGTATTTATGAGTTATTGCTTAGATGAACAACAATAATAAAAGCCCACTAGCTTAAAAAAAGCACCTTCAAGTATTGTCATTTAAATGTAATAATCACTGTTATTAATAGCTATCTTGCCAGTTTTAACATGGTAATCAACTACCATGTTTCAGCCTAGATTCTGTGCATCTAAGGCTTCCAACTGAATGTAAGCCACAAAAGGTTTCTTCTAAGTTTGATGAGCCCTCCCTCCCTGCCCCTCCCCTCCCCTTCCCCCTGCCAAGGAGAGAAAACAAGTTCTGGAAGCTTGGTTGCTGGTTTGAAACATCAATAATGTGAAGTCTTTTCAGTGTTCCTGCGTTAAATGCTATTTTGAGTCACTACTACTTAAATGAAGGGATATCTTTGCTGGAGGCTTACTGAAGACCTGTTTTCTCAGTTAAATGTATGAGTTGACCTTAACACACATGGACCGACTATAGCTTTTTTTTTTTGTGTGTCTGACTACTGCTGCCTTTTATTGCTTAATTGTAGAATGTCGTTAGGTCTTGGAGGGGTAAAACCTGCTGTTGTAATGGAAGCAAAAGCAACCAGATGAGAGAGTGTCTGTCCTCATCTTGCAACTGACTGACGTGGGAAGTATTCGAGCCTGCTCCAGGCTATGGGGCTTAGACTCAGCTTGTCAAAGGTATTTGGCCAAAGACAGTCTCACACCTGCTCTGTGAAGGCCAGCCACGGAGGCTTGCCGGGGGAATGACAGGACATGTAGGTTCCTTGTTTAGTCCTGTTATAGCCCAAGTACATTATTTTTCTTAACCTGCACCCTTTAGAGTTAAATGTTGTTCCTTCATATACCTGATAATAAAGGAAGCTAAGTGTTTTAAGTACTGCAAGAACCCTAGAAGTAGATCCAAGTGAATCTCCATATGGGGGGAATTCTGAGGAATTGGGTCCCCTGGGCTTCTAAAAAGGGAAGGGAAAAAAGAAAGGGGGTGGGGGGAAGGTAATGTAATCACTGTGTTGGCCATGATTCCTGCCCGTGGAGGAATGGCTATTGTGGGAGGGCTGCCTATCTGTTTGTAGTGGCAAAGGCAAAATAAACCATGGCAAATTCCCTGTTTGGCTCACTGCGATACCTCAGTCTGGGTCAGTCATAGGGTTTTACGAAAAAAGACAGGAATGAAAGCCTCTCTCAGAAAATCTAATTCAAGGGAAAGCAGAGTGCAATTTGGTACCTTTTCTTCTGTCTGACGCTTCAGCTGCCGAAAGCACCGCACCCTTATTCACGCAGACAGTACAGTCTGTGGAAGGTCCTGTTAAGAATCACGTGAAGCAGCATGTTGCTGGGTGCAGTTCTGTGTTGGGTACGCTTCAGGGTTATAAACACTACCAAGATGTTCCAGCATTACTTATTTTCAGATCACTCTGATATTGATGCATTCCCTTGCATGTTCTCTGCTTGTGACCTGTTTTTGATGAGTTTCACATCTGCTTTAGCAGCTCTGACAACCAGAAAACAGAGCTGTTTACTGAGTTCACAGCTGCTGCTAATACTGATGCAACTAGCCAGAAATGACTGTTTTCTTGGTTAGCTCATCCTGTTGAATGAACCTCTCCACAGGGTTTGTTACAAGTTTGTTTCAACTGGAATGCTATCAAAAGTTCCCACATCTGTGAAATTCTCATACTTAAGCCTTCCTAGAAACTCAGAAACACATGCACACTCACTAATTCCAGTAACTTTCTTATATTTCCCATGGTTTAGCTACATCATGGGTAGTGAAAACATGACAGCTTGTTACAAATGGGATAAAATTCCTACTGTCATTAGTTAATACTAATGCTACTGGCAGCTTTGCACTTGAACAGAGTCTTTAAGGAAATGAGTCTTCTAGTCTAGTTTAAGGACACCGTTACCTAACATTTCATATTGTAGTGTTTTGTTATAGTAACTGAGTTAGCTTATTTTTCTCGTTATTTTTTGTATACAGATGAGGTTTGAACAGGTGGGATTATAAATTAATCGTGCAGCAATACATGTTTCCTTGCAGTGTTCTCTGGGACTGGTTTGCTCATGGTGCACCATTTCTCGGTGAGGCTGCGTCCTTTAAGACTGAATTCCTGCCTGTGTGTTTGTGGGCAAGTCTGGTCCTTTTGCACTTTATTCCTGTATGGATTGGTTACTCCTGGAACACTCGTTCCTCCTGATCAAAGAGATTATTTGACCTTTGTGGTTTAAGTGGACGAAGTTGCAGCTGTGTGAAGTCTGGACGCAGCTTTTTTTTTTGTTTTGCACTTAGGTGTTGATTAATAGCACGATATTGCAGGGAGTCTGTGTGCGCTGCTGGAGGCAAACAGGTCTCGGGCTCTGTGAAGTGATTAGCCTGGGGACACACTGCTTCAGTTCCAGCTGTATGGGCCTGTGCCTGGAGACCGCCCTTCCTGATTTTTAAATACTGTTCAGAGGTGTTATTGATCATCTCCCAAGTGCTCATGGTTTTAATAATTGTGTTTCCTAAGCCATGTCTTGAATCTCAAAAAAACCTTCAAGCCTTTCTATATCCTTGTGAGGTAAATGTGACAGATTAACGGTGATCTGAATTACAGATGTGGAAACAAAGGTATAAAGGGTATCAAAGACCTTTCTGGAGTTGTTTCAGTGCATCAGAGACAAAATTAGGCAAAAAGATTTCTGACTCCCACCTGTGTCCTACCCTTCCAGCAATTTTCACACTTGGTTCAATTTGGGAACTTTTACTGTCATGGTGTCTCACAGGTAGCTTACATTTCTTAATGGTTCTGAAGATTGATATTACTCCTCCACCCCGTTCATTTCCAGTTGTTAATGAAGCATATCTTAAATTTTCTTTGATCCACTGTGATGCTTGTGATGGTGACTCTAAAGTACTTTGTGATCCCTACCTGCTTATTCTTACAGAATGATAAAAAATGTGCTCACGAGCCTTTGCTCTCACTTTGTCAGCTACAGCCAACAGGAGATACCAGAACATTTGTTTGAGCTCTTAGATGGACTAAAATGTTTAATTGCTAGTATGCTTTTCAGTTCACATTGTTTCAGTCCAGGTAACTGGTGTTGTGCGGTAGCTTAAAAACATTCATTGTGGTAGATAACTGAACTTGTAGTGCCATGTTTGTTTGTCCTGTGACAGTGAGAGGAAACACTAAGAAAGTGAGTCCCCATCATAGGAAGCACCATTCCAATAACCCAGTAATCCGACCAGAATGCTCATTAACCAATTTTTGGTACCTAAAAATTGTTCTCCACTGATATTACAGGAAACCTAGATGCATAACAACCCTCTCTAGAACTGTATTTATTTCACCTGTCTCAGATACTTACTCTGGGAAGTGAAGTCTTGTTCTTTTGAGATGTCTGCTTCTTTTGATTTGTTGTAAGGAGAGCCTGGATGAGTAGCTGATACTAAGCTTGTAAATTTGAGATGGCTAAATCTGTCCAACACAAATCCCACCTGAGTTTAAGGCAGAACATAATGATGGTAGAATAAATGGATTGTGAGTGGGCAGCGTTAAGTCAAAAGTGGGCAATGAAGTGCCTTACGTTATTACACAAGTCGCAGCGTTGCCTTGCCTTACTGAGACCTAGGAAGAACTAGAAATTAATCCAGTCAAGACAACTGTTTGTGGAGGTCATAGTATGACATGAACACAGCTCCCTGACCTATAGATTCCTTGCCAACACGTTACTGCTCCCACATCTGTGAGTCTCCTCTGATCTTTCTGTACCAAAACTCATTTTAGTTCCTTTAGCTTTCTTCATCTCTGAAGTCTTTCAGGCTGTAGAGTTGGCAGGTATTCATCAAGGTAGCGCTTTGCCTCCTACCCAGACAAATCTAATAAACTCTTAGCACCCTTCCATATAGACAGGAAAATTTCTTTTGTGGTTTCATAGGGCTTTGCTGCCGTATCATTTTCCAGCTGCAGTAGGGCAGCGTATTGATTGGTAAGCTGACACCTATGGATTTGACCTGCATATGCTCAGCAGGTCCCTAGATGGTTGCTGGAGGGCTCTGTGGAACAGTGCAGGAAGAACAAATGCTACAATACAGCAAACATCTTGCTCTGTGGAGAAATTTACCCAGCCACAGAACAGCTGAGGTGAGAAGAGACCACTGGAAATAGTCTACAGCCACTGCTCAAAGCAGGGGCAGCTCTGCCCAGGACCTTGTCCAGCAACATTACGTGTACCTGCAAGGATGGAGACTCTGCACCCTCTCTGGGTAACCTGTGCCAGTGTCTGATCATCCTTACAGTAAAAGTTTTCTCTTAAATGCACAGCTCCCCATATTTCAGTTTGTGCCCACTGCAATTGGAGAGGAAGAGGCAACTGTATAGGTAGATTTTGCACAGTTGGGATAAAGGAAACAAAGTATGAGACTGCAATAAAATGGGAATTTGGTAGCAAAAAGATGAATTTCCGTGGCACAGTACAAATCAGCAGATTCTATAGACTGGAAGAGGGGAATCCTTCCAGCCTCAACTGAGATAGATGAGGTAGTTCACACCTTTTGGAATTGCAATTTAAGGCAGCCTGAAAAATGATGGAGCATGAGCTATGTCAGCATATGCTCCGTGTGTGTTCTCAACTTTATCTGTACATGTGAGCGCAAGAAAACTCTCTTATTTTTCAAAGGCATGCTGGGTTTCTCCAGCACAATTCTGTGGTGATGGGTGAATTCTACAGGAAAGCTTTACAGCCACAGAACTTTCAAAGTCTGGAACATGGATAAACTGGTTAGGATAAAATAGAAACGAGCAAAACCCTTTGCCAAAATCTGAAGTGAAATGAATAGAGGTTCAAAAAAAGTTCATTCAGTATGCCTGGTTCCTTGTTTCCATCATTTAGGAATAATTACGTTTTTGTCACTAACATTGTTTTTAAATGTCAATAGAAACCAGACAAGTAGATTTGTAAATCCAGCCCTGTCATATTGAATGTATTAGGTTTTCCAATAACAGTCCCTTTTAAATAAGGGTGAGGAAGCACTAAAAGCACAGTAACTCTCGAGTGTGAGGAAGCTATTGAAATAGCTTGTTAGGGTTTATGACAAGCAGGCTGAAATATAATAGGCCTGGAGCTTTGTGAAGGAGCCAGCGAGCCACGGTTGAAGAGTGGACAGTACCCGAGAATTTGAAGGCCAGATGATTTGTGCAAAGGGGATGTTGGAAGGTTCAAGGCAAAACCAACAATTTTGGCTACCCAGAAGGGACAGTGTTAAGCTGAGACCAAAATGCTTTCTTAGGTTGGTTTCTAAACATAAGTTAGTCTGCATAACCAAAGAAGGCATTTTCAGTTAGTGTTTCTTCCTTCCCATACTCCGGCCAAGGAGCCATTTTCTGTTACCTCATTCACCACACGTGTTCTCACCCAAACTTTCCTTTGCCTTTTGCCTAGTGAGGCCGTGGTCTTCCTGCTAACCCGGAACAGCGTGTGATTCTCTTCTTGCAGTCCTAGATAGGGTTTGTTAACTCTGTCCTACTCCGCTGGCTCTGTTCTTATCCCTCTGCTTTGGGATTCTGCTTAAATATGCCACCTCCTTTGTACCTATCATCCATTTTCTGTTAGAAATCACAAGATTTTTCATTCTGATGTCTTCTACTAGACCAGCTTGGGTACCTGGGAAATGTAAGCTAGCTTCTGGCAACACAGAGCCTACTAAAAAACCTGACATTTTTCCATGTTCTTAGATCAACCACCGTGGCTCAAACAAGATAAAAAAAGGAGTAAAAGGTTGTTCCTAGCATTTATACCTTTGAATGCAAATTTGAAGATGTGAGCTGAGTGTTACCAGGTGCAGTGATAACTTATCTGACTTTTGCAGGCCTTCTTGAGCTATAGCTTAGAGGTGTGTACCTAGTCTCATTCATGTCAGCAGGGGATTGAGAGCTCCCCCGGAATTTTCCTTTAAAAAAGCCCTTGGTCTTCAATGGAGATGCATTGTAAAGAAAATGTAACTCTACAGGGACAGCTTGGACTTGTATTAATCACTGCATTCAGTGACTTGGTTTTAATTGTATGTAATTCATAGGCCTGTGAAAATGCAACAGAGTTTAAGTTATCCACTGCTTGAAAACTAGTTTCTAGAGGCCCTGAGCATAGGTATTGTCATTAGAATACGTCAGCTCAGGAAAGAGCCCCTTGAAAAGTAGATCAGGAAGCTGTTACAGCTAAGAAGTTATAGCCGTTGACAGTTAGCTAGAGAATATTACATTACGCTAACTCAATTTTTCCCAAAGGGTAGAAATTTTTTACGCTTATTTCCTTTTTTACAGATATGACAGATCTGGGCTACGTAAAACAGAAGAGAATAGGGAAGCAGGAACTTTAAAAAACATTGGTTTGAAATCCTAGCTTTCTAATACCTTCTTGAATTATATATGTGTTCTCTCTTTTACATAACATAGCTGGCTGCAAAAGAAACATCTTTCCCGTTAAGGTTGTAAATTAGCAGTGTCTGTTACTGAACTTTCCAGATCACCCGCTATTGACGGAAGATGACTTTGCCTAATCCCTGAGCCACCTTAAGCACATCACCAGGCATTTGCCAAAGAAAGGTTAGTCTCAATTCCCTCTGCAAGCATGGTATCTCTGAGTCACTGCAGGCTTTCTTCATGTAATCCCGCGGTCCCTGAGCAGTTCAGAATAGGCCAACTCATTCCAGTTCTACCAACATATTCCTAGCTGAGTCAGGGAGGACACAGAGCCTTTGTGTAACCCTGCTATCGTGCAGAAATGTCACTGTCTCTGAACAATACCAAACGGCAGTCAACAGATCTGCATGCAGGAAACTTGCAATAAGATGGGAAAGGAGCTTTGCCTCCAGCTTGTGTGGAACCTGGTCTGATCTGCCTGCTTTATTACACCAGATAAAGCCCAGTTTGAAGAATGAAAGGAATTCCATCATTAAAAACCAGAACAAAACTAAATTATAACAACCTGACGTATACCTGCTATATAAATCTACGTTCCTCCAAAGTTGCATACTTTAGGGTGTAAGGAGCCATCCTACACAACAGTGCATGGCTGCACCACAAAACAGGGACAAATTTTTTTTGACTCCATGTTTCTATATACCACATCTCTTTGGATGCTGTCCTCTTACTGAGTGCCATAGCTAGAACCCCGTTGTGCTGCTTCATTATTGCTAATGGACCAGGTGAAAGTCCCAGCTTTAGAAACCAGCATTGCTGAACTTGAAAAGCATCATCTTCTCCCATCTCATGGCTCAGGAATTTGTATTCTGCTACTGACCTACTCCCTGACTTTCCAGTAACTGCAGTTCTGTTATGGTAAGTTGAAGAATTCTGTGAAAATCTAGAACTATCTTTGTCTTTTCTCTTTCACATGATTTATTTTGTAGCAATTCTTGGAGAATTGTATTGGAGGGACAATGAAGTAATCTCAGAAGAGCATCTTATTTGCTGATTGTGTTGAAATTGTCATATGCCATCACAAAGCGTATATTTCTCATCTTAATATTCTCCTGGAACAGAGGTTGGAGCCAGGGAAAACTCCTGCATAGCTAACCTTGGCAGTATCCAATGTGCCTAGCAGATGGCAAGTGGAATGTTCTGTCATAAATCCTCTCTAGCTAAATCTTTGCTAATACAGCAAGTAAAATATATGAATATGTTATTTTAGCACATGCATACTGTCAGAACCTAATTCTGGGTTTCTAGCCTCTAAAGATGTAGGTGCTGCATATTAGTGCTGAAGTGAATGCTTTAAGGAGGAAGGAACTTAAACAGAAAGTATCCTAAATTCAGGTTACTATCCATGGGGAAAATTTTCTTCCTCTTTTTGCTGCCACTTGTTTGTGGGAGATGAGGTTTTGAAAAACTGAGAAAGCAACGTGTAGTTCTGTAGAACTTTCACTAGCTCTGTTTGTGGTATACTTTGCAGCCTTAAAGACACAGATAAAAAGAGAACATTTCCAGGAGGCAATGTGGCTTAAATTAATCAATATTGCTGTGCATGTTCAAATCAATTGCTCAGAGTGAATCCAAATTTTTTTTTTAACTCTTTATAGTACATAAATACAGTATAAAGCAAGCACTGCTCTCCAAAACTTGGAAAAGTATTTATCTTAGCAGGATTAATTGAGTTCATTTATTTTCTTTAAAGGAACCAAAACTACTATTCTGGCCCTTTTCTAATCTTTTTGAAGAGGACATTTGTTCATTATAAAAAGAAAGTGAATGGACACAGTTGATACTAAAGATTAAAGTAACTTCATACGTTTGTTGGGCAGTGATTTGTTTATTTTTCACACTGATAAATTTTGAGGTAAAATGATTTACCCGTGTCTAGTTTCTCTTTTTAGGGATATTCAACAGTAAAAAATAAAATGACTTGGAAAGGTGGGGTGGGGGTGGTGTGTGGAAATGCGAGAGAATATTAAGTGAACTTTAAGGTCAGTGTCATAAAGATACCGACCTAACCTGATTATTGCCTGCCCTCTGGAGAGGGGAAAATCTTACACAACTGCATTAAAGTTAAGAAAAATGAGAAGCTGAAAAGAGGAAATTGCATTACTCTGAGGTAGATTACGTTTTACAGTTAACAAATGATGGTCACTTACATTCCTTAAAAAAAAAAAAAAGTGTTGAAGTCATGTAACTGAACAAGAAAAGGCAACTATAAAAATTGTGCACCATATCCAAGAAAGTGAGGTGGAATATCACTTAATATACAACTGGTTTCTCTTTCATAGGAAACCAAAAGCTCTCCACTAAGGGGAATGCATTATTTACAGGTTTGGAACGGTCTGTTCTGTATTCTAACAATTGTTCAGTAATCTTATGTTGATGGCATTGTAAAATCCAAATAGTGCCCCATCAACTGTTTTCCCTGATTGCAGCTTCACTTTCTTGAGCACCCAGGGTTATTTCTAGGCTGATGTGCAGTTCAGCAAAAAGAAGTTCTTTGGGAACCGAAGAGCAAGTCTCTCTCTCTCCCATGCTATATGTCCTCTATCGTTCAGCTGAACCATGGGGCTGTGTCACCCGGGGGAGAAGAACACTGGGGGAGAGCCACTGCTTTGATGCAAACTCTGAGTCTGTGTTGCTGGCTTGTAACCTGGCAGCTCAGCCTGTCTTTTCCCTGCTGTTGGGCACTACCTGGGGGTTTTCTCTTGGAGGATGGGTGTTAGTGGTGCTGAGCCAGGGCTGGAAAATGGAAGAGTCGAGGGAGTGCACCTTCACCAGAGCTTTGTCGTGATGGCCAAGTCCAAAGGGACCTTGCTCTTTGATTTTTTTTCTATGGGAAATAAGCTTTTCTTCCTTGAGTAGCCCAGTTTTATGTAGAGTTTCTATCCTCTTGCTTTATTCAGAAAGCACAAGATGTTTTTATTGATTCACACTGAAGTGCTCACACTGAAAACATTTCCAGAGTTATACAGCATGGAAGAAGTACAAAATTAAAGTCCTTCACTGTAAAAGTATACAGGAAATGAAGGATATTTCTGCAACTTTTGATAACCAGGTTGCCCTTCAATTACTTCTACTTCAAATCCATTCTGGGAAACATTTTCAGTAAACGAGCACTGTTGGATCCCTCTGTCTCTTTGCTGGGAAGAATGGCCAGTAACATTTTTACAAGTTACTATCTCATGGTTGAAATGAGCTTACCAACAACACTTAAATTATTTGTCTGTCGCAAAGTAAAATAGGTGCATTTAAACGAAGAATTGTTCATGCACTAAATACACTATTTTGTGTTTCACCTATGCTTGAACTTGAAACGCAGAGCTGTACAAGCTGCTAATTTTGTCACATTTATTTGTGAAGTACCATGTACATTTCTTGCATTTGCCTTAAATTTTACGTATAATATTTAGCGTACATGTTTACCTTAATTATTAGAGGGGCAAGGCAAGAGGTATACTGGTCTCAGTAGCATGGTTGCTAACTGCTTGGATTGGATGCGTTGATGGGATAATAATACTGTTATATTTCTTGAAAGTGTTTTTGGTGCAGAATGTTTGAAAAATATTAAATAGAAATGTTACTGTACAAGACATCATCATCTCTTAGCTAAGCCCGATATGAAGAGAAACGAGTTGTTTGCTGCACTGCTTTGAAATGCAAGAACTTAAAATACAGGCATTGGTTTACCTTGCCTTTTGTTAGACTGAGAGCTTTAGAAATGTGCAGAGCAGAGAACACAGACTTTTTTTTTTTTTCTTTTAACAACCGAGGGCTTAGCGCGGCTGCCGACACAGGAGGAAATACCATTAGATAGATACAAGAAAAGCCAATATTCCACATTATTCGTGCAGACAACTAACATTTGAAACTTGCACGAACTGCTTCCACTTAAAAGCTGTCAGTCACATTGGTTATAAAAAGCCCAGAGCACTTAGGGACTGTCAATCACTTCCTAGAAGAGAGAGCTGACATCTTAACATTTACTTTGCCAGTGCAGAAAACATTTACCCAGTGCAGAAAACCAAAGGGTGAAAATGCAAATGAAAACACACATTCTCACTCTTCATATAATACAAGGGAAACATTTGGATTAGTTGCTGTAGCTGCTCACCTAGGAGCCTCCAATCCTGAGAAGATTTTTCTCTTGCTCTATGAATAGCACTGTTGCAGGCTGGCTCTGCTGTGTTGCAGGGAAAAGGCTTTTGCAGACAGTGTCTGTGGAGGGCTGTCATGGAGTCATCAGGTGAGGAAATAGGTTGACTCTGGCCCTTAGGGCTAGGGGAGCAGCAAGAAACGTGCGGAGGACATCAGAAGGACACTTAAAGGGCATCTACCTTTTTTTTTTTTTTCTTAAGGTAATAAGGATGTGGGTGTTGTAATTAGACTGATGACATGTTCTGGTGTAAGAAGGGGATTGGCAAGGAAAGGAATAGGAGGAACCAGTTAATTCAAATACATCTTCTGCTTTTTTTCTGTATGTTTCTAGATCTAGTTATCCCTGGGTTGCTCTGAGAACTGATGCTTTAGATATTGGTCCCAGTGCTTCAGTGGGACTGCAGTTGTGGGTAGCGCTCTAATAGAATTTGGCAGCTGGGACCTCTGGTCAGGACCATCATTACTGTCACAGAGCAGGAGGTCTAGGGGTAGCAGTGAGCAGGATGCAGAGCTGGTAGTGTGTTCACATGTCACAGGCCCATACACATTGTTATGCTGCTCTACTGCTGAGCCCTATCTCACAGGATACTCTTCTGAGGTGTATTGTTGTGAAGGTAAAAGTGGTATTGTCCTTGAGGCTGCCTCCAGCAGTTCAGTGGACCTGAATATGAAGTGTCATGTTCCCACAACCACATGCACTTGAAGGGATCCATATGACTGTCAGTCTGGAAGTCAGCACAGCCAAACAGAGCAACAAAGGCAATGGTGCAGAACTCTACTTTAAATAAAGTCACTTGTGGATGTGTCCTTACCAGTCTTCTGGAAGGTCCAAGCCAACAGTGAGCAGCTTTCAACACTTACCCCTCTTGGAGGGGTGCAGCCAACATCTGCAGCATGTCATT
Source organism: Burhinus bistriatus (assembly GCA_013397275.1). NCBI lineage: Eukaryota > Metazoa > Chordata > Aves > Charadriiformes > Burhinidae > Burhinus > Burhinus bistriatus. The sequence goes on along the minus strand of VYXH01008241.1, from coordinate 350,774 downwards.
TCACCAGTGAGTCCAGAGGTTTTGTTCTCTGTGAGCATCCAAGTGTTAACAGTCTCATAATACTAACACAGCCTTTGGCTCCACAAGTCATCTTCCCCCTGCCTTTTGGAGCAGAGTTTGACCCTGGATTAAACCAGCTGAATGAGTTTTGTAGAGACCTAGTGTAACTGGAGATACTTATGTATAAACTCAAAGAATCAGTCGTATTTCCATTTAATTCCCACTGTAGTTAACTGCATTGATTCGACTTCCATTAATGAAACCAAATGATTTAGTTTACCTTGGAGTAGACACCTCTCAAATATCAGCAGAATTGTTCTATAGCCTTTATGGACTATATTAAGTAGGCTTCCCTTGGCTGTAATAGGTATTCAGACGCTGCTTGTGTATTAAGTGCCTTAATCTTGAACTGAATCCCACCCTTGCAGCCAGCCACTTAAGTGACTCTGACCACTTGGGGGACTTCCCCACTGGGATTATAACCTGGTCTTAAAACATGGAGCTACCATGTTTTCTTTCATAGTAGGGCTGTCTGACAGTGTATGCTTACTTTAACCTTTCTGGCATCTTTAGCCTGGATATAGGTAGTCCTACAGCTGTTAGCAGCCCAGAGCTCACTGAATAAGTAGACCAAGTATTTACTTATTATTTCTGATCTCTCTCTCTGATCTCTCTTTATATATTAACCAGTGGTATGAAGAATACTGATCTAGGTTATGGGATATGGATATGCTAATTACATGTCAGTCAAGAAGGTCTTGCTGCTGTGTATAAGCACATGCACCTGTGCTTAGGGAAACTATGTTATGTGTTACAAGCAGATTACAGGAGGGTTCAGGTAGAATAATGGAATCATTTAGGTTGGAAAAGACCTTTAAAATCATCGAGTCCAACCACAAAACCTAACACTGCCAAGTCCACCACTAAACTATGTCTGTAAGTGCCACATCTACATGTCTTTTAAATACCTCCAGGGATGGTGACTAAACCACTTCTTTGGGCAGCCTATTCCAACGCTTGATAACTCTTTCATTCCTAATATCCAATCTAAACCTCTTCTGCCACAACTTGAGGCTGTTTCCTCTTGTCCTGTCGCCTGTTACTTGGGAGAAGAGACCGACCCCCACCTTGCTACAACCTCCTTTCAGGTAGTTGCAGCGAGTGATAACGTCTCCCCTCAGCCTCCTTTTTTCCAAGCTAAACAACCCCACTTCCCTCAGCCCCTCATTACAAGACTTGTTCTCTAGACACTTCCCCAGCTTCGTTGCCCTTCTTGGCCACCTGGGCACACTGCTGGCTCATATTCAGCTGGCTGTCAGCCAACACCCCCAGGTCCTTTTCCACCAGGCAGCTTTCCAGCCACTCTTCCCCAAGCCTGAAGTGTTGCATGGGGTTGTTCTGACCCAAGAGCAGGACCCAGTACTGGGCCTTGTTAAATCTCATACAATTGGCCTTGACCCATTGATCCAGCCTGCCCAGATCCCTCTGTAGAGCCATCCTACCCTCAAGCAGATCAACACTCCTGCCCAACTTGGTGTTGTCTGCAAACTTACTGAGGGTGCGCTCGATCCCCTTGTCCAGGTCATTGATAAAGATATTAAACAGAACCGGCCCTGATACTGAGCTTTTTGAGGTAGTACAATAAGTTCAAAGGATAGATATGTTTGGGGACTTCAGTGGAGGTATAAGCTTCCCCTGTTTTCCCCTTGGAATGGAGTAGTAGATTCCACTGTTTGTACTTTTACTTACTAAGGAAAAAGCATTTTCCCATTGTTTCTTACGTGATATCTCTTTATAAATGGACCAGGCCTGTATTCTCTAGTATTTTATTTTCATATCAGGAGGTTCTTTCTTCCCTTAGGGAGACTCTTCTTCTCCTTTCAAGGGTAAATAAAGAATGCTCTTCACCGTAACAATGAGTCTAGAAAGAGAAACAGAAAACAAAATGTCCCTGTATACATCTTGAATAGCTGTAAGTTGATTACATCAGTGCTCTGCTAATCATCCTCAGATTTTAATGCCAAAAACCAAAAGGCTATGTTTAGTATGGACCAGTGATTGGGACTAAGAATGCTTAATGTATGAAAAAGATAGACTGAATGTATATTGAGTAATTTCTTAGTAGAGATATCCACTGGTATGCAGAATAGACTTCTGTGGTCCACAGAGGATGTTAAATAAAATGGTCAATTTCTGGTTTTATTTCTCAAAATACTAGGGAACTTATATGTGAGGGATACAGTGCAGAAGAAACCTGCTGTTATATCCTCTTCTCATGTCCTCTACAACCTGTGGTCCATGTCTTGTAGCCCTTTGCTGTATGACAGTTAAGATACATGGCTCATAGCATCAGGAAAACGGGTCTTGTTCTCCTATATGCATTAATTAACCTTTTGTTCCCCTCCTCTAATGATAAAGAAAATCAGAATGTTCTCAAAGTTGTAACCTGGAGCTCTATCAAACAGAGGTGAGTGCAACTGAGAGATCCTAGGACTTGCCTGCTTCCAGCCTGCTGCATAGGTTTGGGTGAGATATGGCATTCCCTGCAGTACTGGTTCCTTGTCTGCACATCATGAGCTGAAGACCTGTCTGGGTGCCGTGCAAATTATTGCTACTGGTTGAATGCCAGTGTGTGGTATGGGAGATCCCCTTGTGAAGTTTCTTCTGAGAATTAAATGCAAATTCCATTAATTCATTCTTATCAGAGTATGTGGGGATTAACTAGTTGTGCCTTAATATAAATATAAACATCCAATCTGAGGCAGTTTAAAGAGATCTAACATTCAAATAAAATGAAGTCCCCATGACCTCAAATTTGGCGTTTCATGTATTGTGTCATCAGTGCCTTTGGAAAAGTGGACTATTCTAAATTGTTGGAACAGCTCTGCTATTTTCACCTAATGATCATAACTGTGATACAAGAGGAACTCCACTGAAATTATCCAGAGGAAGCACAGGAACTGACCTAAAATACTGAGTTCATTCTGGGAAAATCATCAGCTAACAATGGCAGCATGTACTTAAGACCGCTCCTCTCTCTGAACAACATCCAAACTTTTAAATATGATCTTAAAAAAGATACTGAAATGACTTCTGAAATGGTAATTTTATTTCATGTTTTTTGAGAATTAACACATTTTTATAATATACCTTTTAGAAGTCCTTTTTACTTAAAGCAACTGTGACTGTCATCATGAGCATTGCTTATGATTGTTTTAGGAAAACTATTACAATTCTTATATGTGAAGATATTAAAAAGAGGCACATTTTTCTCCAACCTACTGTTGTCTTAAAATGACAAATAGAATGGAATTCTAATATATGTGGGAATTTGAGAAAACCAAACATTGAACGTATTATAAAAAAACCTCTTGGAGCAAGTCACGAGGTAAATGTAGGTTTTCCTTTTGCAAATTTCAAATGACTTCTTAGACTATTGCAGTGAGACAGAGTTGAGTTTTGCTAGTGTCAAGCCCTGAAATATCATGAGTTTGGCCCTAAAGAAAAGCTGCAGTAATTTCTGGTTTACTTTTGTTTTGTCTTCTCCCCCCGCCTTTTTTTTTTTTTTAAATCACTGGACTTCACACTTTAAAGTTTTCTCCACCACAGCAAGGTATATATTGTAATAATTACATATATGTATTTAGCAAAAGCCAAGATTACTATAAAACTAAATGACTTCAGAAAAAGGGTCTTCAAGAGAAACATCAAATACTATGAGATTCATAATAAAATCTTGGGAGTTAGCAGCATAAAAGGAGGGGGTATTTGCAAAGGTTCCCTAGTCAGCAGTGAATAAAGAGAGAGGGCCGCCAGAATAGTTATGTTAGGCTTCTGCTCTGGATCACCTTGTTCTCCATTGGAGTCGCTGCTCCACTGACTATAGAAAGAAACATGGTCTTGCCAGGCTGAAGTTAGCTTTTGTGAACAGCTCTTCGAGTGAACGTGAAGAGAGGCTTTTAATGTAAAGAGCTGCACTTCTAATCCCACGTGACTGTAGTGATCTCAAAACATGTAAGGGCTGTAATTCTGCCCTGAATTAGATGCAGTGGTCCAGCCTACCAGGGAGCTAACGCTTACGTGTGCATATATCCATACTGAATAGTTGCTGCTGGATACCTGCCTGAATTTGGGAAAGGGGTGATAAACAGGTTTGTGACAGACCGTTTGATACGCTGTGAAGCTAATAGCTCAAAAAAGCGCTCAGTAGGTAGAGAACCGCTGTGCAGAATTAGTCAGTCACCAATATGCTCACAGCACCGTACTAGTAGTGGGCTGCAAATTTGAGCCAGACGGTTGGTGTGTTCTCCTGTAGGCATCCAGACAAGCCTGTTCCGAGATGACATTTGCTTCACTACAGATATGTCACGGATCATTTTTCACAGCCCTGTTGAAGTGGCTTATTTATTATCATCTGTTCTGGTGTTATATCCTGGACATAGGAGAACTGTTTACTGTACCGTAGTGCCAGGAATTCCTTGTTACTGTGCAATCTGACTCCAGGAGAAGGCTTAGGATAAGGCTCGATGCTTTCCTCGAGGCAGCTGCTGCTGCTAAAGCAGGGCACTCGGAATTCAACTGATGAGGCAAATCCCAGGTGTTACAGCAGAAGTTGATGGTTTAATATTTAAGTAAGTGTTCTCTAAGTGAACAGGTACTGGATTCATCACCATTCCACTTGCCTCAGCTTTAGAAATCAAATGCAAAATTGTAGCCAGCAGAACAACTTGACCTTGGATGTAGGCAGCTCTGTCGTTAGTCCACTCGAGATTTGTTGAAGTCATGTTACCAAGAGCGGTGATTCTCAGCTACGCTCCACAGATCACCAGCAACCTGCAAAGCCATGCTGCCTTAAAAGGTTGGTGTTACAAAGCAGTGTGGTAGCCCGGAGTGCATTCAGAAAGTTGACAGTGATCCGTGAGCAAAATGCCAGGGAATTGCTGCGGTTACTGCCCTAGAGGGTCAGGAGTCTTCAGTGTTACTTTTCACAGGGGAAGGAATTAATGAGTTTAAGGAATGGCAACAGGACCTGACTAGGTTTTTTTCTAGACTTACTGTATCATTCTTAAGATTTTCTTTCCTTGCCCTGTATCAAAAGAGCATTCACAACCTTTGAATATTGTAAAACCACATTTCTGGGAAAGTCACTCACCTTTCTCTGGGTCTGTTTGTCAGATTTGATTTGTGTTGCTATGCTAGAATAGTATTTCCCAAAATCTTTATCAGTATGATCAATTAAGTTAGAGGCTGAAATCTGTCATCCAAGATGACTCTCTGTTGTTATTAGGAAGGAGTCAGATTGATCTTCATTGAAAATGGGCTAGTGCAAATGTCAATTACCATGGGTAAAAGCGCACTGCTGTGTATGCTGCAGAAAACGAAGCTGAATCTACCGGGAACACTTACATTCAGTGCATAGGTTTTAAAGTGAGCCAGCCTAAGAATACCTTTGTTTCTAGTTGTTTTTCTTGCTGTCTGTATGAGGGTAGGCTGAGAAACTCCAAACAGTAGCCTGGCCCCATTGTGCCGGGTCTTGTGCTGACTATTGAAAGAATCTGTGATTGAAACAGCCGATAAAAGTGTTGTCCCTAAATAAGGGTTCTTCACCCAGTGTGCGAGAGCCAATCAACACACTGAGTCGAGTAATTTGTTTTTATTTCAGTTCTGGAGAATTGGGTCTCACGCATTTAACAACAGCCAGCACACACGTTTCCAACTGCCTAACGTTTATAATGATAAAATACAGCAGATTGGTTAATAATGATTCATTCACCACTCCTAACTATACATATGCATCTAAGCTCGTGTTTAAAATGTTTAGGGAGGTTACCTGATTAGCATGCTCATTATTCACAAAGGGGTGTGTATTTTGGCACTATAATTACCCAAGGTTAGCTTGGGATACACTCTTGGCTCAAATTTGGTCCAGAAGTTATATTTTTTGCTGTCTTATGTGTAAATCAGCAACTGCAAAAGAACACATAGGACACATTGTTTCATTTCGCATCCTATTCAAGGTTAGATATATTCCTTGATGCCTCAACCATGTCCCAGCCAAAACTGCGTGATAAACTTTTAACGCTGTTCTTTAGACATCAAAAGCAGTTGTCTTTTCTCTAGTCTGCGCTAGGAGGTGGGACAGATGGATTGCCTGAGATTACATGGAGGGGAACCGATCCCCGTTTTCCTTAGGCTCAGAGTTTCAGCCGTTTCCCATTTCTGCTGTGCCCGGTACAGCCCAGTCTAGGACAACACAGGCTGGGAGCTGTTGGGGAGGACATCTCCTGTGACTTACCTGCTGGCAAAATGAAAGGCCAGCAATCCACCTGATTAGGACAAAAGGTGGACAGGCTGCCTGGGGTTTTTTTGTTTTCGTAGGAGCCCTTGGGTCAGACAGAGAGAGGGTGGCGGTGTGCCCCAGCAGCTGAGCCCTGCCCCGCAGAGGGTTCCTGCTGGGGTGGCAGCAGCATGAATTCCCCCAGTTGACAGTGAGGAGGGGCTGCGTGTCTGGGGCTGGCTTCCCTGCTTTCCACAGGAGATGTCAACGCTGTCCTGACCAGCAAGGTGGCTTTTGGGCAAGTAGAGTTGTGCCTGACAGGTGAGGGGAGGCCTGTGAGGCTTTTTCTAAAACATGAAGCCACATCTTGTTCTTCCATTGCAATAGCAGAGGTTTTCCTGTCAGAGCAGTCAATGATGGGGTAAGAGAAAGAATTCAGCTAGCTAGCTAGAATAAATGATCTGGGGCTTGAAGCAATGAAGTGGTATAAAGCGTTAAAAAATGGGCTGAAGACAACTATGTGAAGAAGCGTTGTCACTTACTGAGAGATTTGCTTTGCCAGCTAGTCTAGGTCCAAATATTAAAGTTGTTAAGTTTTTTTTTTTAAGCGACTGTAGCATGAATGGAAAATTTATGGAAGATGTTGAGACTTTGTTCTTTTTTAAAAAATGGAGCCTTGTTACTGAGCCAGGACATGAAAAGTGGCTAGAAAGAAAACTAAAATTAATCTTTTCTAATCCAATAGAATACAAAAGTAGGCATAAAACAATGATAGGAAAAAATGAACCTAGATTTATAGTTCTTTTATTATAATGTAGCACTAGTGAGTAACAAAGGAAGCTCATTTTGCTTTGTTTATTTTGTGATGTTTGTTGGATTAGCAATGTCCTGTGAAAGTAATGTACCTCAGGCAATGGAGTACAGGTTTTTCCAGAATGTTTTTAAATTTTTTGTGTGCTACTAAAAAGGGAAAATTAAAACATGCCATACAGTGCTCTGAATTCTAACCTGCCATTTCAGATGTTTTAATTTGTAAACACAAGCGAGGAGTTGTTCAAAGATTTAATATATGCTGCCCCCATCATTTTTCATAAATGCACTGTTACCTGCTAGGCAGAGAACTACAGTAGTAAGGTGGTATGTATATGTCAGTCTAGTTAGATATTTCAAGTTATTCTCCACTGCCACCGGAGTTAGCTGGTGAATCAGAGTAATTCTGGGCTTACAGCTACATAACCAGGAGCAAAAGCTGGCCTGTAAGTCGTTGTTAATAGAGCAGGAACGTATTTATCTCTTTTTGTTAGGCGTGCTTCCTAATGAAAAAAGTCAGGACAGACTGTATTAATTATTAATCTCTCCTTACACATGATGTGACCAATCTTTTATGAACTAGCGGTCTATTTCAACCAAATTTGGCAGTGGCCTGGGGTGTATTAAGTGTCTGTGAAGTTCTTGAAAGCGGTGGCTGGGGAGAAGCAAGAAGGCAGCAAGAAGGTTTCCAGGCTGCAGGATCCAGAACTTGGTGCCTATCAGACATCAGAGTGTCTATGGTGGAAGGAAATCCTGAGATGCAAGTGCTCATGGGATCTGCTGCTCACGGAGCTATTGCTCTATAAGGAAGACAAAAGACACTTATCGGTCCAGACGAATTCTGCTTATGGTTCTAAAAAATTTTGCATTTTAAAAATACGTACTGCTTTCTGTGAGAGAGAGAGAAAGCAAGCCTAGGACTTTCCACACGAGTGCTACACTTTTGTAAACGTTGGAGCCGATCTTAACAGTGCACTATCTACAATGGGGAGTCCCCACTCCCTGCCTTCCCTTTGCTACTTTCCATTGCCTTCACCCTGGCTGCACCGTGCTTCCTTTCTGCAGCTCCAGCCCTCACCACCTTTCCAACCTCTTCATTTTAACTGGGCTCATTTTTCTGCAGGTTAGTGAGTTGAACCAGCACACAGAGGTAGAAGGAGTCAGCCTCTCCACCGCACGCCCCCAATTTCAGGGAGTCAATTCCGAATCCCCAGCATGGTAAGACACTTGGATGCTCACTCAGGCCCTTCTGCTGGCCTAGGAATGGGAAGCAGAAGCAACCTATTTGGGATGCGGTAGGGCCTGGTTCAGCAGCCATGTCTCATGGTTAGTTTGAACAGAATTCAACAGAGCAAGAGCTCTGAGAGCGTTTTCTTCTCTACCTGCTTTTCATTTTACAACAATTGCTAGAGCCTGCCATGCTGGAGGAAACCAGGTAAAGTCTGAGTTGGTGGAAAACCCTCAGCTCCTCCATGGCCTCAGAAATGTTACAGATACTAGCAGCAGAAATGGTTATGCTACCATCAGAAGCAATAAGAGGCACAGAAAAAGTGTCTGGGTTTCTGCGTGCTCTGTGCCTCATGGCTTAAAAAGCTTGTCAACACTGCTTGTAAGATGCTGAAATAAGTAACAGTGCTATCTGCTGTGACCCTGCAGTGGTTCTCGTTTGATCAAACAAAACCCAAATGTACACATTTTGCTATTCGTGTGATGTTTGTGTGCATGGCAGTTGTCTTGGAAAAGGAGAGAACACTTCATTTAAATCTGTTCCTTGTGGATTCAATGGTTTTAACTAATTTCCTTTGTGCAGCAAATTGCAGTACCTTTCTCTTGTATTCAGGCAGCAGTATACTGCTTATGGCTAATTGTAACATCTCTGTTCCTGTGCACAGAAAGCTAAAAGATTCTGCTTTCTTGGGAGAAAACAGCAGTAAGTTAAAATCCTATTAAATTTGAGTCAGTAGGGTGATTTCTATTGCAATGGGGGAACCATTCAGAGGAAACAGTTGTACCAAGCCCACACCTAAGGCAAAGACAAAGATTATCTACTAAAAGATTCTGACTAACTGAGAGACCATGGTCTCATTTTCAAAAGTGTCTTAACCTCCTGGGTGTCCAGCAAACCTCAGACACCTACAAGTGTCTATGGTGGAAGGAAATCCTGAGATGCAAGTGCTCATGGGATCTGCTGCTCACGGAGCTATTGCTCTATAAGTTCTTGTCATGTGGGTGTCATTATAGCTTTGGGATGGGATGGAGTTCAGAGCTACTATTCAGCCCTTCAGCTGTATACATAGGGATACCAAATCCACGCTCCAGATGCCAGATCCGCTGTCTGTACCCTTCTGCTGTTTGTCTTGAGGGTCCCACAGGTCTGTCAGCGTCACCTGATGGGGAACTCTCTCAGTCCTGGCGACCCAGCTACAGCAAGTGGCTTGGCCTGCCGCACCAACCTTACCACCCAGTTTCCCACCCATCCTGCCATCTTTCCAAGAGGCTGCCCACCACGTAGCTCACTGACAAAAAAGCTGCTGTATAAAGTGTGAGGACATTTTAAGTGAACATCTGGCTTCACTAAGGCAGATTTTTGGACAAGGTACACTGACAGTGCCAAGACCAGCCACCACAGCTGAAGCTCTTGTACTTTGTGTTTTATCTCTTTCTGACATTAGTTCAAAGCAAGGTTGTTCTCACAGTCCTGCCTCAAAGCTTGTGTTTACTTCTCAGGGCATAGAAGCATGTCACAAATTAATATTAATGGAAATAGGGGGTCAAAAAAGTACAAGTTCTCATGTCATATCTGTTTGCTCTGGCACTATGCTGAGTCTTACTTTTCCCTGTTTTGCTTCTGTAATGGTATTCCCTGTCCTCTTACTCTGTTTTTCTAGTTGGTCCACCTTTTCTAAACATCCATATTAATTCAATCAACAAGTAAACCATTAAATGAGGAATCCTGCAGTTTAAATATGAAACTCTGATTCATACGGGAAGTGGTTTTTTTCTTTGTTTTAACGAAAACAGTCTCAGCAGCTCACAGACACAAAAAAAACCACATGGAAAATGTGCGTAAGCTGTTTGTGCTTAGCTTTGAGGAAAACGTTTATGTTGTGCCATGGTTAATACAAATTAAATTATTGTTAAATCCCCAAATGATTTTTTTGTTGTTTGAAAATGGGATAGGCCCATGCCTTTCTTTATTTGTAGGAACAAGCAGAAAACAGAAAACTATCTTACTGAAATGATTTGTTGTTTTGGTTTACAACCATGAAAGGGAATGGCATTTTCAGGGCTGTATGTGTGCCCAGCTATGGGCAGCTCACATTTCTACGGTTAGGATATAAGATTATTCCTAGAACAAAACATTGAGTTATCTTCAATCATGCTTTAAATGCCCATCAGAAGTTTGCTCCCAGCACTAAGCAGTCAGGCTTTGTTGTCATGCATTTATGAAAGTGGCTAATGTGTGCATGCAATAAACTTCACTCTTCCAAAAACTGATCATCATAAGCATACTTCAGCACGTTTCCCACAGAACCTCCTGCTCTCCTTTCCTTAAAGTTTCTAAAATTTACATTGAATTTATGAATGATCAGAATATGTATGACGTGCAATTTAGTTTATGTACATTCTACCTATATTGCTTTCAAAACTACTAGTCTTGCATAGAAGAGTAGTGCTTTCCAGATTTCAAACATTGATAGAGGTTAAAATATTAATGTACTATTTTTTCCCTTTTGCTTTGTGAATCTAAAATTCAATTATGCTTTCTGGGAAGCTGAGTAAAGTTACATTTTAAATTCAAAAGTTCAAGTACAGTTTTTTGGGGCTGACTTGTTTCTGTTCAGGAGAGATGGATACTATTTCTAAGTCCTATTTTTATTATCTTTGTAGCTACTAGATTCAGTTCTGGATTTGGAAACAAAATTTTAACAGCAGTATCGATACAAAAAAATTGAGGAAATGCAATTATTGAGAACAGAGTAATCTAGGCTCCTTACTTCTTCCTGCGTCTACTATGCATCTGCAGTGGGCTAGAAGTAATTATTGGTGATACAGAAAATTACACCAAGAGAAGTTGAAGTCCCTTTTTCATTTATAGAGTGCATAGAGGTGAAGCTGAGAGTCCAGGTGTCTTGTAGGTAAATTAAAGAAATGATGAAAACAGGAAGAACTACTGCTCTGTATAAAACCATACAACACTTAACCAAAGGTAAAAGCAAGCCATGCCACTATCTTTACTTCTTGCCAGGGACCCTTCAACATCTATGAGTCAGGGCAAATAGGTGAGCTTTGTAGCATGACCTGCAGGGTCCTTGGGACTGGTGTAGAATACTAATTCTGAACCCACAAAAGAATCTCTCTCTGTACACACTTCTTTGTCCTTCACTTTGTAGCAGTTTGCCAATCGAAAGCTCAAAAATCATGAGGCTTTCCTCTCTCTACTAAAATTCTCAGATTTTTTGTGTGTGTGTTATAAACTTTAGTTGGTTTTTGTTCATTACTTCTGGCTCTATTTTACTCTGCAGGCACAAAGAACCAAAACTTCCTTTCCAGTAAGGTCACTGAAATTTTCCCATGAGTGTGGTAACTTATGGTCTTAAGAAAATTTAGACGTTCAAAATTTCAGTTTCATGGGAAACAGACTCCTTAAACTTTGGGTTTTATAGTCATCAGAAAAAATATCTAAAATTCAATTAGTGTTTGGGAATTATGTCCTATAGTAATTGAGATTTTGAAAAAAAAAATCATTATGAAAAAAAGTCATAGCTTTCTGAGCATGCAGGATTTTATGATGTAACTTGAGAAATTAACTTAATCTTCATTGCAATAAGAAGTTATTTAAAATCAGCACCTAAGGGATGAGCATACAGACTAAGCAATACCATGGAAAATATGGAAGGCTTACAATTTCAGTTCTATGTTAGCTGTACATATGGAACTAGGACACTGCAGATCACAAAGGGTAGTGAATCCAGTCCTTGCTTCTAAAGAGGACTTCTGATTCTCAAAAAAAGATGTGCTTTTGTCTGAGAGAAGCCTTGGCATCTACATGATGTACTGGAATGTATTGCCTTACTTGCAAAGCTGGAACTGTGTGTTATGTTCAAGATTTTCTTTCATAATTCTTTTTCCATTCTAGTTTTCTGGAAATTTCAAAATTGCCTTTACATGTTTACTTAGAGATGTGTTAAAAATAGCCTTGTATACTTTTTTACCCTTGTATCATTTTCTTTAACATTTTAAGGAAACTTCAGTGTTCTTTTTGAGTGTGATTATTTTCTTTTTTCTTTGTTTTTCCCTTCTTTTTTCTGGACTCAGGTAGTCTTTTCTTAAATGAGAAGGTTGGTTTGATTTCTTTTGTTTTCTTTTCTTTCTTTCTTTCCCTCTGTCTATACCCTCCCGTGGAATTCTACCAGCAGAACCAAGATTTTTGTCTCTATAATCATACATTGTCAACAATGACAAGAGGTGTAATTAGCTTCATAACTAGATTATATCAAGAATCACAATCTCTCAAATGTTTAATTCTATTGGCTGTGAGTCCAGACAGCTACCTGTAATTGCCAAGTACATAAATGTTTGCAGGTCTGTTATTGTTTTCCATAAACTCAAGTAAGACTAATTTGTCAAAAAGGTTTTAAATAGCCATCTTTCTATAGCAAAGATTCAGTCGCTCTAAAATCATCACAGGTGCAAGTATCAGCCTCAGATTTCAATAGGGAAGGATTTTTATTTTTTAAAATTGGTTTGGGGTAAATTCTTACTCTGCAAATTTAAAAGTGCTGCCACGTAGAAGGCAAGGGAGCATGAGAGAACGCAGCTTACTGGATTTGTCTGAACAAGGCTGAGTGGATTGGGTAAAGTCTAATGAATTAAACAGGCTTTTGAAAAATCACTGGTATTTTAAATAGAAACTTTGGACTTGGTCATTCACTCCAGAGACTTAAAGTGGTGCAGTAGGCCACTATAGGAGGCTCTAGCTGTTAAGAAAAAGGGTCAAATCTTGGTGCTGTGGAAATGAACAACAAAAGTCCCACAGGTCTCAGAAAGAGGCCATGATTTAATTCAGCATCCAACTTTTTCCCCTTGCCGAAGCAGACGCTAAAATGCAAAGCAATTGCAGGAGAGAGCAAAGGAGAAGAGAGAATTTTCCATGCAAACAGGCATTAATCAAACAAGCCATTTTATAAAGAAGGACATAATAATGAGGGCTTACTCACAGTTAAGGGAATTTTTATGTCCCAGGGTTTTTCCAGTTTTGCCAGACGCTAAGTCAAAAACAAGGCAGGAGGAGGAAGGAGAAGGCCAGAGAAAGAAATATCTTGGCTACTCCTAGGCTGTGCAGAGAATCAAGCCTCTCAGGTTCTTGAGCTAGTTTTTTTTAAGTATTATACATCCAAAGGGGAACACCAGAAAGAAGCACAGCATTGTAATGAAAGTATAAGTGGACCCAGATCAATGGGAAGTTTGCTGTGATTCTGACAAGCTTTAATTTGCCAAAACCTTGCTTGTACTGCAGTAGTTTCCTTATATCCCCACAGTGCAGATGTTTTCAGGAGTAGGAGGGATGCTCCTCCCATTCCAGTTTCCTAGAAATGAATGAAAGCTTAAAGATTTCTACATGCAGCATTTTTTTTTCCCCCTCACCAGCAGACCTATTTCTCAATTGGAAAGTTTCATTTCTCTCTTTGCGAAAGTCTTTTACAGTTCCTTGCCACTGGGGGCAATCTAATACAGATATTGAGGTGGCCAGCACTGCTTGTGCTTTGCAACCACAGTCCTGTGGAGTTCGTTACAGTTCAACCATCTAAGTTAAAAGAAAGAAATGATACAGTAAAACCAGATAAAAAACATGTCTATGCTGTTTCACTAGAAAATGAGAAGATATTTATCTCTGAGTAAGAAGGAAAGATGATAGCAACTTTAAGATTTAAATTGATCCAAGCATATGATGCTAAAGATCCTAAATTGTTTCAAATTGTGGAAGATTATCTTGTAATTTGTATATATTGCTTCTGGAGGCTGCTGAGGAAGCTAATTGCGATACATCCTGTGGTTATCATCTTTCTCAATGACTGAAGATCATAATTTTATCTTTAGGTGAGTTTAATGCTATCCGTCTGTTGTGTTCATTTGTATGCTGGAGCAGTGCTGACAAGCCTCCTGTTGTTCCCTGTACAATTTGTGTCAGCCAACCAGGTTAGTGGAAGATTCACCTCTCTGACATTACTATATAGGAAACAAGCTCAGCCTCTAGAGAGCAGCTTTTCTTTTTCTTTTTTTTTTTT
>VYXH01008241.1:272338-336355 GCA_013397275.1 Burhinus bistriatus | reverse complement strand
TTTTTTTTTTTACGTGTGGCCAGTGAATAGTGGCTGAGGCTGGATCGAGGCTCTTGGGCTGCATTCATGTAGTTTCTGACCTGACTGCATTCACGCAGATTCTGACCTGACTGCACGTTTACAAATAACAAAGTATGCGATATCAGAGCAGGTGCTTATTAACTGCACAGCTGTAGTGGAGATGAGATATCCCCGTGGTGATGGGGAAAGCTGGTTGTTTTGTTGAACAGCATTTGCCTTGCTGCACAGCGGCTCCATGATAAGAGCAACATACACAGGACGACTGCTGAGAAAACGGGATTGCTGCTTGCCTCCGTTTGCCCTCACCTCAGCAGCGGGAGCACTGGCACGTGGAGGAGCAATCACACACACCGGCTTCATTCAAGTCTTATTTTATTCTTTCACTAGCATACTAAATACAGATCAGAGAGACTGTCAGGGAAAGTTTTGTTTCCTTAAACAAAAGGGTAAATGAAACAGTGGAAGGATTTCTTAATTGTCAAACGATTTTTTTTTTTTTTAAATACAGTCATTGTGAAAAAGGAGGGCCCTGTGAAAGACCATGCCAGTTCTGTGTATGTAGTGTCCAGGCGGATGGTTGGGGACTGATGGTAGAGGACAATAGGTTCTTCTGCTACCTTGTCCTCTTTTCCTTTTGAAATGCTCTCATAGCTCTTTTCTAGAACAAATTTGGATCTCTTGCGTATACTATTTTCTTAACTTGCTAAAGTGAAAAGTGTGTGAGGAATGACAAAAGGAAGATGCACATAACTACAAATAAAGGGCAGGAGCACATGAATGCCAACTATATTAAAAAGGCATGTAGGTTTGGAGGAAAAAAAAAAAAACCAAACCAAAACCAAACCCAACCAACCAAACACAAAACCAAAACAAAACAAACCACAACCAAACCCCAACACAAACAAAAAAATAATCTAGATGTGTATGGTTGGGTTTTTAAGTACTCACACTTTAATGTTGTATTTCTGACTAGCCCAAATGAGACAAGGCAATTCTGGGAAGAGTGCTCTGTAATAAGGAGTGAAGTCTGAGGAAAAAATGCTAGGATAAAAATCAGAAAATATCTTACCAGTCTTGTGTGCAGAATCAGTTTACAGGGAAAGTGAAACCAAACCCCCGCATCTGAGTACAGCCTCCAAAAATGTTGAGGAGTATTTAGTTTGGGTTTAGGCCTAACTTCAGACTGGATGAAACTCCAGGTTGTCTCCCAAAGTTTGCCATTATTCATATTAATTAAAGGATAGATGTCAGGGCTTGTTGTCTGTATTCCGCAACAGAAGATGAAATGAAGGAAACTCTTCTCAATGCAATCCTTAAATAACGCGATCTGATGTCAACACACTCAAGCAAATGTTGCATTTATAGACTAGGGCAGGAATATTGCTGGGCATCAGGCTGTGGTGATTAGGCTGGATAAGAGACAGTTTCCAGTGGAGGTGGCCAGATGTTTGGGCTGCCGAGTGATGAGGTGTGGTCTGGAGATGGATGTGGGAAGAGGGAAGACAACCAAGAGGTGATAATTCTTGGCACAGATACTGGCTGGGCATGGCACCACTGTTGGATGATTTGTTGATGGGACTCATGAACCATTTTTGGAGAAAAGATGTCCGGTAAAAAAACTGCCCACATGTTTCTGAGCCTCTGAATAGGTTTGGGGTTTTTGTGAATGTTGATGGTGACTTGGCAGTACAACAATTCTCACTTTTTGAACATTGAAATGTAAGACAGTGTCATGTTCTACTAAAACGCTCTATGTTAAGTAACCTTTAATAATAACTAACCTTTGCAGATAAATAAGTATGCTAACATCTGTGTGAATGGCAGCTTCCCACACTGACCAGATCTCCAGGCAGAGGGAGGGAAGCATGGGAGAGACTGTTGGTTCTCACAGATGGAATTTGGTTAATGGTATACACGTGAGCTGACAGAGATACATTAGTTTGTCTTTGGAAGCTACCTCTGAAATCCAAGTGTCAAGGCTAATCCTGTAAAATGTGAGGTATCTGCAAAAATAGAAGTGAGCTGTTTCTCAGCTGTGTCCTACCAGTGTTCAAACCCTGGGCTGGATAAAATGGCTGGAGACAGATTTCTAACCAGTTGAAAAGGCTGGATGGGCTCATGCGTGACAGCTCTGCTTGGCCTAGTAAGCTGTACTATGTCTTCCTACACACACAGCATGGTGGCTGCCCCAAGAAGTATCTGGAAGCTCCTGTGTTGAGTAAAGCAAAGGGTCTAAGCACTTCCCCAACATGGGAGATCAGGCAATAAAATGGTGGGTTATCTCCGAAGCCATTTCTGACCAGCGCTTGCAAAGGCTTGAGTGAAGCCTTGCTGTACAACATAGTGGGGTGGCAGGAACTTGCAGCCTTTCAGCTTTAGAATGAAAACACACTTTTGACGTGGCCTTCTTGCTTGCTTGCTGTCAGGAGGAGCAGGTCATTAGCCGCCCTTTCAGCTGCGCTCTGCTGTTTGGGTTGCGACATGCCGGGGCGGTGGTTGGAGGGGAAGGAAGCAGAGCACCGTGTCTCTGACTTTGCACCACATGTTTCAGAGCGCGGTCGTTCACTCTCACATTTTACAAAATCAATTTCCATTCTGTCATGGTATTTCACACTTTCGCGTTCTGAATAAGTTAGAGAATATTCTACAACTTACAAAAATAACTTTAGTTTTAATTTTTCCTGTTACATGAAGAAACCTATCCATACTTTATCTGTTACAGATGGAGAAACTACATATGGAGAAGTCAGATCTATTAATTAGTTTATAGGCACAAAGTCCCCTAAAGAGTGCCACGGATCCATGTGTTATTCTTACGAGCTGTCTGAAGTACTTGCACTGAATAATTTATTTCAATTTAGTCCTGTTTCTGCTGTTAATTATCCAAGATCAGACTTTTTGGGATTTTTTTGTGTTGGTTTGTTTCACCATTCTCCCCATTTACCTAAATTCACTGAAATGCTCTCTGAATATATTTCAGCCTACTGAGGTATTCAAACCATCAACACTCATCAATTGTGCTCTGTTGTCTTTAAGGTGTGATAGGATGATTACTAACTTCTGTTGGTTTTAATCCTTCAGTCATTTAAATCCTTGGAGAATGAAAAAAGGGGGAGGAAAGTAGGAGAACTGGAAAGTCAGCCACATGGGAACCCCGAACAGTATTCCTTTTAATTTCGTCTTTGAGGACTGTTTCAGGACCCTAGCTAAGAATCTGGCTCTGTTGTGCTAGGAAAAGAGGGCCAAACAGCATCTTCCCAGTGTTGTGTAGCTCACTTGTGTTGGAGAGGGGGTCGGCGTCAGCCGGGCTGCAGCACGTGGTGGGACCAGGGACCCCTGATTTCCATGCTCAGTCCTGGTGACTTTTCCCTGGGTTGAGCAACTTCAGACTCCACTGTGGGATACTTTCAGCAGGTGAGACAAGAAGGACCAGGGCAATAGGTTGGGAAAGAGTTGGGCATACAGTGGTGAGGTAGAAGAGCGGCAGTAGTCTGAGAGTTGTATTTTTGGTTGTGGATTGTTTTACATGTGAGGTTTTAGTTGGCCTGTTTATAAAATAAAACCAGCAAAATGTATGGTCTATTTAAACCTTTGTACAGCAATGCAGCAGGGTAATGTAATCTGCAGCTTCATTGAATTGCTCTAAATTTTGCCTGCCAAGTTAGAATTGTTCACCTTCTCTATCCAAAAATGCTTTTTCAGCATTTTTGATGCATCTGCTTTTGTGTGGTGTAGCTGTAGTAGTACTTATGGAAGAGCCATCTAGAAAAACTAAATTTAACTCTACTGAAATCTGTGGCGCTCTATCACTCTGTTTCGTTCTTCTAACATTCCTGTGTCAAATATTGCCATGCCCATACTAGACAATGTACACACTGATGGGCACTCTCTATCCCAGAGCGTAGGGCCAGATCTTGTGAGGATCTGCAGGCGGCTGGGGATAGGAGATATTTGCTGTCATTCTCAAGGGCAAAGTGAAGTGACTGATGGGATTGTTGAGAGCACTGGTTGCAACTTTAGCTATCAGAAAACCTTTTAAAATATGTCCCTGATTCTAGATAGACGAGAAAAGCAAAGAGCACTGGAGAAAAATGCCCATAACTGTGTCTTTCCCAGAGGGCCTCAAAGGAGAAAGTGACTTTCCCAGATTAGATAGAGAATCTGAAACAGTGCTGGACTTTGAACCCAGATCTCCCAGTATGTTGCCATAAACACAGAACATAGAAATGCTTTTGGACAATGTACGGCAAAAAGGGTCAAAAATTCAAAGTAATTCACAGCTGCGTGTGAGAAAAGATTTGCAGACGTATCCTCGTACTCATTCCTCTCTGTCAGTTAGTAGTGTGTGTTGCATTTGGGACTCTGTAATAGCTGAAGGATTTATTTAGCTATATACGATTTATTTATTTATTTAGGTAACTCCCCTTGGTACTATTTATGTAGTTGTGCGTTTTCATATTCCAGTAAGTCAGTGAAATGCAACGTGCCAATGCACAATTCAAATGTAAGCAAAGAAGCATTGTGTTGGGCCCCACTTCTGTTGATTAGGCCATGCTTTAATTAAGTTTTGTGTATGTCTTCATATCTCTTGCTGGACGTTAAGGCAGGCAGCAGGCTTTTAATACTGCTGCAATTTGGCACTGGGACTTCTGGGTTACTGCCAGTCCTTGTACACAAAGGCTGTGTTGATAGAGTTGTGATAAGGACTCAGGGGGAGATAAGGGTTATGCTTCGGCCCAGTGGCTTGACCTTGCTCTTGTTGAGCCAACAGCAAGAGTCCTGTTGATTTCAAAGCAAGTGGGACACGTTAATACATTTTCATTCTTGAGCGCTGCGTGCAGGCAGATGGGAGGGACTGCTTGTGGTAATGCCGAGTGCAGTTTGTTGATATACAGGTGCCTGTTCTTGCGAGAATCAGTCCTTCTTTTGGCATGGCAGCTTTATGTATCCGTGTTTTGTGTGTGAACGCAATGTTTGTCAGGCACTCGTTTGGCAGTCCTGGAGACAGAAGTTCTCTGTGCACTGGGTGTCTGTCTTAGCCGTGCTAATTTACAAGCTATGTTGCGATGCTTGCCTGTGTATCAGAAGGCAAGTCCGAGACACTGGTGAGTGTTCACCAAGCCTGTTAATCCTGTCAGGCTCTAGCCACACAGTTGAGTTTGGTATTCTCATCGCCTAAATTCCTAAATGTACTTCTAAGGCACATTCCCTTCTAACGCAAGCTGCCCAAACATCTGTGGCGAGACTAAGGAAAACATGGAGAAAAAGACCCAAAGATGAATATTTCAGCAGAAACGTGGGAAGGAATGCAATGTAGCTCACGCAAAACCTTCTGTAGTGTATGCCATAAATTAACACAATATAAATTTATACATATTTACACCACATAGACTAAAATATATAAATCCTCAATACTTAGCCTTCTGTAGTAGGTGTAAGCAAGCAGTCCATATGTTTAGTTGATTTCTGGGGAGCTCTAGGGAACAAAATGTATCTTTGTGGAACTTTTGATATTAAGGAGATTATAAACTAGGGTAATCAGTGCAGTTCTCAAAGTGGGTTGTCTCTTCTGTAGGCTGAAAACAGGCAGCAATCCTCCCGATTTGCTATCTGAGGCTCTAATTCAGCCAGGTGCTAAAATACACATGTAATGTTTAAGAGCATGAATAGTCCTATTGATGTTGAAGGCCTAAATATCAATCTATCGCTCATTGGATTTTCCTGGCTTCAGGCTGCATGAGTCTATTTTCCTCTTGAATTTGTGTACTTTCATTGCAAACACAAGCTTGTAACATCTCATTAGGTACCAGGTGTTTCCTTTTCCACCATTTTACACTGACTATTCTAGACCAGTAGCATGTTAGCCCCCTTATGTACAACTGTGCAGTAGAGACTTGGATCTCATTTGTTCTGTCTCTGCTTTTTTAAATAAGGAGAGAAATTTTTGGGGTATTTTTAAGGTATAAGACTAGGAGTCCAAATATCAGGATTCTCTTCCCAACTATACCATAGTTTCCAGGGATTGAGGGGAATTGCATGATTCATGAGCCATCCTTTGTGATTTCTACATCTGAAATGCTGGGAAAACTTCCACTTTACAGAGGTGCTAGGAGAAGGAAAATGAAGGAGAATGAAGGAAATGAAGGAAAATGAGGAGAAGAAAATGGAGGAATTGTTTGTAAGTTTTGTGACAAACTGTCCTGCCACATATTCTTTGGCATGGGGACAGTGCGGTTATTTGCAGCCTCTGATTTTGGCCAGCTTCTCATACAGGCACCTGTGATAGCCTAGAATAGTGTTTGGAGACGGAAAGAAGCCCTTCCAAAGTGATGTAGAGTTTTCTGGTACTGTTATATCAGCTCATCCTCCACTTCACACCAAGGTTCTACTTCCATTTGCTCTTTCATGAAGTATATGGGCACAGGACCTTTAACTGATAGTTTTAGTTCTTCTGACTTTCCATGGATATAAGTGCTTTGCTTTACCTGGGAAGGAATCAACTGGAGGGGTCAGAAGACAGTTCAGTCTGATCTTTCGTTTACTTTAGTTCATCATATCTGCAAATTTATATTGGGCCAGCCTCCTGCTATCTGAACAGTCCTAGTTTGGTGTCATCAGCCTTTGACCTCTGATGGAACTGCTAGCAAAGATGGTCACTGACTTGGAAATTCTTGCAAGGCAGAGATTTTATCCCTGCCAGTTGAACTAACACGCTTGCTTTAATGTCAGCGCTTGAATGAGGCATGTCTGGTAACCCATTTTGGTAAGAGACTGACCAATAGAGATCGATAAAGAATGCTTATTTACAAGTCATCTAATGAAATCAGTGATAGGAGTGGATTGGTTTGACACGGAGTATCTAACTGGACGCAACCTCCCTGAAGAAAAGCAAGCAGCACCCAATGAAAATACAAAAGAGAAGGCTAATGTGGTATATCTTTTAAGTGCATTAAGGCAAACCAGTTATTTCCCATGGGGGGGGGGGGAAGGGAAGAAAGAGTTATCTTTGTCATCACTCCAGGGATACTAACGGAGTCCCAGAGGAGTTAATTTCAACCCTGCAGTATGAAGAGCTGGGCTTCCGGATGGCTATATACAGAGGTGCTTATTCTAAGTGTTCTCCTTACTGGAACAAACTGCCCTTGGAGGGATTCCCATCTGGGCCATAGGAAGAACCCAACATGCAAGTGTGTTCCTATAAATGACACAGCAGCAAGTGTCAAAGGATAAGACCCGTCAGAATTCAGAAACTCTCCCCCACATGCACTTCCCTTCTGCTCCCCATCCCTTGCCAAAAGCCAGTTACAAGTGCTTCAGCATGACACTGTTACCTGTGTTTTGTTACGATTTGCTGTTCTGTCCTGAGGGAAATTGGTAAGCCGCGTGAGTTTACACAGAAAAAATGTTTTTTACATTTTTTCCTTTAGTTGAGTTCCTCCCCTTTGTTTTGCTCTGTACGATTATTACCGTATTGTTTAATTACATTGCCCTTTTTTTATCCCTCAGTGCAGACCAAGCTTGCTGAAAATGAAAGGCAGCATGTAACCTTCTGAAGTCACTAATTGTAGTACTGCAGGTGAGTTGAATAACAGACTATTGTAAATTTCGGTCTGAAGTTCTTTGCTGTTTAAATTGGACAACAGCAGGAGAGAGAACAAAAGCTATTTCCTACCTGATGTTCTTGGAAACCAGTTCCCAGTTCTTCGTGGAGGACTGCTGCTGTACTTGAATATATTAAAATAGGGACACATGAATGACATTGATACTCCGCAGTGGAAATAGCTGAGCCTTTTGTATTCTTTTTACCACTGCATGAGAGTTATGATAATCTGCTTCTTTCTCTAAATGGAAACCCTCCAGGGAAGTTTTGTGTACTCTAAATAGCATCTCTGTATGATCAGAGACTTGGCTTCATGTACATGTAATGCATAATAGATAAAGATACAAGAATATAAATGCAGATTAGAGGTTATTCAGTCAAGGCAAGCACGTTTTTGGGGGGGGGGGATGACGACACGTTATAAAAATGTCAAACAATACAGCATTGCTGCTACCCTTTCTGGCGAATCTCCATATTTTGCCAAAACATTGTTATAATTCTGTGCAGCAAACGGGATCTGTCTCATAAGTACCTATGTCTAAACCATTTACTATCCTTATACGTATACTCAGCAGATAATTGCGTTCACTTTTCTCTAGCCTTGTTGCATTGAATTTCATATGGCTATTTTGAAGTGATCTCAGTGCTGAAAATAGTCTGCCAACAGAGATGGATACAGACTTTCAGAAGAAAACTTATATCCTCAAAACAATGCGTGAACATTAATTGACCAAACCCCTTAGCAGCACTGGGATACAAATAATTAGCATTAATAGAGAAAAGATAGAGAAAAGGCTCCCATCTTAGCCTCCGCACAAAGCGACAATGTCTCAGCTTTGACTTTAGCAAGACCAGTGGCTTCTTAGTTGGGTAAATAAACTTTTTTTCTGGTTGTTCAAGAGATAATCAGAGAACTATCTTTGCATTGGGGTTGTCTACATAAAAAAAGTTAATATGCATGACGCTGAGATGAAAGCTGATAATACATTAACTGTGTGGACTAATTCTTCATGCAAGTGCTCTGAGAATTACCTTCTCAGTGGTAAGAAGATGACCCTGAACTGATGCTCTTACAGAAGCATCTTTGTCATCTTACTGCTACTACTTTTGTCTTTTTGTGAAAGGGAGTTTTCTTTTTGTTTCTGTAAACTGTATGACAGAAGAATCAACGACGTACTTTCTGTATGGCCGTGAACATACTGTAATGAGTATGGAAGAATAAAGGTCATTTCCTCTGCTTAGGTGAAAATTATGGTACAGTTATTCAAGAATCAGGTGAGGGGGGAGAGGCTTGCTTGTTACTATCCTTAAACACTTCCCTCCTGACCCAGTTAATGTTTTAGAGGGAACTGGTGGTTACTGCAAGGAACGACTTCCTATTTCTGGGTGAGAGACTGTCTGTAATAGAAAAAGAAGTTATTTTATGACCAATTGCAAAGTAATACATATCCATTCCTGCAGCAACAGTAGATGGATGTGTTTTGTTTGACCCTGAGTACATGGTACAGATTCAGGCAAGTAATGAACTTGACAGTATTCTCTAGGGATATCTCACACTGAGCTTCCATCATGAAATCCTAAACCTTGAAAAGCGCAAGTCCCAGCATTAAGTCTAACCAAGGACCTGCCTGTATGCGCACAGCAGGCCTGGCTATAGAGAGGTATATAAGTTGCTTGGAGTTTTCTCTATTTAAAAAAAACTTCTGTAGTTTGTAATCTCAAAAAATATGCCTTTTATCAGTTGAAGTTCTTTATGGCTTTGTTAGGGAGCTTGCTGCAAGAGAAGACCTAGGCACATCCACTTCAAAGCTTTGTCCAAATCAGGATCTCATCACAGACTGAATTTCAGATTTTCTTCCATTCTGTAAGAGGTTTTGAATTCCTATTTTATTACCTGTGCTACCATGCTACTAGGCATTGCTGAGTGAAGGGGTACATTCATTTATCTCTTCCAAGTTTGCATAAACAGCCTTTGGCGGAGCAAGAATAGAAACTTAAACACACATCCCCTGGCACCTGAGCCACTGGCTAAGCTGTCAGTCTGTCCTCTAGTCCAACGAGCAGTTACATGTTTGTAAGCAGTTAAATCAAGAGGCTTCAGGAGAGCTCCAGATTCTGCTATATAGAGCAGAGGCAGAGAATTAAACTGATGAGAGACTAAAGCAACCTGATGGCTAGGGCCCTTCTCTGCAAAGGGAAGCACCTAGGTTCCTCTGCTAGTGAATGCTTATTTGTGCAAAGTAGAGGAGAGCTTGAGGGTACCCCAGCACAGTGGCAACAGCTGGTAGGATAGTGGCAAAGATCCCAAACATGAGATCTGTTGTTCTTAGCCAGAGAAATGAATTATCCTGATTGCTTGGGTAGTTTATAAATGGGGTAATTATAAGTAACAGTTTTGTGAATAGTTTACTGAAATAGGATACCCATTGCTGGATGAAACTAGCTGGTGAGCTCAATATACATTTGCAAATACTTTGGAATAATGCAAGCTGCATTCACTGGTGAATTTACTACTTGCTGAATTCCTTGCCTAATTCAGGTCCCATCTCATTTTATGGTAATTTTATGCATGGTAATATCTTGCCCTTCTCTGTCAATGCAGTTTAAAAATGAAGGCAAGAATCTAGAATGGCCTTTAACACCCTTCATACCTGCAGAGCCTACTGCCAACGCATCTGGGAGGCCAAGTTCTGCCTTCAACCACAGTTCTTTCTGGCCTCTATAGGAGTCTAGGCCTTGTATGTTGGAGAAGAATTTACCAGTGAGTAACCACCTCAGTCACGGCCCCTGAGGTTACAACAGATGTAGGCACCACAAATTATGTCCTTCTTCATAGAAAACCAGGAGCAGACAGATGAACGCTAGCTGGATTTGCCACCCAGAAGAGCAGGACAAGAGTAGGGTAAGTTCCAGTTAAGAGACTCTTGGCACCAGCACAGTCTAGAATGATGAAGTCAATTATGGAAGCAGGATTTAATCATGCGAGTGTAATCACTGTGTGCTTAAATCAGTTTTGAAGGTGGAACTTTAGCTTCTAGGTCTCATCGGAAATTTTCAAAAGAACCAACTTCTCTGAGCTACTGCCAGTTTTCCTATTGTGTGCATATACAAAAATCTCATTTTGAATCTCAATAAGCTCTTGGCTTTAATAATGTCTCAAGACTGCAAGTTTCATAGCTTATTTATCATGCACTGAATAAAAAAAATCCTTTTGTTGTTGGTAAATTCACTGCCTTTCAGTTTGCTTGAGTATCAGCTTGCTTTGTATTGTCTGAGGAGATAAAGGGGAACACCCCACTTGACCTCTCAACATCATTCTCTACTCCTTTTTCAAGTAATTTTTGTATGCCTGTAATACTGTATAAGTTGTATAAATGCTACCTTTTAAGAGAAAAGAATGCAATCTCACAGTATCCATATAATGAACTATCTCTGTTACATTCCACTGCCTAATAGCATTGTGGTTTTCTTCGTTGAGGGATGCCTTATTCGATCGTTCTGACAAACTGCTGTTTTCTTGTAGCAAAATTGTTCAACATAGTGTTTTTACTGTTTTGTCAATAAGCAAAGGAAATAAAAACCTTATGGGATTTGAACAAGAACATTCACACTCCGTATGTGAGCAGCGTTTGAATTGGAGTGTGGTGGGGAAGCAGAGTATAGTATGCAACCTGTTTACTGAAGCGCATGCCAGCAAGTGAGATTTGCATTCCCATTTGCTAGGATCTCACTTTGGGCCCATTTTCTCTCTCCTTTCCTTTCCACCGCTCCTTCACAATATCTGATACTAGCAGCTTTTTTGTTTTAATTGCTGTTTTTGGACTGAACTCTCCCCACTGCCCCCCCCCAAGGGATCATCCTAACAGTGGGCTTACAAGATGAAATTATGCTGCTGTACAAAAATGTTTCTATTAGGACCTGCCGTTCCTTGGGGCATTATCAGGCAACTGGGAGCTCAGTAGAAGGGAAGAAGTGGATCTGTCTATGAGCAGAGTACTCGGGATCTCTCTGAATTTAGGCCATGTCTACAACTAAATTTCAGCTTTTTGATGATGAACTAATGAATGGTATAAAAGCGTGAATTCACTGGAGCTAGTCATTCTTTCTAATCACACAAGGAAAAGATTGAATGCAGGAAACTTGAAGTTGATTCAAGCGACGCAGTCTTATAGAATACATATTAAGGCTGTGGAAGGCATTGCCACAAGCTATTTACAGGTGATTCTGAGGATAAAAAAATCATCCAGAACTGCTTTAGATAAGATTCAAACTGTTTCAGAGGACGGTGAGTTCAAAATGGAATAAGCCTTTCATTGATTAGCTGTTGTTCCGATGCACTAATTATTTGTTAACTGACCACTCCAGGTAACATGACGTACTTGTTTCTGGCCACTCATTGGAATCACACAGAATTAAATTTTAGGCCAGTTCTCTGATATGATGCTGCAATTTATGTGTTTGCTATCAATTGTGAGTTTAGACAGGTTCAAATTATGTTAATTAGTACATTTTGATGTCAGTGTTCCCTATCTGTTGAGACTGACACAGCTCCACCCACCTATTAATGAATATGTTAATTAACTCCTATTAGGCACCTAAATGTTGCTCAGGAGCCAGGGAAATAGTGACAGCTGATGGCCCTTCGGGGCATAAATGGTTTCTCACTATGATCAATATTCTCCACTGCTGAAAATGCTCCTTACGTTTTTGGAGTTCCACTCACTTAACTCTCCCTCCGGTGGTTGTTTACAGTACTGAAGTGCAACCGAGAGTTCAAACAGGGTAGCCTTAAAAGCTGCCTTAATGACATCTATAGAAAAATCATGTAACTCAGCTTTCATCTTCAGACAGAAGGTCACAGTTCACAGATTTTGTTGTTAGGCAGCTTCCATTTCGACCCCTTTCCCCCCGCCCCATCTAGCCAGTGGGTTAAAAGGCTGCTTAAAATATCCAGTTTCTTTCTTGATGCATCAGAAGTCCCAGATACTCTGGGGATCCAGAAAAGTACAAAAACAATGTTGCAGCGCTCTCACTTCCAGATGGACCTGTTTTCTAATGCTGTTTATTTCAACTCCACGGGTGGAAAAAGCCCTGTTTGGAAGTGGTATTTATGCTTGGCTCAGAGAGGGACAGGCAGGGTTTGGTGTTAATGCAAGAGACTTCTGGGTGGGCTTTTCATTAGCACAGAACAGGCGCGCTCGCAGCCAGTAGAAGGTGGGCTATGCTTTGGGTTGCAGCCTCTCCAGGCACATGGTCCTGCTTCTGCTGGGCACAGCGGTGTTCCCTCTTGACTGCAAGAGACATGCAAAAGGTTGTGAGGTGCAGGGAAAGGAGGCCGTAGCACACGTCGTTTTCCCCTTTCACCTAAGTCACAAAAGCAGACAAAAGCCAATATAGCCAGAGCAGAGTGGGCATTATTCTGAACAGAAGCTGCATGTGGGAAGCTTAGATCATTGCATCTGATTCTTTGGTGATCTCATGGAAAAATTTTCCAACATATTCATGTGACTTGGACTCAGAATTTCTGTTTCCAGAGACGTCTTAGGTACGCTGGAGCAGAAGACCCACTGACAGAGAGATGTAGACTAAATTTTTATCCCTGTTGTTACAACAGATCTGATTCTTCAAAAACACTGCACGTGCAATACATAGCTCTGGTAACTTCAGCTCTAGGGATCCCTACGTAAAGTCACACACACATGTGTAGCAAACCAGCTGTAGCCCACCCACCTGTGGGTCCCAGAATGCTTCTTTCTGCTTTACGTTTCCTCCATGCAGTCAGCTTTTAACATCTATTAAGACTCTAAATTCAGCTAGTTTCCGTATAGCTGTGAAAAAGTCTATGGAGCTTTCTCAGGACTTGTTGCTGTATGGCTGGGATATTCTGGCACAACTGAGATACATACCTTCAAACTGGCATTTGCAGGAGATACAAAATAGTTTTCCTGGGTGTTCCTATATAGGAATGTTTACAGGACTGGCAGCACTGTAGTTGCTTACTCATTACAAGCTACACTACTACTGTGTTTAGTGTTGGTCAGTATTAGCCTGAAGCAACCACTCTGTCATGGGAGAAGAGGTGTTAATTCCTTTTCCGTGCCATAGCAGCCCAGGCTTTGAACAAAGACACTGTGTACACTGACCTGTGGAAACTTACAGGCTTGTAATAGATGTTACACTATTGACAGTGATTTGGGGGTTTTTTGGTTATCTGGTTCAGATGAAACGAACTTGTAAATGCAAAAGTTAATTGGTGACTGAGAAAAGGACCCAGATACATAAGTTTTTAAAGTGTTTCCATGGACCTGATGGACACAGGAGTTTTGGTCATTTTCTGTAGAGCTGACCTTATGTCTGAACTGACAGCTAAAGGTGAAGGAGCTGCAGATCCATAATTACTCAGATGT
Source organism: Burhinus bistriatus (assembly GCA_013397275.1). Taxonomy (NCBI): domain Eukaryota; kingdom Metazoa; phylum Chordata; class Aves; order Charadriiformes; family Burhinidae; genus Burhinus; species Burhinus bistriatus. Next base: position 322,327 of record VYXH01008241.1, on the reverse strand, counting down.
GAAATAAGAAAGATGATTCATTCAAGACACTTGGAAGCCGGTGAAAGGAGCCAGGCTTTCTTGGCTGATGTAGGCACGTTAATCGAGGAAGATACGTTTGCTTTAGGGCATGACTAGTCAAACTTCAAGCAACACATGATTTCTCATTTGGAGGAGAGAAGGGCTAGCATTAAATGTTTTCACAGAGGACAATGGAAACCCTTATACCTGTGTCAGACCAGTGCGGTATTGTTTAGAGCAGGGAAATGTAAAGACCTCATTATATCTATATACTCTTGATATTAATCTCTGAGGCGTTCCTTGTGGGAGATACCTTTAGTGCCAAGGAGCAGGCAGTGATTTCAAGGTTTTGGCTAAATAGACCTATCTGGGCAAAGAGACTGAAAAACGACATCGGAAGAGGGACCCTGGGAGTCCTGTTGTGGATTACAGCAGAGGTAGGGCTTTAATTATCAAGCGAAATATATGGGCTGAGTATTTTCAGCAGCAGTTTTTTCTCCTTTGGTGCTTCCAGCAAAAATTGTAATACTTTGTGGTTAAAAACAGCAAAGCAGAATGGAAGAAAACTGTATGTTGCTTTTTGGAGAAGCCGATGGGATGGCATCGTTTCCTTACGTACTGATCAGCTCTTGTTCAGGTTCAGTTTTTGTCTTAAGATGCCAGCGCTTAAAGCAAAAGGCATTGGTCAGGCTGCAGCGTTAACTCAAGAAAGGTGCACCAGTTTGAATACCCGAACAAGCACGTTAACGTTTGACCCTTTTTTCGGGGGAGGAAGAGAGTGAGTGAATATAGATCAGGTGGCCAGCAGCAGCCAAGTATTGCCAAAGCCAAATTATACGCAGTGAGGATCTACCTGATAACGAAAGACTGTAGTGCACTATTTGTACGTAGCCGAGAATCTCACAAAAGCAAATGTTAATTCACATGGTTATTTTTTTTATTATGACTAAGAAGTTCCAGACCAGCTGACAACTTTGTTCACAGAGAGAGTTTTACAATACCTCTGACCACATTTAATGTTTTTTAAAAGAATGCACATAAAATCCTAGAGGCGTGTCCACACTATTCATGTGGAGTAGGTTGTAAAGCCAGAAGAGGGTGAAATTGTTAAGATGTTCCAAACTGAATAATGAGTCTAGATACAAAAATATTCTGAAAAAAAATCTGTATTAACTGAGAATGCGAGAGCTTTCATTTCCATCTATAAGGATGCGTGCATATTCTCCATATCCAGTTCTGTGTCCTGTTGAATCAACTGTGTAGGCAGTTGTATCTTGGAGAAGTTCTTTGTAATGCATTTCTCTTTGCAGCTGATCTTATATCCTTAATGAAGTCTTCTAAAGGGGAAAGAAGAATTTGTGACGAAGTCAAAAAGCTGCTCAGACTGAAAATACGTAACAGCCCTTTCTGTATAAGAATAAATCCATAACATACTCTCTGTGTGTGGCTCATCCTGTAAAATAGGACTGTTGTAAAAACTGCGTTTGTATCAGATAATCCAATAACCCACCTATTCTGAAAAGAGTTACTGTGAGATTTTTAACAGAGATATTGGTATGAGTCTTGAAGAGAAAATTCAGGCAAAAGATTGTCAGATGCTAAGGGTGCTCATGTTGAAAACAAAACTTGTATTTTGTATCTCTGTCTTTTAGATTTGACCAAAAGTTTGGATGTGTGCAAAACTGAAGATTCTTTGTAAGTTTATCGTCTTGAGTCTCGGAGCTTCTGTTCAGCAAAAAGCCAGGTTTATACACGTGTAGAGGTAGGTGTGAATCATTTTTCTGACTTCTTTGGAGCGTGTCTGGGAATCAGGGTGGTGAGACTTTCCAAAGTCCTTAAAGAAGTATTTATTAGTAAGGAAAGCAACATTTCCAAATGGAATGAGTTATGCTCCATTTCTCTTTGTCTCCAGAAACCACTTCCTTTCCTGAAAGCATCAAAACAGCCAAAAGGCACTAGTGACCAAACAATATAATTACAAGGAGAAATAATTAGGCAAATTAGCCTTCTGAGACCAGTTGTAGACATGAGGAATACATTTGAAGTTAAGGTCTATGTTCCCAAAGTTCGGATACGTTTGAGTTTCTGGTTTTGGCATAGGCCTGTCCTACTTCCAACTAACTAGTTTGCTAGTGTTTTCTTTGGCTATTTTTCCTGAGTGGGCTTTTTCACTGTGACTCATGCAGGATAAAGCAACTAGTTTCGAGCGTGTGAAAGCAGGCTTCCGGAAGAGTACCAAGTCAAACTATATAAATCCTAGACAAACTAAAGGCCTGTTGTCTTTGAAGACCCATATAGCCATTCTCCAGATGGCGCAATGCCTACAGCTCACAATTGATTCTTTTTTTTTTCGTGATCCAGTTAGCAAATATATTGTGCGCATTGCAGAGAAGCACTGGCTGGAAAGAACTGGGAGAAATGTGGTTCAGTGGTTAAACAAGAAATGAATCAGCAAGGTGGGAAAACTGAATTTTTTTAAAAAAATTCCATTGAAGTGATTTTAGGTTGTTGGGGTTTCATTTTCACTTAGCAGGAGAAATTTATGGTGGCATGCAGAATGACCTCATAAACGAACATTTTAATGCTGGGCAAAATGCAGCCATTCCATTAGCTTCTGATGCCCTGGCCTGGTTTTGTGTTATTCTAAATGGTGAATGCCATACTAAAACTTTTTTCAGGCCTTTTCATTGTTAGGTAGTGATCAGGTATGCCTCTCAGTTGTTTCATCAAGAAAATATAGCTGATGTTTTAAATTTTCATTTACAACCTAAGTAGCTGCTAGGCTCCAATCCTGCTATAAGCATCTCTTAAATTCACTAATGTGATGTTAAAACACAAAATCAAATTACATTTAGGTAGTGGGTTTTGGGGGGAGCAAAAATGTGTTTGCTTTTATTAGTAATATACTGATGTATTGTTAGTAGCCAAGCAAAGGCTGTAGCAAACATTGATGATTTTATCCTACTCTACCTCCAAACCCACCAATTACAGAGCCATTAGGCTATGAAATTTCCCCTTTATTTTGAAAGTACATCATCCCCCCTCATTGTGCATGGGGTGATCAGGAGTATCATGTCATCTGCATTTGTTGGTATTCTCATCATTTTGGGAAGCCCCCTCCTAGTTACTTGAATGCCTTCTAGCAGTGCATGTCCACCAGAAGAAGAGAACACACAGGTTGGAAGCGATTCTTGGAGTCTTTGTTGCATTCTCCTTAAAGCTTGTACCATCTGAGATTGTGTGACTGGGGGGAGAAAAGCAATGATTTAAGAAGTGGCAGGGGGGAAGAGCAATTTCTAGGCCTCATCATTCTGCTGAAAAAGCCTTGAAACATAATGACCCTAAGGCTTCAAAATGCAGGGGGCAAAAAGTCAAGAACTGAAAAAAAGCCCCAAACCTCTCCTGATTTAAACCAGTCTCATTATTTGAGGCAGAGTGTAACTCGTGCTTGTTGAGTGCTTCAGATTAGTGGTTCTGAGGTTTTCTAGGTTGTATTTTTTGGTTGTATTTATGCAATTAATTACTTTATAGCTTGTTGGGGCTTTTGGAGGTGGGAGGGTTGTGTTGTTTACATGCTGTGGATTGATTGCGAACAGTTTCCCAGAGAATATTCAATATCCGAAATTTCAGCTGGGTTGATTAGCTGTGAATGCTTGCATATGCTGTGTGGCATTGTTCCAGTTCTTGGATTCAATGAGCATAACAACTTTGGCAGTCTGGATTTTGTAAAGTACTGATGGTGTCTGGAAGGCACCAGGTTCCTTCAGCTCCTGTTGGCAAAGACGGAGGGGTAGGTCCCATTCAGGGACCTGGACGGAACAGGATATAAGGAAACCAATGACACTTCCCTCTTCTTTCTCAGGTAGCTGTACAAGCTCTCCCAAATACAGGGGAATACCTTGAGCAGCAAAATGAGTTGGTGCTGCCACTTGCTGCTGTTTTCCAGGGCTTACTTAGCTGTCACAGGTGAAGCTCTAAGAGTGAATTTAAGTAGGAGCAACAGTGGGAAGGGGTGGAACTAGGGAGAAATGCTATAATGAACAAAGTACACTTCTGCAGATGAAGATTATACTTCAGACCTTTTAAGCACGTGATATTCTTTGAACATAGAGGGCTGTATTTGTTTAATTTTTTTACTGTCACACTTTGGTGTGATTGGCAGCATATCTGTTGAGAAGAGTCAGAATAACAGGCAGGGAGAGGTTTAACGGGTCATAAGAGTAGGCAAGCAAAGCTGTCCAGCATATGGAAGTCTGCAGTGTCACAGCACACAGCCTGGGACAGGCGCTGCTCTCTTAACTTCCCAGAAATTGAAAAATCAGTGTCATTCCTTTGGTGCAACCAAACAGACGTTTGGCCCAGACGGATGGGACCTAACCATTGTAATCAAACTATTTGTGGATGTATTTTCTTTTTTGGGGGTTACAAGCATATGTGTTGACACAGGCTCTAAATGACAAGTAAATGCTCTCTAAGAGGGGGCAACCAAGAGCTTCTTATTAGAATCAGCAATGTTCTCCTTATTTCAGTGCAGAGCTAGTTGCATTTTCTTTTGTTCTTTCAACAGGTTAGTAATTACTGTTGCAGTAATTAGGCTTGATGGAGAGTATATAAGACGATAAATGGTTATTCTGTGCAGTAGTGGGGGATATTTGGTGCCAAGCTTATTATTTTCAGTCAAAGCTAATTATCTCTATTATAATACATGACTCTCTTTCTTGAATTATGAGTGGGAAACTGCTGAATAGATTTTTTTTTTTCCAAAGTGCCCTGAACCATGGAGAGAAATGAAAATTAAAAACAATGAAAAGCTTGTTAGACAATGAGAAGACTCATCTGTAAAGCTATTTCTGACAGATTTTTTTTTTCTCTCTCATCTCCAGTTATATAAATATCAAATGCTTATCACGAAATAAATTGTTGCATTACACATGATACGGGTATAAAAGTTTAGTTCAAACATCAGAGAAACTGCTTGGGATTCAGTGGATGGCAAGCAGTGAGCTGCATGGCCAGTCGGATGCGATGGCGCTGGCTGAAGAGAGCGGTGATGTTGTTGCCCCTGCCACGCAGCTGTGCTGCCCGCAGCCTGGCCAATCTCCAAAATACCGAGGTGATCAAGGGATTTACAGATGTTCCTATCAAGCGCCTTTGAAAAATATTGACTGCCCAGAATAGGCATCTGTTTTGCTTGTATTTAGGGCCTGCCCTGGAAATTTGGACAGGGAAGCAATGTCAGAAGGGATTATACCCTCTGGCTGGCTTACCTCGAGCGATAAGGTCAGCGGAGAGAGCGCAACTTTGATTAGTAGGGTTTGTCTACGCTGCAGATGCTACCCCGTCATTTATTAATAATGCTGTCATCCCCTCCTCTGCTTACATCATGGTTTCAATTTGTAGCAGTGACAGGGCTGATCACCTTTCGAGTCCTAGCCAGCTGACGACATACCCTGGGTTTGCTTTGCCCCACACATCTGAATCATGCTGTAACTTGACTCTCTGACTGGTGAAACATGTAGTAGAGTGAGTGGCAGCACGGACGGCAGCAGCTCAGCTGGGCTCCCGGCACCCCTTGCCCCAGCCCTCCCGACCTCACGCCTGAATTTCCTTCCCACAGGAATCAGGGAGCGAGGCTGGGTGGGAGGAGGTGGTGCACGACCGTGCTTCGTCTTAACGCACTGACAGCCGCTGCTAGCGTGGGCAGCTGGATCCGAGAACTGGGAAGCGCTCCTGGGCTCCGGCCGTGCTCGTGAAGCAGTCACTGAAATACCCTCATCAGGCTGTGTAGGGTGATTGATGGGGCAATGGAAAAGGCAGCTGGTTACTGTTGAATGTAAATACTCCTGTGTTAAGAAGGCATGGGGCAGGGGGAAGCTTCTGCTGTTTCCTGCTTTCCATATGTACTTTTCCTGATTTTAAAAAAATTGTGACTTTTAGTTGAATTTAATTCCCTAGAGAAGAGAATCAGTAAAGCTTTCCTGCGTATTTACTAGGCAGCTTTCCTTAGAAATTCTGTAGCGTGCTTTTTTCCATGTGCTACACAACAGATGTTTGAAGCTGATCGGTGTCATGTGTTGCATTTTGTGGTACTTTAATACGTGCTTTTGAGAGACAAGCAGTACAAAGAGGAACCGAGTTACTAAGATGGATAAAATTTTCACAGTGCTAGTATTTGCCTGTCTTTGATTACTGCCAGTAAAACCACATCAAACTATCACTGCACTGTTCATCTGTAGTCTATGCTAAAAGCTGCTCGACTCCCATCCGAAATTCCATCCTTCACCTTCACACTAATTTTTCCATCCGTCCTTTGCACCACACAAAAGTTCTGTTTATTGCCCTTATAGATTTTATACCTCTCATAAACTCCAAATCAGACTTTCTCAGTTTTCTCTGGTAGTGCTGTTCTTATACAGAGGCGGTGTAAGTGGTCTGCTGTTTTGATTACATAGGTATTATTTATTTAAATTTATGGTGCAATACAAATCATCTTTCTCAAATTAAGCCCGATCTTCTGGATTCTGTACAGCGAACTTACCCTGAAGATTTCTATGTCTGATGTTGAATTTATCATTGTACTGTCCCAAATCTTAGTTCAGGTTAGTGACAGCGTTTCAAGAGCTGCCTCTCAGGGATGACTAAGCAGAGCCATAGCAAAGATACCTTACTAATTCCAATTCCTGGTGTCACTGAAAGTCCAATTTGATGAAAATAAAAGGGGCTTTCCATCAAACTGCTTATAGATCCTATTAGGCAATAGCCATATATTCAATAAGAGTGGCAGAGAATTAAAAAAGAATAATAAAAGCAGACACTATTCAAAGGTGTTGTTTCAAACTTTTTCCTAATGTCATTATCAATTAAGGTAGTCACTGGGTGAGGAAGAGTTCACATGTATTAGCATTTGATAACGGTTATTTGCATGAAAGAGGATTGTAAGATAGGGCCCGGGAGTGGCGGTAGGCTAATAGAGGCTGTGTAAGAGCTACCAAGAAGGCAATCATATGTAAAATTAAGACAACACAGTCATCTGTACTTTAAATTGCATCTAAATAGGGATATTAAAATATTTATCTGAGATGCAGGAGAAGTGTAAGCCTCTTGACTTTCACAAGGCAAATATATCTGTAGCACAAACAGATGAAAATAGAGACAGTTTTCATATAATCAAATCAAATGTGTAGCACTCACTCCTTCAATCCTTGGTCTGAGAAGCCAAAATTTAGTAGCTAACAAGTAAATATTGTAAAACGCAGTATTAGCTGATTAGATCTGGCAAGAAGCAAAACTCCAGACTAGGAACTTGCAGTACCGGAGAGCAGGAAAATCCATTAAACATACACAACAGTAACTCATAACTATAATCTTGTATAGATGTGTCTGTAACCTATAACTCAAAAAGCCAAACTAGCCCATTTCCAGCCACAGACATCTCAACAGAATAGCTTTAGATGCTGTTAAACTATTTTTGTTTTATGTCTCTTTTTTGTAGCTGCAACTTAACTGTTTTAAAGTGTATCTCTGTGGGAATTGATGGGGTTTATTATGTACATTTCTGTACTATAAGAACGAGAATGATCGATTTTGTTTATGCTGGCTGTTGTTTGTTTGGCTGCGTGACAAGGTTGCTATCAACAGAAGGGATGGAGCATGAGGTAATGACTACAACTTAAATGAGAACACTTGTCATACCTGCTTTTTGCTTAGTCTGATCAGCAAGTATCAGGGCATAGTCAAATGCCATGTGTGTTTTCTTTCATGTTTACAAACTGGCAAGCGTAATGGAAGGTAATCTTTGACATTTCTTACCAGTCTCCTTCACCCCTGAAATCAAAGCTACTAGTATTGTGCTAAACTATTTAGGATCTGCTGAGAGTTTAAGAAAAAAGCTCTGTAAACTAAGCACAGAGACCATTTCTTACAAAGGGATTTTAATTTTTTTAACTTACTTATAATCTGGAAGAAATTAAATTCAGCCTTCTACATATTCCTGTTGGTGAAGCCATGCTGACTACTCCTGACGATTTTCTTGTCCTTAATGTGCCTGGAAATGGTTTCCAGGATTAGCTGCTCCATCACCTTCCCAGGCTAAAGGTGAGGCTGACCAGCCTGTAGTTCCCTGGGTCGTCCTCCTTGACCTTCTTGAAGACAGGAGTGATGTTTGTTTTCCCCCCATCTTCGGGCACTTCTCTCAATCATCATGATTGATCAAAGATAATTATTGAGAGTGGTCTTCCAATGACATCAGCCAGCTCCCTCAGCACTCATGTGCATCCTGTCATGGCCCATGGACCAGTTTATGTGTTCAGTTTGCTTAAGTGTTCCCTGACCTCTGATCCTCTTTCACCAAGGGTACATCTTTGTTGTTCCAGCCTTTCCCCCTGGTCTCTGGGATCTAGGGTTCCTGAAAGCTGGTCTTGCTTTGAGGCAAAGAATGCATTCAGTACTTCAGCCTTTTCCATGTCTTGTGTCACCAGGTCCCCAGTCTTGTTGACCAATAGGCCTGCATTTTTCCTCACCTTCCTTTTATCACCTATGTACTTAGAGAAGCTCTTCTTGTTGCCTCTGACATCCCTCACCTGATTCATTTGGGCTTTGGCTTTCCTAACTTTGTCCCTGGATGCTCGGAAAATGTCTCCGTATTACTCCCAGGTTACCCATCCTTGCATCCACCCACTGTATGCTTCCTTTTTGTGTTTGAGTTCGGCTAGGAGCTCTTTGTTCATCCACACAGGCCTCCTGGTGTTTTTGGAAATCATTGGGACGGACCACTCTTGAGCTTGGAGGAAAATGATCCTTCAATATTATCTGGCTTTCTTGGGCCCCTGTTCCCACCAGGGCCTTACCCCATGGGACTTTTCCGAGCAGATCTTTGAAGAGGCCAAAGTCTGCTCTCCTGAAGTCCAGTGTCGTTGAGCTTGCTTTTCACCCTCCTTCCTGCCTTCACAATCCTGAACTCCACCATCTCATGGTCTCTTCAGCCAAGGCTGACCTTGATCTTCACATCCCCAATGAGCCCCTCCTTGTTGGTGAGTATAAGGTCCAACAGAGCATCTCTCCTCATTGGCTCTTCTGTCACTTGGAGGAGGAAGTTGTCACTCATGCTCTCCAGGAACCTCCTGGATTGCTTATTGTCCTGCTGTGTTGTCCTGCCAGCAGATATTGAGGTGGTTGAAGTCCCCCATGAGGACCAGGGTCTGCAAATGTGATGATACTGTATAAAGTTGCTAGGGCAATCTTATGAGGGAAAGGGAGGAACTATACTGATGATAGAGAATATTTATGTTAGTCCAGAACCGTGCAAACATATTCCGTCTTGCATATTGCCCTGCCAGCTGAAAAGGTTACTACTAATACCCCTCTCCTAGCTGGAGATTTATTACCCATACTAGAGATTACTGTCCTCTCTGACCTGTGGCTCAGCATCATGGGGGCCGCTCATAAACCTGCTGAAGTCTCATAAGCCTGTTCAAGTCAGGATAAACTTGAGTGAACAAAGACTGAATATTTAAGCACCTTAAGTCAACTTCACTCATTTTGCCTGAAGCACACTCACAAACAGGTCAGCTTGCTGTAACCTCTGGCAAGGGTGAGAGGCAGCTGGAAAGATCATCTTCTTCAACTGGCATAGCTAGATCTGAAACAGGACTTCTATCTTTGGCTTTTTTCCACTCTGGACATACTCTGCATATGACTAATTTGGTTTTTAAAAGAAACCCACAGAACGCTTACCCAAAGAATTCTGCTGCCGCAGCATTCCTGCTGAGAGGAAGAATGAGCTACAGTCTTGTCTTGGTCTGAGAGGTGAGAAATCTGATGGTATTTGCAATTATTGGTCTAACCTGGAGAGGAATGGCCAGTCAAGAATTGTACAAAACATGAGAGAAATGCTGCTCGGAGATGAGGGCTGCAACATCCACTGGGCATTAACTTGTACCCCTGAACCTGTCTGAGTGTTGAGAATTGGAATCATGAGGAAGAGATACCATTTGAAGAAGGCAGAAAATAAAAAAAGAGAGAAGAAATACTGAATAAACTGGAGTCTGTCAAATGCAAACATCAGAGGACAAATGCTTTGTGAAAAGGTCTTAAGCTTTTGCTCTTTTCTTTGACTGACAAGAGATTTTAATAAGCTGCCATCATGACTTAAAAACTTTGTTGCTGGACCCACAGGGACCATAAGTGCTAGTTTCTTCTTCTTTCTTCTTGACTAGCTCTAGTTTGCTGTCAGTTGCCATAAGTTCTTATAAAGTTTATGTAAGTTTTAATTCGGGAAAGACTTGGACTCCTTTGGTGGGACCCACATCACAAGCAAGGTTGGGAGAACTAGACTCAGCTGCAGGAGAACTCCTCCTCGTGTCAAGGCAACACCTGGCACTGCTGCACCAATGACTGCATGGACAGGGGCTATCTGAGGAGTCTCTGCAAAATCTAGTCTAAAGAGCTGAACCCCTCTGGCGGAAGTCCGTGACAAATTGCCAGAGATGAGCAGAAAACCACCCAGGTATGCTTAAGGTCTCCACTCTGGGCAACTGAGCACAGGGCTTGCACTTCCAAAAGGTACAGTTGGAGTAGGAAAAAAACCTTCAGCCTCCAATGTCTGTGGCAAACTGGGCACATTCTGGCATTCCAGTAGCCATACTCACCCCCTTTGCTCTTCTGCTCCATTTTTTCTGGATCATGAATGCCACGGGTCTCAGAAGTTCACTTGCAGGTTTACCATTGTGCTCCCACCACGGTCACCCTCACATCTCACAAAGCTGAGTGTTTTTTCAGATTTCCTGAAATTCTGTACTCCAAGTGAGATAATGGTACACTTGTTTCATAATCAAACAACTGGGTCTTTATTCCACAGAGTAAGTCAGACATGCGGAACAGTAATAGCAGGTGAAGAGGTGCCTTAGCACACCCATTAGATGCAGAAATTAGGTATTTTAGAGTTGGAAGTTGCTTTTTAATAGGTTCATGTGGTAGTGCTAATGACGGGTGCTATTGCAGTTATTAAAAACACACATTCTATAATAATGGAAAATAAGCATAAAGACGTCTCATGTGAAACCAAGGGCCAATGCTTATATAAATTAAGAAATAAAGGGAGAAGCAATAAGTATTAAAAACTCCTAATAACTCAGGCAACTGAGTTGTGCATTTCTGGATGTGTTGGAGATTTTCCACAGATATTTCCTATGGAAAGAATTTATGAATCAATGCATAAGAGTTGTCCAAGGAAGATTAGTCCCACATGGATACTGTTGCTGTTTTAACTCATCCAGATCTTCAAAACTATTCACTATGAACAGATTGTATTCATAAGTACAGGAAGCATTTGCATTTAGTATAGCTAAATTAGCTGAAGCAGAAATTAACACACTCCATGTAATGTTTAACCAGAAAATAGAATAGTTATGTGGTTAGAATGAGACATTTAGAGGGAAAAGATACAGCAAGCCAAATTTTGTTCTCAGCCAGGGTTATCATAGGAGTACAGCAGCGTAGTTCACAGCAAAACACGGCCAGATTAATTTGCTTTCTACTTGCATTGGCCTTCTTGTGAGTTATTATTTCCTATTTACAAAAAAATTACAGCTGAAACCTACATTTTCTAGCATCATGGAAAATGGCCAAGACTATTTACCCTGTAGAGACCTATCTACTGTACATTTGGGGGAGGAGGTAAATGCCATTTATCATATTTTATTTTAAATAATGCTACCTGGGTATCAGCCTATTTCCCTTCTCCCTTTCCTCTTCAAAAAGTCCAAAGTGATACCATCCTCAGAACAACTTTTGACCTGAGACTGTGAGATTATGACCTACCTCAACTCTTCTAGAAGTAAATAGGATTAGAAGGGTTTGTGGATACCTTTGCATTCTCAGACACATTTAGCAATTCACATCACCAAAACTCAAGAAAAAAAAAAAAAAGACCTTTTAATTATCTTCCCTGGCATAAAAATTTTGCATCCAGCTTATCTCTATTAAAAAGATTGTTTAAATTTATTAGATAAGACACCCACACTTGCAAGAAGATTAAGGATGGGCAGAAATGCTACCAAAGTTTCATAATGCTTATGCACATACTTTTTGTCCAGAAATACCCTGAGTACCAGAATCCCTATTGCTTCCCTGCTTCCTCCTGGAGAGATTCAGTGAAGCACATCGTATTTATGAACAAAACTTTGGAAAAGTAAATATACCTCAGGTTAGAATTTTAGGAGTCAAACTATTTATTTGTTTCAACTGGTGTTCCCATCATTACAAAGTCTACTGTTTGGAGTTGTCAAGTGATGCAGAGGATCATGTTGCAGGAATCAAGAGAAAGAGCGCTGGGATGGGTTGAAGTTGCCTTGCCCTTGCCGAAGTGAGGAAATTCAACTCTGCTGAACTTTGGTTCCTCATACGCCGTGGAACTGATCCCAAATGGCCTTTTTGCTGATCTCAGTGAAGTGACTTTTTGTCTGTTGTCTGAAGGGCTGTATCCTTTTATATCAATGGGATATCCATGAACTTCTGTGGCGGCAAGAATGGTTACCAAAGCCTGAAGAACTTTTCCATTTACTTCAGTGGGAATACTTGGCGGAGGCTGGGTATAATGTCTCCAGTTTGATGCTTTCCTGGGGTAGATGCAAATGCGTTTCTCTGATTCTGCCTACCTCTGGTGAATGCGTCAGTCAAATTTTTAATACACTGTCCAACACCGGGCATTTTCACTCAGGACTGAATATGCGACAGACTTTTCTTTAGATCTGAACTAGGACATCTGCAGCTACATGGATCCAAGCATATGCTAACTTCACAGTAAGGGGAGTCAAAGGGTTTATCCCTTCCCTGGTTCCTCCCTTCCTACACCCCCTCTCACACTTTGATTTTTACACCCAGCATGTGAGCTAGAAGAGAGTGGCAGTGCCCAGTTTCCCCCGATCTGGAAACAAGGTGACTGGGACTGAAAGGACCACTGCAGCATGTGCTCCCATGGTCCCCCACCTCACATTCAGTATGTCTTTTCAAAATGAGGTTCTCGAATGCTGGCACAGCATTATGAAGAAGTGTTTACTGCTGTTGCAGTATGTTCTCTGAGACATAGGATATCCTTCAATTCCTCAGGTTTCTCCCTCCAGCATCTCTTTAAGAGGAAAAAGTGAAAGCCTGATATGGCAGTATTTGATTATTCTTGTTGCACAAGGTACAAGCAAAACATCTACCGTTAATCACGGATGTTTTAAAACCATAAACTCGTCCATATTCGCTAACAGTTGGGGAAGAAAGTTGATCTTTCCTGAAAATACTGAAGCAGATGGGAGCAGTGTGAATGCCAGAATATCCCTACAAATTCTCCTAACATGAAACAGTTTTGGACAGTTCAGGACATCTGGAGTGAATATGGGAGAGGGAAATGAAAAATTTCTTGAATGTACTTAAAGGCTGAAATAGAATCACAGTGGCGTAGACATGCAGAAACCCTGAATGAAATACACACATGGGTATGGCAGAATGCTTAAAAGGAAGTCAGCCTGCTAGGAGCAGAACTATTTTTAGTCTTCTAATGACGAAAGCAGCTGTATTTGAGAAAGCCAGTCACTCAGTGCTTGGAAAATCAGCTGGAACTCTTTCTGGGTCCTGGTGTTCTTGGTTGTGAGAGGAAAATCTTATGTGTAAGCTCTTTCAGCCCTGGAGAACCTTAAATGGCAGTCGTCTTGGGTTTTGAAGCACAGTTGGGAGCTTCTTGGGAACAGATTCACAGACTTCTGTTGGAGCCCATGGTCGCTCTGTGGTGTTCAACCACTCTTGGAATGATTGTTTCTTTAAGAGACAGAGAGGATCTGGCAAAGTCCTCCGAGATGTGCATTGAACATAATATCGAATTCTGCCCTTTTTTTTGTGCTGTGCTACTTGTTATACAATGCTTATTTCCGTTCTTAATTTCCCCAGAGCTTTCCTGGGGTGCAGCAGTCTGTCCAGTTCATCGTAAAACCTCTGTTTTCTTATCTTTATAGTGCTTGTGTTAGGTATGGGAATAGAGGAGAGCCACTTCATTTTGCTGCTCTAGTGAAACTTGAATTGTGAAAACCCACTGGTCTTTAGGTACCATCTTTGTACAGAATAAGTTCTTTTGTAAGGCTTGGGGTTTTTTGGTATAAAATAGAGAGATGTCTTTTTCTGTCATATTGCTGAGTTAAACAATCGAAGTGAATTATATGTATCCTGGCTGTGACAAGAATGGACAGCAGTCATCACAAGGGCAAAACCATCGAATGTGCTTGCTGCAAGTAAAGAGGACAGCTTGATTTTTCCGCTGGCTTGAGAAACCATTTCTGAACTAGTTAAAGTAGCTGCATGATAAAAGGCTGAATCAAGAGAAAAGGGATTTTAGCTTAAAACCAGTGTCAGGGAAGCCTGACTAAAGCCATCTGCTTGAGATGGCCTGGCATTTTTCAATGAGAGGGTGAGATCAGTGAAGAGTAGGGCTTGGTTTTGAAAACCTGTTTCTGCAGGTGTTGATCTATCAGTTTCCATCAATGGCTACCTGCCCAAACTGTCAGGAATTGGACAAGATCATAAAGGTGAGAGGAAGGTAGGATATTCAAGAAGAAATGCTGTGGAGAGGGAGCTGGGACCTGGGCTCTGCAGGTATCCCTGCCGCTGGGTAGCTTTGGCAGGCTCCTTCAGTCACTTCCAGCTCCCAGCCTTGTGTTTGGTCTGTTTAGAAATAAATTCTTTTCTTGCCTCTCATGTGCTTTAATACATGACGTGGGGAACCATCTTGTATGTAGGTACTTAAATGCTCAAAAATTGGAAGGCAGGAAGGAAAGAAGGGGTTGTAAGCTCCAAGAAGAATATCCTGATCTCTCCTTTTTTAGTAAGACCATGGCCTGGTGAAGAAGCTGATGCTCTCAGCCTCTCCCCGTTTGCCTATCACCCACCACGTGCCTGCAAAGGGCTCTCCCTCTTTGGATCTCCTGGCACAGTTTCTTGTACGATCCGTCCCTAAATCTGTTTCTGCTTGAGCAATGTAGTTTTAAAAAATAGCCTCTATTACAAGTATCGAAGAGAGGGAAGATCACTGAATTGCGTAAGGGGCAATTGCATGAGTATTTACTCTGGCATAACTCAGGCAGCTTGGGGACTGTGACCAGCAGCTAGAAAGGGGCTCAGGAAGCAGGAGCCTCTTCGCCCAACTCGGGGGCAGCCAGAGCAGCAGGTCTGACCACAGCCTTTGCTTTCCACCACAAATACCTGAAGTTGTTAGCTGGTTTCAGTAGAGCCTGTTTTGCATAAACCATTTCTATTTTCCCATTACTCATATGTCCCTTTGTTAATAACATAATGTAAATAATTCTATGCTGAATTTGGCATTCATTTAAACAGGTGTAACACTAAAGCAGTTGTAATTGCTTTCAGTGTTCTCAGCCTTCTCTCTGGCTGTACTTTCTGAAGGAGTTTACTTGTTTTTCCTTTTGAAGGCTCATTATTACCATAATTCACCCATCAGTCTGCTGCTTTTAATGTTAATTCAGTTTTATAACTTGGTAGGAGGCAAGATGAAATGTTTCAGGCTGCATCCTAAGGTTATTCTTCGAGTGGCCGATGTTTTAAATGGGTGTGATGGGTATTGGAAAGAAGAGGTTTGTGATATTTATAGTCTTCAGGAATCTATGTAGAAGTGAAAAAATGCTTACCCTGGTTCTGTATAAATACCACATCCAAAGCACACCTGTCTTCTGCCATGTGGGCCAGCTAATTGGTTTTTGATCTATTTTTACTGTTCTGAGCTGAAAGGCAATTTTTTTGTTAAGTTTCACAGAAAGCTCTAGAGCTGTTTTAGGGGTTTGTAGCTGTGAAAAATAGCCGCGGTTCTGTTTTTTAAAAATCATTCTCAAGGAATAATTATAATGATTGAGAGTGCTTCTTAAAAAACCAGAAGCATGTACATTTTTCATAACTACAAAACTCTAAAATGGCTTTGTGGGTTTCTTCACATATTCAGGAAACTTTTAAAAATAAAAAGGAGCAAATCTATCTCTGAGCTTGGCAACAGCTGAAATTTATATTTCACAAGTATCTGAGAATGGGTTCCTCCCCGTTTGCAGACGCAGATGCCAAAGTTTTAAACTGACAGTGCAAAGTTTATATTGCAAGCTTTGTAAAGGAGCAAAGCAGCATTTTTCTGCTCTATGCCAGTCCTGCTCTTATGCATGGCTGGGGTGAAACCTTGTTGGACAGTTATTAGTAGTATTGTTTATTAATTCCTTGCCTTGCAGTCGTGTAGAACAGTAAGTTGGCATTGTTGAATCAGGAACTGTAGACATGAAAACAGCAAAAAGGTTGCCCCTGCTGCTAAACTTTTGGCAGTATTTTGTATTCCATTCTTGTCTGTATTAAAACACAGAATGTAGTGAATGGGCCAAACCCTGAAATCCTTATTTGGTTATTATGAAAAGAGAGAGAAAAGGCTGTGATTCATTAGGAGGGGGATGAATAAAAGGCTGCAGAGAAGGTCTGTGCAAGGTAGCTCGGGAGCTTCTGGTCTCTTAGTCTCATAACCCAGCAACACAGGGGTCGTCTGAGCACAGTGAACAGTGACTCTGTCAAAAGTGATGCATTAAATTGTCCTCATGCTGGGGCAATCAGAGGAGTAATGTAAGGAGATGCCTGCTGCTTATGTGATAAGTCTAAGCGTGTATACGCAAGGTTAATGGGAAAGGGAGGCCATTGAGACCTCCGGGTAAATGCATGCCCCTGCAAAGGTGACTCGGGTGGAAATCATTGCATGGGATGCTCATGAAACCAACTATTTCAAAAGATTAATTGGGAGATTTTTTTTAATGGGAGCACAAAATACCTGGGGTTACCTATTATCTCAAACAAAAGGGGTACAGGAAAGGGAATAAAACCTGTTGTTTCAGCATCAGAGTATTCTCTAAGTGGCAGGTCACTAATCCCACTTCAGTATTTTGCCTGGAGCAGCAGGAGTTACAGATGTTTGCTTGCATCATCACAGTATAGTCTCTGATGATGGTGGTTTGTGTTGTTGTAATCCCGCAGAAATTATACTTTGGCTTCAATACTTTGGCCTGTCTGGGCACGACTGATCATTATCTGCTCTTCAAGATTTGCTGAGAGTGCCTAGCTAAATGCTCTGAACTTTGTGGTAGAAGAGGATGAATCTGGGGGCTGGGTCTCCGAAAACATTGCGTAAAAAAAGCCTGTTTGTTCATTCAACTGTGCTCCCCAGCATAAAGGAAAGGAGAGGAGAGCAGTGCAGAGCTGGGTCTGTCTGCTCGGGATATATTCAGTTACTTAACTCATTCCACAGGCCACTGCAACCCTAGTAGGCAGCATTTCAGCAGAGGCCAGCAAGTGTTGTAAATAATATCAGGAGGAGAGTTTTTTGTTCCCTTCTCCCCACTTTTTACATTAGATGCTGAATGAGTCGCACAGGCATGTTTGTGAGGGGGGGTTACTCAGCTGATCTGCCTCATGCTCCCCAGACCTCCCTGAGCTCACGTCCCGGAGAATCTTGAAGATAATTTTAGTAAAAGGCTGTTCTAAGTGTCATTTGGCTCATCTGTTTACAAAGTCACAAAGTCTCTTCTCATTATTTTTCAGGGATCAGAGGGGACAAAAGTTTAAATATTAGCTCAGCTATTTAAACCCTGTGGCAATGCCAGTCTGCTTGGCACACGGTGTTGAATCTAGTGATAAGATATTCAGTCGACTGATGACCCTCACAGCATTGTAAGAAATATGCTGATAAATTCTCTGTGAGGGATAGGAGGGACAAAGCAGCTCTTACATTTTATGACAATTGCTAATGAAAAAATCTGCCAAAACCCTGGGCTTAGAGGTCTATGTTGTTGCCTTCCAGCAAACCATGATTTCCCGGAGACTTCTAGAGTATTCCTAGATAAGCAGTATTGCAGATGAATAACAAAATAAAAAAAGTTCTCTAGTAAAGGCTTTGTGCCTGAAAATATTTCCTGATCTCTAATTACATTTTTGTCCGCTAGATGGCTTTTCTCCCCCCTACCAGCAATCTGATAGAGCAATCCGAATCAAGCAAATGTAACCTATCTAAAATGATATTACCTACAGATTAATTCAGATGCTGGTAACACTTCCATCAAAAATTTCTGATTACGTACAGCATACGGGGCTTTTGTATCCTGTGATATAAGTTTTCCTTTGTGGAGCAAACCTCCAGTACATTGGCACAGAGAAAAATTTGAGTTAAGATGTTTTAGCAAATTGTTTGCCAGCAAACAATGTTTGCTGATGATATGAAATTATTAAAGACCACAGAGCATATTCTGTGGTTATTAAGACTTCAGCACTGACACTGAAAAAACTTCCAGCCCTTGTTTTGGTTTGGCTGGGGGTTTTTAGGAATCAGAAACAGAGCAGTTCCTCCCCTTACCCACCCAGCCTGTAGTATATTTTAATTAATGATGTTTGGAACCAAATTTAGGTTCTGCAATTATTATAATTAAGTGGGACAGATGGGACAGAACTCTGCATTATGTGGCTTAAGCCAAATCAAATGGAGTGCCAAAAAAAAAAAAAAAAAAGAAATTACATTATTTACATTGAGGAAAGTCTCAGTTTTAGTGATTGTGTGAGTCTCACTGACCACTGATTATACTAGCAGGGCTGTGCCTTTCCCATTGACTTAACCAAGTGAATAAGATAGTGGTCAAGAGAAGAGTACCATGAATTAGTAAAATGTGTGGTATTCAGGATATGACAAAAAAAAATATAATAATGCATCCCAACAAACATGTTGTTATTATTTTATAATATTTACTCTCATCAAAAGAACATGACATGGTAGAATTAAAAATAAACACCAGGCTGATGTTCACCATTTCACTGAAGAAAATATAAGGGAATTGGTACAATTTTAGATCAGTAAAATGTTCTCAAGAAATGTACTTATACCAACAAGGCTGATGTGGGTACACACACTAGAGGAAGATGAGAGAACCTCTCTCACAAGCTGCTATTTGTGTCTTCCCGAGAAGCTCAGTCCCTTGCTCCTACCAGCATGGGATTTGGGGGATTTCTGCAAGGAAGTTACTGCAGGAGCCTGCCTGGAGATGCAGTTCCTCAGTTCATTTTATAGCTAGTAAGCGTTTGTTCAGTGTGAAACTTCTATTTCTAGCTGTTGAACCAGAGCAGGTCTTTCTTTTCCTGTCAGCTTCCTGATAACCATAGGGGGAAAAAGAAGTGCGTTCTCATTTCAGCATCCCTCACCCTCCTTGCCTCTCTGGAAGAGGAAGCAAGTGAGCTATTTCTGTTACTCGTCCTGTCCTTCAGCCTCCTTCCTTCAGGATCCTTAGCTCTTGTCAATCATTCCAGTGCCCATTCTGCCCCTAATTCTAGCTTTTGCAAGCTTCAGCATGAAATTAGGTGGGGGTTGTTGGGTTTCTCTGCACGGCATGGGGTCCAGCTGGAGAATAAGTTGACATCCTGGTAATCTCTGTCAGTGGGTGCTCGCTGGCAGCGCTGGGATGGAGGAGCAGCACAAGCACTGGAGCTCTTTCTCTGCAGGTTCAGGAAACCAATGTCGCATCAGTTTGCACTCAGTTTGAGCTTGGAAAGGTGAGTTTTGCTGCCGTAAAGCTTAATTTTTTTTGATTTTATTTTTCTTAACAAAAGCTTAGATTCAGTGGGAATTCATAACCGAGACCAGTGTCCACACTTGCCAGGGAAATCTTGCAACTACAAAGCATCTGAGTGGATTTTTAAACCCCATTTGACTAATACCAGAAGGATTAGCATATTATTTTGTTCGATGCCAACACAAGAAATCCTCACGTGCTTTAAACAGAAGGGTTACATTTACCTGGGTGGTGCTAAGCTAAGGTGATGAGAATCATGGTGTGAAAAGCCCAGATACACTCATGGCCCTGGGGCATGGAGTACTTCAGGCTGAGCCAGCTGTTGTGCTACTTGTCACGAAGGAATGGGATGGAGAAGCAGGCTCTTTCAGCTCACGAGTGAGCTGACATGATTTGACATTCTGAGTGTAGGAGGTGTGAAACACTAAACTAAGACTACTAATCCAATGGTGGTCAGCTAAGCAGTTTGGTCAGAAACGTCAGGGGTAATACACAAGTACAGATCTTTGAGCCTCTTAGCTACCTTCTGCTTTCAGTTACATCAGTATAAATCCATTGACTTCCCTAGAGTTCCCACATCAAACTTTTTTCAGTGGTCCTGAGAGCAGAGTTGAGGGGACAGAAGGGAGGAGAAAGAGGCGAATGGATCAAAAATGCAGTCTGCAATTTTACTGTGCACAAGGTATATTCCCTTTCATGTGTTTCAACCGTTTGGCCTAACAGAGGATGTTCTTTCTGGCCAACAACAACTGTGAAGCCACAAACAACAATCATTAGCATCTAAGACTTCGGCAGTAGCATCAGTGGATTAGAGATGTTGTTATGGAAAACCTCTAGTATGCAAGTATGTACATGCTACTGAACACGCAATAGTAACAATCCCATTTTTAATCTCCACCCTAATCCTATCTAGCTATCTGCTGATCATAGGCAGAAGAGACCATCTGAAGTCCTCAGAGCCGAACTAGAGTATTCCAGAAACCACAGCATCGAAAAAAATTGATTTTTTAAACAGGAGAAAAGCCTTAGCACAGTTTAAAAGTTGTCTGGGAGGTGATGTGTGTAGTCCCTGTTCCTGTCCCTGACACGGAGGGTATCTGGCACACTGTGAAGCCAGAGCTTTTGCGAAGTGCAAAGGTAGTTGGGGAGAGCCAGGTCATGCTACTCTGCAAACTCACTGCAGCAGCAGATCCAAAAGGCAATAAATAATAGCTTAGCTCTCAGTCCTTACCTGTGCTGATCTAAGGGAACTCAGGATAAGGAAGCAAATGTTGACCTAAACCACCTTTAATCCATCTTCAATCTCGGCATTGGCCAAAGATCCCCTTTAACCAGTGTCAGTTTATTAGAGGACTGCAGCTCTTGTTCTAAAAATCCCAAACTCTGTCACGGCAAGCGCTCAGCTGGAGGTGGGCAGGTCGTGTACAAACCAGCTGCGTTCATTCATAGTTCTTCTGTGCCACTGTGCACCTCTGTAAAGGCCATGCTGAGGTCCTTTGCACTTCTTCGCTGGGCCTTTGATCTCTGCCAGCACTGTGCATTCCCCTCTCCAGGCCGAAGAAAAATGTTTTTTACCACCAAGGAAATCTGTCAGAGAGATGTTACTAACCCAATCACCTCCACTTTGTGAAGGAAATGTAGATTCCATTCCTTTTGTGCATCTGAAATGCTGCTGCCAAACCTGTGCTATGTAAGGTCAGGGAAAACACAGTAAGCTAACAACAAATACTCAGTAACGCCGGAGCAAGAAGATGTGCATATCCCAGAAAATAAATTTGGCTTTGGACTGAACATAAAAAGATTTCCCAAAATCTTTGTCTTTTCAATTGAGATCCAGGTTTACAACATTGAAAGTAGCCATCCAGGTTTGATCTCAGGTTGGCCCAGATGAGAGGTGACTCTCCGGACCAGCCCAAGCACAGGAAGCTCGGTCAATCCTCAGGACTGATCTTTCTCTGAATAACCCTGGAGACACCCCCAGCCTTGACTCCAGGGTGTCAGACACACAAGATTTGCTGTGGCTGCCCTGCAGTATCAGATCAGCTTCATCACCACAGTATCACCTTGCTGTTGTCTCTCTCCTTTTAACTCTGCAGAAAGATTACAGCTCTCCTCCTCTGGGTTTGATGAGATCCGGTTTTGCTTACACCGTAATGATCAATCATGAAAAAAATGAGTGACATATACCTGTTATGAATTAGCATATGCTGTTAGTTAAGCCTTTGAATGTGTGTTTAATTTTTAGGTGGATGCGTAATTACTCTGTGACCTGTTTAGCATTTCAGACTCATTCCTTTCAAAGACTGGAGAAAAAAAATAGGTTACATCCAAGCTGAAATGAAAAACACAAAAGGTTTTTTTTCTGTATCATTTTAAAAAGGTTTCTGAACAAATTTGTTTTCAAAGGAGTTTGCTCTCAATCCTAAAATGACAACTGCCAGTAGCTGGCTGGGAAAAAGCAAAAGTTAGCCTGAAAACTAATAAAACTCACATGACCTGAAACTGTACAATACCGAGCCCATTTGTAACCACAGCTAGATTTCTTTGTCATTCTGGGAAAAATAGTGAAGAGTCTGGGCGTTTTCTTTGTTACAATTTTTCTTAAAGGGATTTTCATTTGGGAGGCAACAGCAGAAGGGATTTTTGTTGGTTACTTCTCTTTCAAAGCTTAGAATAATGGGCAAGCAATACGATTTTGGCAGGAGAGCATCGCATCCCATGTTAGAGAATAAAGTGTTCCCTTGATTATGTACCGAGTGATAACCCCTTCTGGATTTATGGATTTTTCTATATATTTGCATAGAAATTCATTACAGCACCCTTTTAGCTGATAAAAGTAGCACATTGTTGCATGTTTCTGCATGTCTTACAGCTCCCTGGACAAGCTATTGATCAGGTAGATTGCTCCCAAAGAAGCAGAAAGTCATTCTGTGCGCTCTTGGACAAGAGATAAGCCTTGTTGCTAGTCTACAACATGCCATATCCCCCTCTCTCTTTGCATAGAGAGTGATAACTTCAGAAGTCACTTGCTCCTTTCTGTATGAGATTTCACAGGGAAAGAAAGCAAAGAAGGAGAAAGCACAACTTTTCAAATGGAGGAAAGTCAGTCCTTTTCTTTGCCAGATTCAAAAAAAAGCAATGCTTGCCCAGCCCTGCTGTTTCCATGTTGATTTCAGTGCTAAAAATGATGCACACCCATTATATTAGCGTGGATTTCTTCAGAGAGCATATTTTCATTCAGATTCATATAGCTATTGACCAGAAGCAAGGTTAAATTGAGCCTGTTTAAAAATTAACCCAATTTTTAAAAAATTGCATAATGCAGTAGCACTCTTCAGGCAATCCTTCAGCTTTCTAGCATCAAGTCATCTCTGATGATGTGCAGGCTGTGTTTAAAGGCAACGCATTCCGAACAGCTCCTGTGCCTGTGAAGTTCTGTGCTGTTGCTTTAAACTGCTGATTCTCTGATGGTCTTTATATTGTTATAGTGTGGAAACAAGTTCGCTCACGCATTTCTGCATTTATTTCCCTGGACACCATCTTTCAAAAATACAGCTTTGAATGTGCCCTTTTCTAATTCCACGCCCCTAGAACAGCTCAAGCAAGGGATACAGGAAAATGCAGGAAACTTCAAGTGCTTTAGGAATCCTCTCTGTCAAAAACACATCTACCTTCAAGCCCGTGTTTTGTCTGTCAGAGCAGGGGCAGGTGAGGGAAGTATGTTAGGAAGCAATAATCCAAAGCTTGTCGTAAATTTAAATCCCGTAATTCAGAATGAGCTGCGATTCCTGCTGTCAGGAACACAGAGCTAAGTAAAGGTTAGATTTCTTCTCCTACTGTATTTTCATTCAGATTAATATTTAAGCCGTGCCGGTGGTTGTGTCCAGGAGAACAGTCGGTCCTTTTACAGCTATAAATGGCAAGAGGCTGGGTCTGTTAGAGCTGGCCTGTCAGCTGTTTGAGCAAGGCGAGCACCTTGCTGCAGCTGGCCCCAGACCCTGCGTGTTCAGAGCTCTCGGGCTCTCTGCTCGCACCGGCTCGCTCATTGGTTGTAGCTATCGCCCTCCTCGCAGCGACTGCTGCTGACAGTGTATCTCTCCTCAGCTGAGATTACTGCCTATGACCTACTTTGAGAATGGTGTGAACCAAGGTTCACAAATTGTCTTGGAAGGATGCCACGAGGTTGGTGTGCAAACATGCGCGGTCCGGGAGGCTTCTGGCGGAGCAGAGCCGGCTGTCTCCGTGTCCTTCCAGATGCAGCGCGCGTTCCTTCGCCAGCCCCGGCTTTACAATCCGTCTTTGTGCTCTTGAGTGCGGCATATTGATTTCCCAGGCAGGCCTGCTAGGTTAGAGAGCCTCTGGCCAATAAGTCCTCCGTGGCTTTTTGCTCTCAAAACAGCTGAAGTAGTAATAAAGATGAATAAAGGGCTTCAGGCTGAGCTGTCAGCTGAAGCCTAGCAGTAGTAGTAGTAGTTGTAGTAAAAGCAGTAGTAGTGGTATCAGAATACAAGTCACAAAGGAGAGCTAAGCAGTGATATTTTATTTACACAGTTCATGTGTTTACTATAATCTGCTCGTTTATAGTGTAATGTAAACTTGCAATTACCAAAGCTGCTTTCCATGCCAGATGAACAGTTTAACCTGTATGTCATTCCAAAATACTGATAGAGGAGAAAATTCAACAGAAAGGAACAGCCTGGAGAATTGCAGCCTGAAAGCTGTATGGGTTTGGGGTGGGGTTTTTTCTTTTTTTTTTTTTTTTTTTCTCTTCTTCTTTCTCTTCCTTATATAAGCTCTGTGCTGCAGAGGAAAGTTTCCACAGACTCAGAAAGATCATATGCAGTTTCAAATCTACTTGAAAGATAAGGCTTTTTTTTTTTGCCCTCCCCAAGGCTAATATATTGCATACCTACTCAGTACAGGGCTGCCTGTTATCTGATAAGATAATTAGCATCAGGCACTCGGAGAAGCTTACGTACTTTTTAAAAGGAGCATTACTGAACGTTCACACAGAGAGTTAAAGAGCGTGCTTATCAGAGCTTTTCCATGCAGAAGACTTGCGCTAGTATTTGACTTTGGGTCAAGAAGTCCTTTATTAAATTAGCAATGCAAATGTGTTTTACTTTATACACGTGGAATTTAAGTGTGTCGGACAGCCTCCCTCTAGAGCACTTTGGGGCTTTTTACAGATTTAGCGTGGGCCAAGAGTTCCAAGTCAGGCTCTGAGTATTTCTTTTTGTTTGTTTTATCCTCTGTAAAGACATCTGTTCTACATGGCTCTCCACCTTGGCCGCAGTTCAATTTCCACTGACTTCCATGAACTCCATTATGAAACCCAAGTGCAAGCCTCCCTTTGCACCAGGACCAGCCCGTGACTCCTGAGCGCAGACCTGCAGCTTACGGATGCCCTCAGCCACCTCTCCTGAAGCACGTGGCTATGGGGAGCAGCCACCAACTTGAGGAAAGTACACCTCACCCTCAGCTTGTCCCTCCCCTGCTGATTGACAGTCATGAGCCCTTGAAGCCATGCTATAGTAGTTTAAAAATAGGGAAAGCTGAGACAAAGACCTTTATCAGCTCTAAAAGCAGGACAACACCGATGCTTACCTTGCCTGATGTGGTCTTTGCTGGTTGCTACATGGCTAAAACGATCCACGGTGGTCAAAGGGGGAAGAGGGCAGGAGCTGAAACAAGAACTTGACATCTGACATTTGCTAGTCCTGTTTGTGAAGCAGCTGGCCCATAGGCAGGAGCTCCTGTCTGAGCATGCCTGAAGGATCCTCTGCAGCAAACCTTTCTGGCCTGACAGTTGTAATAATAAATACCACAACTAGGCTGACATTTTGGCCTGGCAGGGTCTTTCATAAGTCTCAGCTGGGAGTGATTGTTTTAATGAAAAATGTTAATAGATGAATAGTTTGCCTGTGAGTTGTTGCTTCTAGCGTAGAAGGCACCGAGTTGTTTTTAGTGGTTGTTCATTTCTTTTAATAGCATACGTGGAGTTTTCTGGGGGATGTGGCAGTGCTCCTCATCTAAAAGGTGGGAGCAGGACTCTGAAAAATAGGCGGAATCCTTGTCACTTGCATCATTCTGTGTGACTGTGCGAGGTGTGATGGCAACTGGGGGAAACTGGAGCCCAAGCGGGGAGGGGGCAGGCAGGAGGTGTTCTGGTCCCTGTTACAGAGCTGCTGGCGAAGGAGAAGAGTTCTCATCCTACCCCATAGGGGACCGGGGTATACATATGCAGACCCAGGTTATTGCAGATGGAGCATCAACTGCACAGGAAATATTTTTCCTCAAGATGTTTTTCCAATTAATTGCAAAGGAAAAAATGGTCACTGATGTAGGGAGGAGGCAAATCCTTCCCGCTCCTGATAAGTCCTGTTAGTCTGACTGAAAGATATGATGCATCAGCCTGTGGGGTTTTGCCTTCTAGGCAACCAGCCAGTCTGTTGAATGAGCAGATTGCAAAAAGGGACCGTGGCTGGAGCAATACAAAGCAGGCCGACCCAATGTTTCTTTTTTCTTTTGTGTTGCCTACCATTTTAGAAAACATTTTGGAGTAACAGAAAAAATCAGGGAGACAGAGACGTAACTACTGCCAGGCAGGCTCAGCCCTCAGCTCCCACTCTTCTGTCTGCCCCCAGCCCCTCCCAGAAATGAGGGAAGACTTGAGCAGAAGAACTGAGAGACAACCCGTGAGTACCAGGTGACAGAAATGTTGCCTGGCACAGACATGGACGCAAAGTACTGCAACGTACTTTGTCACTGCCAGATGCCTACTTCTCTGACGTTACAGAAGGAGCCTAATGTTGCTTTATAAACCTCAGTTGACACTACTCACCTTGTCACATTTCTTGTATGAGAGGTATCTTATTTCACAGCCTCTGCCGAAACATCCCAAGCACTCAAGCTAAATTAGGAGAAGAAATGTAACGTGGGCTTTCCAGGTTTGAGCAAATGGCTATGGAAACAGGGTATTTAGGGCATAAGTCAATGGATGTTATGATCTCCCCGTTTGATTTGAATCTTCCATCACAGCTAATGTGTGGTCTGGTAAGATTCATTCATGGATCTCTCTTTCAAAGAGCAAGATTCCACAAGCCACCACCCAAACTTTAACTGTCCTCTGCTAATCAGGTTGACAAAAATTAATCTCTAACATCAGCTGTGAGGCAGCCAGTAACTTGATCCCGATCACTGAGACTTCAGGGTAGCACAGGGTACTGAGACTGTCCTTGTAACTTTGGCCAGTGAAAAATAGTAGTGCACAATTATTTGGTGGATCACTCATATTTGATACTGTTGATCATCAAATGCTGCTAACCTGTGTGGAGAAGCTGTGCGTATCAGTGGAAGCTCCATGAAATCATTCTGTTCCTTCTCCCAAGGCGGAGCCAGAGGAGTCACAAGCAGCAGTTGTTTTCCTGTGTCCAAACTCCTCATCTCTGGAAGCTGACAAGGCTTCTTCCATACACATGTGAAACCATTGGAGAGCTGGGGAGATCACATGGTGAGCTGAAGTGCCTGCTTTTCTGTAGGTGTTATCTAGGTTTTCATATTCCTTATTGCAAACATAATTACTGCCTTCCCCTAATTATCTTAGTGACTACCGTAAATTGGCATTGCACTGCAGAGCAAATGGCCAGAAGTGAACCAGACAAGTCTAAGATCTCAGTTGTATTAAATAGCTGCATCAGTGTTACTTAAAATCACATGTAAACAAAATTGGCTATGCTAGCTTAAGACCGTCTTACTTGCAAATACCAAAACAGCTCCTAAATAGATTTAAGCTTAAACCAAAACAGACATGGTTTAACACTGAAATATGGGAATGTCCACTTTGTCTTCTACGCCAGTTTAACTAAAATGGATTTTAAATTATACCTTTAGAGAAACTAATATAAATTTTCCTAGCAGCTTAGACCTAGACAATGACTGTAGAAGCAGAGGAGTACTTTGAAATTCTTCTTTCCGTAACTGTTCCAGGTGCTGAGGGCCTTTGACATTTCTTTCACCTCTGTGAACTTTTGGACTTCAGTACTTGGCCACAGAATATGCCCAGAAATAGGAAAGTTCCATCCTCAGTTCACAAGGACCCGACTGTTGTCTTCACTGTGTTGGTGCAGTGCAGCTGCGATGGTCCACATAAAATGATAACCGCATTTGAAATCAGATGCTCAGAAAACTGGAACAAATGGGAGCACTCTGTCAGTTTATCACGCACACATTGCCATAGGCCTGTTGCTCATAAATGTCTCCCCATTTTTTTCTGTCTGCTGTGCATGGAAGTTCTGCTTCGTTGCATGGAGCCCTGGGTGGGTTTTCAGATTTGATCCTGGAAGGCTTCCAAGGAAATGGCCTTCACCATTTCTGAGATTGGCCCTTCCTTTACGATCATGATAGCACGCACGTGCATTTCACAGAAGCAATGAAACTGTCAAGCGATAAAAGGAAGCTTCTGGACACAGGACTTTCCCAGAAGCTGCATCTGGACTGAGGAAATGTATTTTTGCAGTGAATAAGATGTCTGTAGACATCATCACTTTCAGAAAATGTCAAACTCCCTCGTAAGTTAAGAAACACACAAGTGCATGTATAACCCCTACAGGATTAATCAAGCTCTTTCTCCTATGGGGTGCTAAGGAAGGAAAAGTGGGAGAGATTATTGTTGCTATTTTTACATGCTTGGAAGCTGCTAAGTGATTATAATAATGGGAGTCATAAATTACTTCACCAATGCATTTGGAGATGAAACAGTGAACTGACTCCTTGGAGAAATATGGGATAGGTATTCTGAATGGCAGACACCGCAGAGGAGTGGGCTCAGGCACTGGGAAAGGGAGACTGTATGGATGAAGCTGGATTTCTGTTCTGCTCCCCAACTTTAATTCGTTTGTGGTGCAAGCAGAGCAGGCACCGCATTTGCATTCTGCAAGTTTGGTGAAAGCCTTCGCACCTGCTACCTGAAGCAAAAGAAATTCAAAAGTTTATTCAGGGGATTCTTTTTTTCTTTTGCTGCTCCCAAAAAAGAAGCTCATTCATATGCACTTGACAGTGAGAGGTAAATTTTCAGTGCAGTGCAAGGTGACTTACCCACATGATTCCCAGGAACAGTAGCGGGAATGCTGCAGCAAAATCCTCATGCCAAGGCATGTGAAAACATCTGTAGATGAATCCACTGCCCTGTGGCAATGGGAATCCTGGTCAATGAATTTTGTGCTGAGTGCTGAAACAAATAAAATCCATGCCACAAATCTTCTGTCTGCAGTACTGTGATTCTCTCTCTTTGAGATTCTGTGCAGACTTCTTCCTGGTGCATTGCATTAATATTAAATTAACAACACACTACTCACATGGAACTTACATTCCAAAAAAAGCTCACATTATGCTGTAAGCCTTTTATTACAAAATAATAGCAGTCGTGAGGTTAAAGTTTGTTCATACAGTTTTCTATAGAACATCTGTACATTTTTTATGGAGGATAAAAGCTACGTTCCATGTGTAGCTTAGTCATATGAATATAGATAATGAGTAGTTTATTGAATTTCCTTTTAGATTTTACCATTCGCTTATATTCATATAAAGCATGCAAAACATACCAGATTTTTGTAAGTGGTGCTTTCTTTTCAGAAACACTAATTTCTCTGTCAGTGTTCTGCAGAGGATGTGACCTGATATGAAAAGGACCTATCCTCTAGGATTTAGCTTGTAGCTAGAGGCATAAATCAGAGATTCTCTGAAGTGGATTGTAATCCACACTGGAGAGAATAAAGAGAAATCACTAGGTCCATATGGAGCAGGACCTTGAAAAGCTTTATGAGGACCACATTCACTGGAATAGTTATCCAGCATCCAAGCCATGGAAGCCCACACAGGCTTCAAAACTAAAATATTTCAGGGCTTTTGTGGCCTTCCATGATGCGGAAACTGGACAGAATTTTTATTGAATCTGGCCCTAAATAAGCAAAAGAATTTTGTAATCAGTGCATGGTTTAACAGGAAGCCAGAAAAAAGTCTTTTAATATTGGAGTGATATGGTGGGAAAGCTTAGCCCTAGATACAGTCCTGGCTGCTGAGCTCAAAAGAAATTTGCCTGCAAGCAAAACTAGCTGGGAGTACAGCAAACTCCTAATTAACCTGCACGGGAAAAAGGTAAGTATTGGAATCTCAGTTTTTTACTGCGTATATGAGCGCAATACCTTACTTTTCAAATGCTGACCCTTCACCCCACAGAAATGTTTTCAATGCCTTAAACAGACTCAATTCCTGAGTGCTTATCTCCCTCCTCTTCTTCCCATCTTGTAGAAGCACTTTCAGCTATTGGTAGAGAACTCTGGATACAGTGCCAGAGCTCCTTAATGCCCTTCCAGGTGTCAAACAGCAGGGACTATTAGAAAGCAATATGTAGCAATCCTCAACCCTGATGGTATTTCAGCCTTAAGCCTAGATCCTGGAACAGTTGCTTGCTGTATTGCCAAAAGTCTTGGAGATTAAAGCTTTGGTAGTATTGATATGAAACAGGCAAATAAGTGACCGCTGCACGATGGTCTAGATTCAGAAGGGACTACATCTTTAAATCATCCCAGTGCTCTCCAGTGAGCCTTGTGCCATGACAGTCAGCAGAGTTACTAGGAGGGGCAAGTATTCTAACTGTAATTGTGCTTTCTCGCCTTGAAGTTTTATTTTCGTGTTTTAGATGCAGAGATTTGAGTAGTGTCAAAAATTGTCCAAAGGGGCATTAACCAACATCTGAGAGCATTATGGAGATCTGGATAAGTAGACAGGGCTCATTTGGGGTCTAGATGAATGGATCTGAGCTCATTCCTCTAGCTTCAGAGTATACCTGTAAATGATGATGATTTCACCCGGAGCAGCATGTAAGCATTTCAATAAACACGGTGTGCATTGTGTAGCAAAATCAAAGCTATGCAGTAATAACTACCCTGCAGCTAAATGGATGCTTTTTCCGCAGCTGAATCCTTAGAGGGATGATGTAGTTTTTAGTCATTCATTGCCATGTGACTTATTAAAACAATTAACAGGCAAAAAAAGTGGTTATTTTGAGTGGTTTGGCGAAGGCTACACAGAGTGAAGTTCAAGCAGAGTGAGTTTCTACCTCTGTTGGTAGCAAAGCATGTGAAGTGGCCGTGGCTGCGCTTCTCTTCTTAGCTCCCCTTCTAACTCACTGTTTGACCTTGGAAAAGTCCCCTGGCCACTTCGGGTTTGTGATTCATTACGAACTTGAAACTCATATCAGCTTCTCTAAAAGATTTGCGGGCTCTCTAGGCAAACCTGGGTCCAGCTCTGGGGTTGAGCCTGATGGGTTTATAATTTGAGCTCTGTGTGCACAAGGTTTGAGGTTTTGACATGTAACCAGATGAAACATAATGGTTTCAGCTGAGTTTTGCTTTGAATTTTTGGGTTCAGCTGCACTCCTCACTTAAAGGGAAGGCCTGAAGGTGGTGAAGCTAACTGAAGAAACTGTCCACTGAGGGCTTCTAGGGGAAAACCAGATAGTTTCACTCAGTCTGATTTAAAATTAAAGCCCTCGGTGTATGGTTTAGTGTGGTTTTTATATTCAGTGCAATTGCCTGTACCCTATTCCAGGAGGAGAATATAAGAGAGGCAGGTGTGTAACATTAAAAACCTGCAGGATGCCTTGGATGGAAGATCTCAGCGCACAAACATGGAAGCATCGTGAGCAACAACGCAGATTTTCCCTTTTTGAATTTCCTTGCCTTGCCACCATTTCCTCCTTCCCAACGATCCAAACAGTACAGTGCAAACAAAACTTGTAGTGATTTTAACCATGAGCTACCCCAAGACTTGCAGGACAGGTCTTTTAGATTTCCTGCTGGGTGGCAAATAGGTACTTTGTCAGTGTGCTCACGGCCGCAGTCAAAATGCACCTCGTGTTCGTTGTCCAGGTTGCCGTGCTTGGGTCCTACTTTGCTAGACCTATGTGTCTCTGTCTGGCCTTGTAGCTGTGCTCTGGACCTGCAGATCTTTTTGAGGTCTGAAAAGCCAGTGGAGCCTGAAATCAGCTCTAGTTTGTCAGCGATTTAAAGTCATTTCCATGCTCTAGTCATGTGGACACTCCAGCTTGTAGCCCATGCCTTGAAACAGAGTTAGCGTAGACAGCTAAATAACGCAGCCTTCACGCAAGAGTTTTCCACAAACAATTGTTATTTTCTTAGGCAACAGATTTCGAGGGCATGAAGGCTGGGTGAGCTCCGGGCCATGGTTTGCTCAGGCTGTTTCTGCACCGCAAGCATGGAAGCAATTGCCAACACTGGATTTAGCTGGCCTGCATGGGCTATGTCCCAGCTGCAGTGAGACCCAAGTACTGACCCCCCACCCCACTCCCAGGCTGGAGGGACCTTCAGGGGCTGGGCTGCTGGCTCAGGCCGGTGTCATGGACCCAGTTCGCACAGTGGTGGCATAGGAGAGGAAAGGAGCACAGGGTCCTTTGGGGCTGGCCGGCTCATGGGGAGGTAGCCATCTGCTCCCCAGCACTCAGGAGAAAACTTCAGAGGGCAGAGTCTGGCACCACATTGTGTAACTTTATTTTAAAGAACTAACTGTGATTTTTATATGGAGTGTTCGTGTGCCAAAAATACAGCTCTTTTTATTTAGTGAAATATCCTTTGGAAAACTGTAAAATCATGACAGGTTTTCATATTTATTTTACATTCAGTTCAGGATTATACACGATCAGCTTTAGGGCCTTGTAGGAGCCAAGAGAATATAAAGGTTGTCAGAAAATTGGAGGCTTTATACCAGGCTGTTCTGATTTAACTGGCAGACCATTTAAAGTTACTGAGATCTGGGGAGAAGCAGAGCTTTTCAGAAATGTCAGTCTTGTGAGGAGAGTGCTGCAGTTTCTGACTGGCACCCACTCTCCAAAGTACTGACCTCAGCACCGGCAGGAGAACGGCAGCAGCATCTTTAAGCTATATTTTGTTATTATTGTTTAGAAGTTTCCCCCTTTCTGAATAGATAAGTTTCCCTTGGAGATGTAGTAGCATCTGGGCTTTCTTGCAGCTGAGTTTAAAGCCGCCTGGTTCCCCGAAATGAAGTGACAGCTTTTAGTCTTCCACAGGAACGTGTGAATGTATTCAGGTTCATTTATAACACACAGAGAAGAAAATTGATATTAGGGGGAAAAGAAAAAGCAGGAAAGAGGGAAAAAAAAAAAAAAATCTCTGAGGGCTTCATCTGCCCAGGCTGGGAAATAGTATAATGCATCCACACACTTCAGTCCCTGTGTGCAGAGTAGTAATGGGATATACACGCACACATGTGCACACACGCACACAAGCCGGGATCCTTTTCAACCAGTCAAATTATTTTTTGAGGTATTTTTCTTAGTTCTAATAATAAATGCTGAAATCTGGGGTTAGTGCAACATACAAAGATAGCCTTCAATATACACAACGTGGGTTACGTCTAACTGTATTCAGTATACAATGACGACATTGTTTCTCCTCTTTTTTTTCCCCTCACAAAAGTATAAAAGAGCATCATGCTACAGACAGCACATTTCAGTCTGAAGTGGAACTGGCAGAGGATTTCAATGGAAAGTTGATTTATTTCAAGGGATTATGGGAGTCCAGGGATAAAGCTGGCACCCAGCCACAGGGAGAGCCCTTGACCTAGAAGCAGGAACAGTTTTCAAAGCAGTACATGTACATAACTGAGCAGAACACTTTAATTTAGTGCAGAGCATAACCTGAATTCCTTCTCTGAGGGAAGATGAAAGAAAGAAATTTTACTTCTTAGTAGGACGTTGGAAGCTGTATCCAAAGCTCTTTGCCTATTTTACATCTTATTCTGCAACATTGCAGGAAGCAATTGTTTGTGACAAAAGGCCACTTTCTTCCCTGTGTAACTGGGAAAGCAAATTGAGCTGCCACTCATAAAACCAACTGGATACAGAATTAATTTGCTTTTCCTGATAGATGAAACAAGTTAACAGGCCACTGCAGGTTACTCTCTGAATCAACATATGAAACATAATTTCATTGTCTTTCCTCCCCCCTTCCTCTAGGCCTTGAGCGGTAATTATAAAGACTTCAAATCTCCCTAGTGACATCAGCTGGTTAAAAAAATTTGGATCACAGGAATAATGTAACCCAGAGCCTGCTTTCAGCAGCATTGTTCACACTCCAGAGAAGGTAATTCCATACAAAGCACTCTTCTGTAACTATGCTCTATTAATTTTCGTGGTAGTTTTCAGTAAGCTTCACATCGGGATCCACATCATCTGGCCTATTACTTAGTCGGAAGGTACAAAGCATAACAGCAACAGAACAAGTCTTTGAAATGATATTTTTGAGCATTTCATGAAGACCGCGTGTTATATCAAACATGCCATAATAATTACATTTCCTAAAACTTCCTAAGCAGTAATAGGCTTCTAGCTCAGCTGGCCTTGAAATCAATCATAAACTTCAGCCGCCTAATTAAGTGCTTTATTCTGCAGCTCATAGTCCGCCAAACGTCCGCAGGCGTCTGTAGGTATCTGACCTGAATCGAGGACTCTGGGCTTGAGCCCTGTGTTTCCAGACAGTGCGTCTGACTGATACTGCAGAACCACAAAATGCCAGATGGTTTCAACATATTACATAGCTCCCTGTATGGGCATCCACCGACAGCGTGTGCCTTCCTGTAAAATTTCACATGCTGAAACAACTTCTTGCAGTGTGGAGACAACACTGCGCCTGAAAACAAAGATTTAACGACATTGACGTTGCTCAGCCTCTTGTCAACTTCTGGTCTGGGAAAAATTGTCAGCTGTTCTAAAATTAGAAGATAACATAGCGCTAGCTAGAATAGGGCATAGTCTGGGCAGGCTTCTTCATTATCGGTTTCCTTGTCGAACTTTAATCCTTATTTTATGACCCTTCCGCTGGTTTGGGTTTAGCTTGCATCAGGGGCACAAACTGCCCATGGTGGCAGATTTGCACGGTGATTTTGCTGTGTACATTAAAAAGAGACTAATGGATTGATTTCACTTGTCAGCTATAATGAGTGAGGACTGAGGGGCCTTCCCACCACCCGACCTGTGGCTGGGTTGGATCCCATGTAGGAGGTTTACAGTCTAGGGGGCCAGGGAAAGCGGTCCTTTTGCTATGTTACCTGAAGCAATCTTGACTGAGACTGCCAGGTCCCCTTGCACGCTAACTGGTCTACTGGTTTCCTTGTTAACTCGCACACAAATACCCTGGATCTCTAGGGAAATGGGAAAGAGCCACGGAGCCAGCTCTGTGCAACAGAGGGAGCCTCCTTCCTCTGTGTACCCGTGCATCCTTTTGTCAGGCTCTGGAGGGCAGGCCCTGACCCTTTGCGTTTCCTGAGCTAAGTCTTTCAATGCTGTGAAGTTCTTTGGGCTCCCAAACTGTGCCTCTGGGCATGCCCTGAACTAGCATTGGCAAAACTGATGAGGTTGGTGCCTGCTTCACCACTTAATCTGGGAAGGAGAAAGAAGGTAAATTAAGCTCTCAGAGGAGAGCCGTTGGGTTATTCCTGCTTCCTTAACGCATGCAGTCAAGACCTAGATAAGGCAGATTTACCTGTGTGTACCTTTGCTTAGCTCTGGCATTTGGGATCTAGCATCAGGTACTGTAGGAGATGCCGGCAGTGCAAATGCATGGGATAAAACCCTGGCTGCATTTGTCATGCAGAGCAGTTTGAGACTCCTGCCCAGGAGCCCCCTGAAATGCAAGGGTATTAAATCCTGCCTGCAGCCAGCTGCCACAGTCTTTTCTTGAGCATATCCATTTCTTCCAAAGCTGTAAGAATCAGGCCTTGCAAGCCTGATCCTGAACTGAGCGACACAGAAATGTCTCCCAGTGCATGCTGAAGAAAACAATGAACTGCTAACTCATTTTACCCCTCATGCAGGTCACAGACAGTTTGGTAAGGCCAGCTTTGTGCTCACCATCGCCACCGTGATGTTCAGGAATTCCTGAGAGGCTGCCATTCCAGGGCAGAAACCACCATGCTATGTAACACAGGGTACATCCCTTTACCCATGCTCCCCCCCCCAAGTCCTCCATGTCCTTTCTGAAGAAGTTTTAGATTTGAGATGTCGCTCCAGATGTTGCTGCAGACTTTGTAATCTAGGGTATTTGCACCAAGCACGTCCTTCTGGAGAACTTTGCTTCGGGATTTCATGAAGAGATAGGGAAAACAGGAGGAATGCATTGTCTTTAAAGGTTAAGAAAAAAATAATCTTCGTGCGTTGAATGCGTTTTGCAGCCACGTTACCAGGGACATTCTGTGCAGAAAGCTACGCTTGAACTCATTTTCAGCTTATGTTGTAACTTTCCTCCTTGGCATTAGTACTAGTAAGTTTGTAATCAAATACATGGCAGCTGCACCACTGGGCCAACAAGGTCACTTTTAATTCATAGCCCTGTCTGTGGTTTGGTGGGGAAAACATAATTATGAAGTCCCTTGGGAAAGGACTGTCTTGATGTGGCCAGGCATCTTAACGGTGGTATTTATATAGCATCTTTTCTACCAATAGAAATTAATAAAAAGGAAGAATAGAAACACTTTCTGTTGCT
The DNA here is from genome assembly GCA_013397275.1 of Burhinus bistriatus. Taxonomy (NCBI): domain Eukaryota; kingdom Metazoa; phylum Chordata; class Aves; order Charadriiformes; family Burhinidae; genus Burhinus; species Burhinus bistriatus. The sequence goes on along the minus strand of VYXH01008241.1, from coordinate 286,131 downwards.
TTTACATAGCAAGGAAACACGTAACTGATTTTACGGTGTGTTGCTTATAATTACTCTTTCGTATCTACTAATTATGGCAAAGAACAGGAGAACTCTAATGACAGTAGCGTTAACTGAATAAAATTTTAGTTACTTTAGCTTTAGTGAATAATATGTCTTCCTCAACTGCATTTACTAATATCTTCGTTGATAAGACTCACCATTCTGCGTATTCATTTTGTAGTTAGAGAGGGATTGTTTATAATTTACAGTTTAAGTCTGAGTGCTATTATTTTGCATTGTCAAAGAGCATCTGTTACAGTAGATAGCTCTTCATATGTTAGCGCCACAAAAAATAAAGCACACCAGCCACGTTAGCAGCCAGTTTATGAGCACCCTGCAATGTTCAGCTGTGGAAAGATGAATTTCTTTGGAAAGGGCAGAAAATGGAATTGCGTAAGTGAACTCTGTGTGGTCATCTACAGTGGGATAAATTTGTGTTATGTGTGTAGGACTCATTCACACCAGCTGTGTGATTGAGATTCAACACTCTGGTTCTCTGGGTGGGGTAAAATCCAGGCTAAAATTTGTTTGCAGGCATTGGATTGTTACCCGATTATCATTACAGGCATCCCAGGGTTTTAACCACAAGCTTTGCAGAAGATAGCCTATGTACTTTCTGCTTCTGTAGGGCAACTTACAAGTAGTCCATATTTAGAAGATCTGAATTAGATATAACCATGTGCAGGCAAACTCTAGCATAGCTTTCTTGGTTGGCTTTGCCAGTACAGACAGGACCAAGACGTTTCAAAGCACATTGGAATTAATGTTGTTTACCTTGTGACAAAGCCCTAAACGTCTTCAATGAATCCTAGCAAGAGACCTGTCATATTTAGGGTTGGTTAAGAACCTTTACTTCCTTTATGCTTGATTATAAGTCTTTATTTCTGTTTGTTTGTTTGCCTGCAGAGCACAGTAAAAGCAGCGGTTTATGAGGCTCCTTTTCACTGTACCTTGGTGGAGAAGGCAAGCAAGGGCTCTCGACAGTGCAGCTGGCACCAGGCAGCTCTCGTCTCATTTGACCAAACGGTACTCTACGAGGTTTTACCACTACTGGCCTTGTTTAGTCATGCTACAGCTTTGAACACATAGACCATACCATCACTATGAGTATTATGCCTCTTTCTACAGAAATATTAGTTGCATCCTCATAGATCAAATCAAATCATATACTGACTATAGGTGCATAACTGTGTTCAGCGTGGGCTTCCTGTGCAGCTAAAAGTGTAGCCTAGCCAGCCTTAATGGAGCTTTCTTTTTCAGAGTAAAGCTGATCATTTAAAGCCCAGAAGACTAGTAGCTCACTTCGATGTCGGCTGTGGTTGTGGATCCTCATAATTTTAAGAAATGAGGCCTTATGTTACCTGTTACAGACCACCCAGCTAGTCAGTGACGAGTGTTGTACTTTTTCCAGTACAATGTATGAGGTTTAAAAGAACATGAAAAAATGTCTTCAAATGTAATAAAGTTTAAATAACAAATAATTGCACATTGCTAGTTACATCAAGCATTTATTGTTCCATTCCACCTTGCGTTTCCTTTGATCTATTTTTAAGTCATTGCAAACTTTGTTAAAATCCAAATTCCACAATCTCCTCCCCCAAAAGTGTCCTTTTTGCCTTGGACTCACATTTTGAGAAGCTTATTTCTTTTGTGTTACTAAAATGCCAAGATTTTAATGGAATGCTTTATTAGGTTTCCAAATGCTTCTGGCCAATAACAAGCAAAGTTCAGCTCAGTAGTTTTCATCTCAGAAACATCAAATCTGTTTTCCCCGCATGTGAGAAGAGCCATGCAGCTCTTAAGAAGATTAAAGCTATAAATTCTAACGTTACAGGGGCCAATGCTTTCACAGTCCAGATCAGGCCGGGTTATTGTATGCAAGTTTTTTCCTCATGTGAATTTCCAAGACTATTGATAGCCTTCAGTTTTGCCTGGGCTTCTCCCCCCACCCCATACTCAGGTCTGCTATGTGTAGAAGATGAACACATTGCTTTTTCTTTTATTCTGCCTCTCTGCTTTATTTTAATGTTAAGAGGCAAGTTGTATCATTTTCATTATCAGTGCAGCTCACAAAACCATCTGTTACTCAAAGACATCAGGATCAGCAGTCAGCCACCCTCAAAATAAGCAGCTGTAAATCTAGAGTGCCTATACTTTCTAAATGCAGAGAGGCTTTTACATTAATCTCCTGGACTTGCTGAGTAGCTGGTACAGTGCCCAAACACAAGTAAGTAAACTCAATTAGTAAAAATAGACATGATGTGGCAGTTCAATATATGGCATTTAAGCATGTGTGCTACAAACCAGAAGTGCTCGGTTCAAGTCCCAGAGACTCTGTTTTGTACCTATGATTCAGTTATTTTCCTGGTTGCCAAATACCTTGTAAAAAAACAATAGTAGTATATTATTTTCACAAAGATGTAGTACTGCTGTCATTTACACAGGTGTAAATCTGGGGAAACTCAGCTGACTTGTTAGGACTCTGGATGTTCAGCAACTCTGAAAAATTACATTTTTCAACTGATGCTTGAAAGCTAGTACGCAAACCAGCTTTAATGCTCATCTGTTATATATGCAGAATTACATGGAACGTACTATTATAGGCAGATAAGAAACATTTGCAAGAAATAGATACTTTTTGGAGCTTTGTTCTGCACAACAGGGCAAGTCTGGGTACATTAATTTGCAGCATAAGACTTAAGGGAAAGTCTCCTTTATCCCCTTTAGCAATGTAGCAGACTACACCTCCTTTTTTTATGGCAAGCTGATCAAAGTCAAATTATTCAAGCGCAAGTTCTCTAAGATCCCTGTGCTCCACTGCGTAACAGAAGGGCTTAGGTCTGGGTGTGGTGTTCTTGACCTTCTAGTCTTTTGTCTTTTCAGCCTGTTTTACTTCCTCTGTCTGCCTGGTTTTAGCCAGGAGAGTGATCTAAAGAGACCCTGTTTGTTTTCCGTGCACATTATGATAGGCTGCCATTGTGTAACGACATACAGTATGCAGGATAAAACACCCTGCTTATTATAGCGTAGTTAAAAGGCCTGTCACTATTTCCATTTCAAATTCCTATTTTCAGGAGTTTACTACTGAGCCGTAACAAATTGCAGGCAGGAAACTTGGCAGTCACATTCCCAGCCTAAGAGCAAATTCTTTTACCAACTTTAAATAAATAAATTAATTAATATTAATGGCATGTGCTCCCAGCATGCAAAATAAAGGAGGTTTTGTTATTGTTTTGTTTTGTTTTATCCTTGAAACAAAAGATGAATATTAAGGAGAGTATTTACATACCAAGCGTCCCCATACAGGAGTTATACAACAGACCAGGAGCAGTGTTACCAAGTGATGGAGATGATTATCTGGTGGGCGTTCTTAATTCTCCTAAAAGGAATATCAATACAGAAGGGCTATTGATCGACACATACAAGAAGAAGCTGGGAAGAGCAGAAGAGAGTTGTATATCACAAATACTTACAATGCCGACAAACTACAGCTTGATAACCATGATGGGCAAGAGTGAAATTCTTTGGGGTTAACTTAAAAGGAACAAACATCAAAACAAAACAAAATAGTAACACCACAGAGTTGAAGAGTTCGAAGTGGAATAACTAATAGGTGAAACATTTTCATGGTAAATGTATTTTCAGTATATTTTAACAATCCAGGTTTTAATTATACAGCCAGATATTCAGAGTTTGAAGTCCTGAAGTAAGTAAAAAACAATTTTTGCAGAGGTTTCAAGCTGATAAATGCTCCTAGATTATCTTTCTGTTCACTGAAGATTTGAGCACTATAAGGAATCTAGGAACTGGTGACTGTAAACTACCTGAATTCAACATGCTATTAAGGGAAAGTGCTACTGCAAGAGTGCAGATTCAGAGGAAGCAACATACCAGAACTTAAGAAACCCGAGGAATTTCTGGCTAGTAAGAAGCATTAAAAATGTTAACATGTAAGAAGATAGGCGAATCCTCAGAAAGCACAGTAAGTAGGGGATATCAGGTTACAGTTCTTCTGAAGAAGAATAAAAGGGGCTTGGTGGTTGTTGGAATTTCTTCTTTCATTTCGTTTTTGGGAAATTATAAATTTTGTAGGTTAAAATAAGAAAACACTTATCTCACCTTTGGAGAAATCTACCTTTTTGCCCCACTGATGGTTTGCTATTTCTGAAAAATCAACTGGTCTCAAAAATGCAGTCTTTTCTCAGGAGGTAAGTGTTCTGAGAGATATGTCAAATAATGGAGTATTTGACTGCATCATTTACTGCAGACAACGTAACCTGTGTGCCTATGTTGTAAATTGCCTGGGGAGGAAACTTGGCCTCATGTAACTGATTTGAGCATCTAGTTCAAACAGGAGAGGGGCATTGATCCTCATTTAGGGATCTGAGAGATTATTAGAATATAAAAAAAATATTTTAGGAAATCACCAAAGGAATCACTTTCATGAAAAGGCTTTCATTTCAAGCTACATCACACAGATTTTGTGATCTCATTGGAGAGACCTTAAATGTGTGCAAGGTTGAGATAAATGTGTCTTGGTTCAGATAAATGTTTTTGAAGGCCAGACCATGACTCCTGTACAAGTTGAGCCTTTTAGGGACTCTTACAGAGCCTGCAAGCTCCTCTTCTGCAGCTTTCAGGATGATCGCTACAAGGGACTCAAAGAAACTGTTCAACTTGGCAGTGACTTGTGCTGAGCTAAAAGCTTCTGGGAGCATTCCTGGGAACCTCTGATACTCTGAAGAGACTCTAGTAGGAGACAACACTGGGGCTGGGATGCTTGCCCAGATTATAAACTATGCTGGAATTTCTGTACAGCTGATAAACTCTGCGCAGGACCCTGCAAAGTATATATGTCTTGGAACAATACTTAAAGGTTCTCAGAAGTATCTTTGGGGCAGCAGCTGGTCTATAGCACTCGCAAGCTCTGCCCCCTCCTCCCACACTGGGCACATGGTTTGACTATAAGAATTATTTGAAGAATTGCTTGCTGTTTCCCACCCTCCCTGCTCCCCCCACTATACATTTTTAACCAGCAGAGGGAAACAGAGGGGCTCAAGAATCAGAGGACTCATGTTATGATAAATGATGAAGACTCTGCAAAGAATATATCCTACTATAGAAACTTAAAAAAACAGCTGAAGCCGTAATGCAGCGAGGGAGACAAGGTCTCTTAAATACGGCTTCAGTTTGCAAGATTATAGGGGTGTATTGAAAAAAAACCCATATGATTTGAGCTGTGTCTGGAGGTGGATCACTTTGGAGGTGAGAGAGGTGGTACTGCCTCTATATGCATCTATCGTGTTTATTTCTGGGCACGGTGTTACTGCTAGGGAACAGAATGGCAAAAGGAGCAGTATTCAGAGAATAGCAACACAAGCGATTGTGGGGAGGCAGAGGTGATCTTGGCTGGAACTTCTTCTGGGCTAACTCGCTTTGCATTTACCAGCAGGCAAAGGGTGCTCATCCGTGCAGTTATTGCAGAGTAGCTGGTATCCTGTAAATCCACACCCTTGACTGCCTCACTGTAACATGTTCGTGAAGACGTACCCTCCAGCACATAGCTAACTTTAAATGTATGATTCAGAATCATTAAGACAACGGGACAACTTGTACACCTTAAGTGAGACACCAAGTTTACACACCTAGCTGAAGATGGGCCAAATAAGGGAGAGAAATGACTTAGTATGAGAAATGAGAGGTATCATGGAAAGGGGAGAGACAGATTAAATGGCAGGAAAACAATCTGGTAATCCCACTTCTGTAGCATGTCTTATTTTTCAGACCAGTTATGCATGTAAGTGTGTGAAATAATATCCTCAGGTTGGTGGGAGATGTCCCATCTCTTCAGATTTTTCACACCACAGCAGGTTGGTTGACAGAGATAGTTTATGAAATGGGAAGGGTTTTAGTCATTCTGTGTTGCTAAACAAGTATGAAAAAAATTTAGATAGAATCATGGGTTTATTTTTGTTTATATTAATACTGTTTTCTCTTGTCCTTGATATGTGGAATTGTTGCTTTTCTGAGTCCTTGGCTAAGCCTTGGGGAAAGAGAGTATTCTGTATTGGTTTAATAGTAATAATACTTGTACTTGACTGAGTTACCACTGTTCCGTGAGATTAAAGGGTAATTTTTACTATCCCTATTCTACAGGTAGAAGAATAGAGGGAGTGAGGATATCACAGGACTAAGATCCAGACAGACTCAAAACCAGGTTAGAATTGTGGCAGAAGCAGTGAAGTCTTTAACAGAATGGTTTGTATAACAACCTTTCTAGCTTGGAAGAAGGATAATTTAGGGGGAATATGATAGATGTCTGCAAAGTTCTGGGTAGCATGGAGAGTATGGGTAGGGACTGGCCATTCTTTGTCTCAGTGAAAGAGCTGGGAGCATTGTATGAAGCAGGCAGGGTGAGGTGATTCTTCTTGTATCAGGGACTCAACCTGTGCAACGTGACATAGGAGATTGTGGATGCTTACAGCTTACATGTGCTGAGGGGGAGACTGTACAAGTCTTGGGAGATAAATCCATTGAGGGTTACTAAATAGGCCAAAACCACATCCTGCTCAGGAAGTCCCTTCAGCTGAAAATAGTGGGAGGCTGGAGAGTACATGGAGGAAGTAGTATATAATGCCCGTATCTCCTTAAAGCATCTGCTTAGAACGACTGTTATCCTGTGACCACTGTGTGGCCATTCTTATGTCCTTTTGCACAAAGATAATGAGAATATAAACGGTGAAAAATGTATAGTGAGGAGCCACATCAGAACTAGTATCTCTTGAGCAGGAACAGCTTGCCATGAGATGGTCCTGCCCCCAGGTGTCTACTCCACTCGGCTATACTTGACCGCATGGCAGGACAATCCATGCAAGAGCAGTTCTATCCCTGTGATAGAACCTACACTTCACAAGGGTTTGAATTTTACGATTTTTGGAGAGGCCCTGTGGCAAATGACACATGCTTTGGGAGAAGGCTGAAGGCGTGCTTTCAGCAGGCAGGTGTTTCTGGTGTACCTGGATGCCCAGCTAAGTTCCTTTTGGGAAAACTGCTTTCACACTGTTGTGTTTTTCTTGTAATTGCTATGTGCCAGGGCTTCCAGAGCTTTGAACAGGTATCTTTCATTACCTTAAGTATAAATAAATGCATAATATCATATGGGGATGATATGAGAGCAGATCCAAAGTAGGAAGACAGGTATAAATGGGAGCTGTCCTGGGAAAAAGTGGGCAGGGTGAAAGAGAGAGACATGATATGACGTTTCAGCCAATATGGGAACCATTATTGCCTTTAGTAGAAAGGCCTCTGCTGAAGGGTAAAGAGAAAACATGAGGATCTGGAAAATCTCTGAGGGAAAGATGCTGCCTCTGTGCAGTAAGAAGTCAAAGCAATGTGAGTCTAGTTACAAAATGGTCTGCACAAGCAGAAATAACTCCAATTTCAAGTAATACCCTACCTCAGGTTTCCTGTCACTTTTCCCAGGACGTTTGGTTTTTTTTAGACTACAGAGTGTCAGGGTTCTTTGAATATATATCCCTGTGACCTTGCAGAAGAAACAGGAGAAAGACCTCCTCAGCTTGTAATTGGATGGAAGGTAAATGTTTACCATGCTCACCTAGGCTGTCGGTCAAAGCCTTGCAAGCTGAGGACTTCTTACCCTCCAGGCAATTCACTGTCATGGCTGCAGTCCATCTTTGCCTAAGGATTTTCCAATTGACCATAACTATGGATCAAATCTAAGGAGTTATAGCAATTCCTTCACACCAAAATTGTCCCGCTTCATTTTTTCTTTGATTTTTATGCACTGTTTAGAGTTGCCATTTCTGTGCTGCAGGTGACTGCAGTTTTGTGGCACATGATACCTTTTGAAAACAAAGAAATATAGCTCTTGTCTGTGTAAAAGATGCCTATATTTCAGGACTATTACTGTATTTCTGGTTAATACTGTGTTCGTTATTAGTTTTCTTTTTGACAGTACCGTGAAAATATAGATACAAAATAACTCTGGTCTTCGACGCAAAGCAACTTGCGCTTACCTGTGTCTTGAAACCAAAGCCCAGATTTACCAATATTGGCTGTATTTGGTAAACTTCAGTACTGAATTTGCATGAGAGCTTTGGGGCCAAGGCCCATGTGTATTATATTTTGTGAAGAGGTAGAGACTGTGAGGGTAGAAAATAGCTGTTATTCATATGTTGGGCCTTTTCTCAACAAAAGATAAAGATTTTTAGCACGTGAACAAAACATGCAGGCTGGGCAGCAGGACTGAGCACATTGGCTCTGAAGGTCTGGTAGGTCAGTGATCCATGAGGTAGGAAGGATTTGTTCAATAGAACAGAACAGCTCAGTTGGGGCCATTAAAGGACTTAGGAGTAAAAAATCCATGTTTTCAATTCCTAGGTCTGTTCAAACAGGTAAGCAGCCCATTATAGCCCATACCCTTCCTCCCCTAAAAACTCATTGCACTTGTCAAAATATGTACAGCATTGAGCAGAGAGACTGTAACAGGCTCTGGAAATCACACTGCCTTGTATGTGGGTAAGACGCTTTAAGAAAGGTCAAGAGTTATGTCCCAACCCTAAGTGTTTACATGATAGATGCTAATCTAATCTGTCTAGACCAATAGCGCCCTTAACAGACAGAAAAAAACCTGGCAAGTGAACTCCCAGATAAGTCTCTGTTCCAGGTATGATTTAAAGGGACAACACGTGTCTCTTAAAAGGGCTCGTTGCCTTCTACTGCTCCTTGGTAGCAGCCAAGAGCCCTCTCCCAGAAAGTGGCTGGTGAATTCACCTTAGGTCTGCACCATCATTTTGGTTGAATGTTAATCCTCATTAACAGCGCTGCCTTGACATCCCTGGAAACCAAGCACTTTCCACAGAGTAGAGCTTCCCCTCTGTGCCCTGCTGGCGTACTTTGACCCCAACATGAAGCGATCACTTCTTGGAATAAGACAGCAGTTTAGTTTCCATTCGTGCTTGGCCCTTCTGCTCACACCAGTCACAGGGGCAACTGCAGTGTCAGAGGCGATAACGTGGAGACCAGGACACGGATGGAGACCTCAGACAGCTTAAGACCATAGGCCACAAAGCACCTAACAGGTCATAGTAGTTTTTACTTGAGAGGTGCCTAGACCAGTAAAGCACCTCTAGTGAAGGGTTTAGCACTTTTATTTTCCACTGGTCACTGCTGGAACAGCTTATGGGGCTAACTGTGGCTATGATCCATCCTGATGTGGTCACTGGTAGGTAAAAGCTGGTCTTCCTTCCAGATCAATGACCTGTAACTGGCTGACAACTTATTCAAAAGACTAAATCAGTCTTGATTTTAAGATTTCAGAGGATTCATCAGTTTTCTTAATCCCTTGATGAATTGCTTTCCCTGTTTAAAAAAAGCAACAACAACAAAAAAGGCATTTTATTTCAGATCTGTATCTACGGACCTATTGTTATTTAATGTTACTGAAGCCATTGCTATTTAAAGAGGAATTTGATTGCTTCTTTTAAAAAATCAAGACAATGATAAGGTAAACATTTTTTTTACCTAAATATCCCATTACCCACGATAATGATTTGTTCAGCAACCCTATAACCCGTACCTAGCCACAATGTGGTAAAATACAGAAAGTAACAGCAGCCTTTCCTTTGAATTCACTTGCAAAGGACCTCAGCATTTTAGACCGTAAGATTTTTCTCTTTGAGTCACAGTGTAGTACTACATACTTGCTTAGTCTTCATGAATGCTTTGCTCTCATTTCACTAAATGTTAATTTGCATGAGATACTTGTGGCTTTAAAGAGACAGCATTGGCTCTCTGTGTCTACCGATCTAATTTCCTTCCATCTGAAAACAATCACAGAGTTCTGGAGAACACCATCAACATCCCTGGTCTGTCAGGAGATACACTCATTTCTAAGTGAATACACAAAAATAAAGATGTTAGTCATATTTTATTATGTTCATACAAGTGGCACTTCAAGTTAAAGAACACATTCCAAATACATTATTGTTCAGATCGTGTACGTTTTTAAGTTCCCCGAGGAAAGCATACCTTAATTAGCCAGCTGTAATCCAAATTATAGTTTCTCATTTGTTAAACCTGTTGAAATACCTTAAATCAGCTGCCTATGTCTGAAATAATAATGAAAATAACTGCATTAGCGAAAATTATCTGAATGCGAGAGGGCTATAAATAGATACGAGGTGGATTGGACAGTCGGTGGATTCTGAGTTGGAATAAAAACATCTTACTTAAGCCAAAAACATGGCAACCAATATTTTCTGTTATAAAAATATTTGAGATGAATTTAGTTTTTATGAAAGCTGTCTGAAACTGAAATGAATAGCAGAAGTTCTCAGTTTATTTACAAGTCAGTGTTAATACCTGAAGTGTAAAGCAAGGCACCTTATGAGCAATGACAACAAACCTCTGATTGTACTCAAAAATCCTTTTTGCTAGAGGATGAGAATGGCTATATGTTCCTGCTCTCTCGGACTAACCTCCACCTTGATAATGCTTGTCATTTGAACAAACTGTATGACGGGTCTGTGAAGTGGATTACTACTGTCCACTAGAGGCTGTAATGAGACCAACAATGTCACTTTATGACAAATTGAAGACTTAAGACTGCAATGATCAAGAATTGTGAAATAACTTTTCACACTCAATACATTGTCCATCACTGGACTTCCCTGAATGTGAATGTTTAAAAAAAAATAATTTCCAGCTTCTTATGCCTCATTCTCCCATTTTTTGTAGATACTATTAATTGTATAAAACACACAGTGTAGATGACACAGTACAACTAGTGGACTGAAAGACAGTTTCTTCTCGACAGCGTGCATCTTGCATGACAAATTCATTAGTATGTTTTGGTCGAGACTGTATTCAGCTGGGAGTCGTATCAGTTTCAGTATATCATCATCAGTAAATAAAAATGCTTGAGTCAATGTGGGTTCTTGTGTCCCACTCACCATCGTGGTGTTAGAGCCCCTGTCCATACTGCGCTCAGCCAGCTGACTAGCATCTGTCACGTATCTCTGCTCTCCTTCTCTCCCCAGGGGCAGCAAGGTCTGCAATGGAGGAGTTTTGTTTTGGAAGTTTGCTGCTACTTCCGTGTACGCACCCCTTGCTATATGCCCTCCTCAGAAGGGGCAAGGTGGTGGACTTTAGGGTGGCTCTTAGCTGCTGTGAGAGTGCAGTGCAGGTATTTGGGCCCTTGAGCAGGACCTGACCGCTTCAGTGCTGAGTTGCTTCTCTTTATTCCTGTTGTTTGAACTATCCTGGTGGCAGGCAACATCACGTCTACTTCCCACAGCAAATTACTTGCTCTTCTGGCTTAGTTCTGCACTTCTGTGTCAGTAGGCTGCACTGCCTTAGTAGATACTGAGGGACCTCCATCCTGGCCATTCAGCAAAGGTCATGTTGAGGTGCTGTTTCCCACCCCCTCTGCCTTCACCAGCACCTCCATACTTTGTGGTATTCTTTGTGGAGGACATGTATTGAGCCCTAGTGTAGGCCCTCAGCAGGGGAACTGCAGAGACACAAGATGTCTTGTGACACGGTAGCAATGTCTATGGAGGCATACTCCCCTCATCCCTCATCTGTTAAGGCAACCAACATATATCAAGTCAAAATGGAGGTGAGGAATGGTTTATGAACCTGCTGTGGCTGGCGGCGGTTGTGGCACTTCCCAAAGCCACGGATTAAGGCTGCCTGCTTTGACTTATAATGGACTTACATTTTAGGGGTCTCTTTTCAACTCTAAGGCAGAAACACAGACAAAGATGTAAAAGCCTAGAGCGTGGCAAAAAATGCAGGTCCTGTGGCAAATACCATAGCCACAGAGTGGAGGAACACACAAGCCTCTTACACGAGCCTGATGCAGAAGGGAAAGTTGCCCAAAGCTTGCTTCAGCATGAATGTGGCTTCTCTTTCTCTGCGCGTGCCACACCTCTTGGCAAGGTGAACGTTTGAGAAGGAAAGATTCCTTTCTCCTGAGGTAAGACTCTCTACAACTGGAATAAAAAAGGTGGCAGACCGGAGAATGCTGCGTACTCAGAATTGAACCCTGATGATGGCGTTGCAGCTTCTCCAAGGCTTTCACTTGATTCTCAGTAATCTCCAGTCTCTGTCTCTCTCCCTTGGTTCCTTTTATTAAATCAATGAACCTTGCATTAGCTGGGTGAAGATAATTTTGCTGTCTGCTTTGCTGCTGTAGATTCACTGTCTCGTAGTGTTGAGCGGCACGTTTGTCCAGACATCTTGGCCTGCATCTGTCCCCAGACCATTCCTAGAACGGAAAATGATGTTGGATTTCATAGCGAACTTGAACTAAAGATGCGGAAGGTGCTGTGGTAAAAGATCCTTATGTTTCATGAAGCTAGTCTATATTACAGTATCAACAGTAAATCAAGAGCACTGCAGCTTACAATGTTATTATAACGTTCTTTAGCAATTACGGTGAACTAGTGCAGTCATTTCTAGAAGGTACTACTTTGCTGATCCGCATAATGACAGGCTGAGTCCTAGGGTACTTTGCATCTAGACTCTGATGCTAGATTTAATAATGGTAATGTATAATGGACACATAGGACATATACCTGTGCTGGAAACCCAGTACCATGAAGCTTGTTGTTGTGGCGAGTTGGTACGAGCTGCAATAAACAGCCTGGTCTGGGTGGCCACGTTCCAGGGAGTGCACATCTGGGGCCGTTCTGAGGCCTGCGACCCCACAGGGTCCAGCTCCAGGGAGCTGGTACATAACGGCCTTTGGTATTTATGCAACATTTTTTGCAACGTCCTTGGGATGCAGAGAGGCTTTCCCTGCACTGTACCTCCCTTCCTGATGCCAAAGCAGCAAGTGAATGGCTCCTTATGGACCACTGTCGGGCTGCACGCAAGCATAGCAGCCCGCTGTCCTTTGGCTGTATTCCTCCCATTCATTGCTTCCATAATTTGGTGTATTTCTCCAAGTTGTACCCGGCGTGGTAATTTGATGTTTCGTCTTTTCTTCTAAGAGCTGAAGGCCAGACCGAGCCAGTCCGGAAGGAGGATATTTTCTCCGTTGTTCTCCGTGCTTGTTATTTGCCCATCGCTGCAGTTTATGGCACTGCAGAGACCCATGTGGGGAGAAGTAAGAGAGTAAGAAGCTGATGCTGGAGCGCCGGGGAGGTGTGAGTTGCCTTAGTTTGGGGGGGAAGCCTGGGAGAGGCTCACCGTGGTCTGCATACGGCTGGGAGAGCTGCGAGGGGATCTTTGATGAAATGCATGCTGAGGAATCCAGAGGGAGTTAGTACCCAAACATGCGTGGTTCAGCCCTGCCTGTCTTGTAGTTCAGTGACGGTATGAGTCAGAGCCTCTTTGGTCTGAATGAAGTGGAAGGTACTTTCTACAAAGCAACTCAAGCATATGCCAAGGATCCGGATAAATAAAACTAATTCAGAAAAAGGGAGTGGGATGCAGGCTCTTGCTCTAAATCACTTCGCAGTTCTCCACAGCGAAACGCAATATGGCATCTTAAATAAAATCACCCTCTTCTGACTCTCGCAGAGGCTGCTTCAGAGCATTCCCTGGCTTCCAGCACAGTTTTATTTCCTCCCGTAGGGAGACGGACCAGCCTTGACTTAGCAACTGATTTTCATGCATCCCTTCAGCCAGCATTCCCTGCCATTTCTGAAGGACGGCACGCTTCGCTAGCTGTCTCTTCCTTTCCCCTTAGACAACATAGGTTTGGGGGTTGGTTTCTTCCC